>OX453276.1:35005946-35128446 GCA_949710005.1 Ricordea florida | reverse complement strand
GACCACGGGTTTTAGGGTCATGTTTAGTCATGCACCTTCGAAGTGGCCGGGTAAATGCTGAAAGTTGCTCCAATTGCCACGCTGTTTTTTATAAGTGGCACTTAGTAATGCAGGCAAAATTATATTGGTCATCAAAAAGGTAAAACAAACTTCTACAAAACCAAATTTCCTGTTGCCACCATCACTTCACCTTTTCCGAAGGGAAATGGCATACAGCTAATATTGCTTCATTAATCATTTCATGCTTACGAAAATAAATATCTATTTTATGCCGAGCCAAATCATTTTTTGAAAACATGTTTTAGTTCAGCAAACTTTGGCCCTTGTTGTTTTCCATAAGTAGCAAAACCTTGTAGTGAATGTAAAATATAGATGCCCTAATGTACCAACATGAACATGGAAATTTGTATTTGTACTTACGGAAATATACTCTGTAGTCGAGAGAATTCGGTGCACCGCTTTCGCTGATTGAGTACGACATAATTCTTTTTAATAACGTTGAAATAGGTGAAGATCTAGACGAGAAAACTGACGCAGAATAGTGCCGCGAGCCACGACTGAGGGAAGGCAAAAGAGGAAGAGGCGAGAGTACATAGCGAGCCATAAGTATGGACACATTCTTTGTTACAATGTACTTGATTGGCCAATCTAAACATAAGCGCTCATGCGATTGGTCCGTTTGGGGTTGCGTTCTCGCAGATGCAGTGAAATTTCTAGGAAACCCTCCCTTGCAAGTTTTGTGAGAATTGCACAAGACCAAACATATACCAGCATCTAAGAAGTCGAAGAAGGTAAGTGTAGCGTTATTACGTAGATTTTCATGCCAGAATATTTTAAACAAAGGTTTGATTATATGGTATTTCACCACGAGGACGATACGCTGTCCGCACAGATATTCCGTCACGGTGCGTGACAGGAGGCAAAGAAGGTGTGACCAAAGTACAGTATTTTATTCAGTTCCTTTGTGAATCTGGAGCAGGAGGGAGGGGACAGTTCATAAAATGCAAGTTCCAGACATCAGTTATTATACATAGTCTTTATTATTCGTTCACACTTTAAACACAAAACATACAAAATCTCTGGAAGATTTCTTAAAAAATCCCACTATGCTCTGAATGGGTATTTTCTGGAAAAACAATAACTTATACCTAATCAAAGTAGGACTATGGTGAACTCGTGGATATGTTTACAAAACAGAGAAAAAAGAAATAATTTAAAAATTAATGAGGTGTTTTTTCAGAGTTGTGATTGAATGAACTTGAAGATAATTTTAATAATCTATAATCACAACATAAAAGTGACCAGGGAGCTGAGTAGCTTTTTGAAATAAACATACAGTGAGTACATGACGCCAATCATTTGACTACACTAGGCATCAGTTATAAGGCAGGTGGCAAGCATACAGTTGTTAAAAAATTTGATAACTTAACATAAGGGTACAGGATTAAATGGCACTGAAACCAAATGTAGTTCTGGTATCCTGCTGCTCACTGTCTGTGTGTTCAAAGTAACAGGGTCCTTCTGAATAAGGTCTGAATTTTGTTGCCATGACATTGTCAATTTTATCATCATTATAGTTTTTGTTGTCTACAAGTCTATTCAATGTATGCAACAGAAATATCCACCTTGATTCTGCAGCTAAATATGATGAGTCACACAACAGTAAGCAAAACAGGTAAGCCTATTTTTCCAACATGTCTACTTCAACACAATCTAGTTCACTTCAAGGTAAATTCGGAAATCAATAGACAGAAAACGTTTCATTGTAACGGCTTGTGGTGTATTGTATATAATATAACGCTTAATACATTTTCTACATGACTTACTCTTTTCGAACCCTGGTTCTCCGTCACGGCATGCGCCTCTATATTTAATGGTAAGCGTTGACATACTTCTTGACCGTCCCAATACTTTTCCAACTCCATTCCTGTTAGTACTAACACTTAAATCAGTAGAAAAGTCCTCCATGCGATGTTTCTTATCCAGGTTGGCCGCAGAAGTTCTTCGGTTTCACATCATGGATTCGTCAATTTATTCTGTTTTCAGTAGTGGTTTCGTTCAACAACGAGTACTCATTTCGCTCAAATAAATTCTCATTCAAGTGCTAATTTCGCTCTATGAGTTCTCATCAAAGCTTACTATATTAGCAAGAGATTTTCTCATCTTCAGATCACTTTCGAGCCAACTGAAATTCATATACTGCTTGTAATCTTGGGGGCGGTCGATGTCGGAAAAGCGAATAGTTATCATCTGTTCACGTTTAGCGCCTGGCCGAGTAAAAGGCTCATGAAATTCAGTCTCCAAGTTGGTCATTGTCCTAACTGGAAACATTTAAACTCCTTTTGATTTTAGTAAGACCGCTAATGAGGCCCTGTTAGTGAGGTTGTTTATGTCGCGCGTCTGAGTTTCAAACCTTTTCACGTCGCAATTTCGGAAGGTCGAAGGTCGCTGTCGTAATTTCCCGTGAGCGGCTCGTCGTTCGTCGCCATTTCAGCTCCTTTATGTCGCCGTTTCAAGGCCACGTCGCTTGTCGAAATTTACCCCTGACAGGGCCTCGCTAATCGTCCTCTTAAGCTACAAAATCATTACAAACTCTGGCAACAGTACGATACACTTTCAGCGTGAACTTTCATCAACAGACTTCCGTGACTTCGGTCACGACGATTGTCGTCTTCATATCGGTGCCCCCGAGTTCTATCCGACTAATTACGAAGTGTGTCTACACTGGAGTGAGTGAGTGAGTGAGTGAGTGAGTGAGTGAGTGAGTGAGTGACAATTTGCATATCGGAGTCCCCACAAAAACTCGCAAATACGCTTCGCGTATCCACGAGTTAAAAATTAACAAGGATAATTTTGTCAGTTTTATATTCTGATCACTTCTATGCCTTTGGTTACAAACATAAATAAATAAGAATGTAAAAATAAGAACCGCTTGATTTAGTCGCGAATTTCTTAAAAGATCTTAAAAATTGATGGAGAGTCATGCAACACAACGTTGTTTCTTTAATTCTTGATCGATTTGAAAATTCCTCACTAAAGCTTATCCTTCCTAACAAAAATATATTCTTGAAATTGTGTACCAGCTTCATCTGCATCGCTTCCTCCACCATTGCAGCCCTCCAGAACAAAGCCGTGACCATACAAGAGATCAAATGCATCCGCTTTGGTTAGCTCGGCTCCTCCTGGCCTCCAAGGAACGCGATAGTCCCTGACATATCCACGTGCTGGGAGAAGCGAAAATACAAACTCAGCTGGTTTGATGTACTCTTTGAACACCTCTTTCACTAGATCCTCACGACCGCTTACCAACAGCTGATTTCGATACCTGTCGACAGAAACGATGATTGATCCCTGTCCTTCACTCAGCTGCATACGTCTTTTATGATTTTCGCGGAATATTTGCAGCGCTTCGATTAAATCGCCGATCTGATAGAAGTCTGCTTCGGCGCTGAGTTGATCGAACTCGTCGAACGATTGGGGTAAGCACAACTCTGACGTGCGAAGGAAGTTCAAAATGTGACGAAAGAGCGCGCCATCCCTGTCAATAAAGTAATTTCCTCGAGTGTCTTTTGCAATGTGTTGGCGGCCACTAAACATTGCACCAAGCATGGATCCAGGGTCACGCGTCAACGTGTCCAGGGAAGTTGTATGAACGAAACCACCAACGTTCACGTTTAAAATAGATGGGAAGTTGCCCTCCATGTTATGCCGGCACGGAGATAACACGCTGTGCGAGGAAAGTTGTACTTGGAGCTCAAAACATAACAGGACGACCACGCATAACAGTGTTAACAAGAACAATCTCTTGTTTACATCGTCTCCGACATTGTCTCCATTAGGGATCTGGGTAGGAAAGTGCACTCAGTTCCTTTCTAGGGTAGCGAGAGAGGCTGAAGAAGGTACAAAGTGTAAAAGAAAACAGCATTAACACCAATCAATGTTGATCAAACGCCATAAATTTCAAAATTTCAGTCCTCCCTTTTCATTACGTTTTTCCTTATGTAAAGATAACATAATAGGCGATGTATGCTGTAGTAGTTGTAACCCAAAGAGAACCACCCTCCCTGGGTCAGGGATGCTTTTGAGTAGTTCATCTAAAATCAGTGAAATGGCTGTACCGTGTTGAGAAGCATTGTGGAGCATTGTTGTTATTTGATTTCATGCAAACTTGAGGATGAGGTCTGTGTCGTTTGTTGAAAATATCAAGGTGGAGGTTTCGGACAGCTTGTTTAGCGAAGCTCTTTTGCTCGCTGACGTTGATAACGACGGAGACAATGAATTAATTGTCGGGCAAGTGAATGGTGAGTTGTCCATTTTCAAAGGCAGTGGCAACAAACCGTGGTTAAAATGTAGGCATTTAGGAATGATAGCATGTGTTGCAGTGGGGGATTTATGGAATCAAGGGAGTAATGTGCTGGTTTGCGTTACTGCAGAAGGATGGTGTCATTTATTCAATGTGAGTATGAGTAGTTTAGACAGTCTTAATTGTAGAACCTGCCACTCCCAAGATCTTGTTAGCAATTCTCATAAGTAAAAGTGAAACACTCCCTTAAATGCTAGTTTTGAGAATTAAATATCAGATCAACTCAAAATCCTCTAGTTGATAAATCGCTCAATTCTCCCTATTTGGTTTGTGAACTTACATTTTGATCTCTCATGGGGTGGGCATGGGAGTGGTGCGTTAGTTGTCAGGGGTACATGTATATCTCCAGGCCAGGACCCCAGCTCATGGAGTTACCTCATGGGTAGACCCATAAATAAATATCATTGACTAGCACAACGACCTTACCGTGAGAATATTGGCCCAAAATCTTGACAGTATGGACCAAGCCTAGAAAGGTCTGTACAAAAAAAATGGCAGGCCAATATTGTCCCAGTAGGATCATGACCAAGCTTGGTCAAAAAGAGATTTATTACATCTCAGGAAACTGTGTTCAGAATTTGTATACTGGGAAAATCTACACTGAAGATTTAGCAGTGACACTAAATTGTGTGGGACCGTTTGGGAAAATGCTTGTCAAAATACTGTAGAAATGATGCTTAACTGTTGGTACGAGGCGTTTTTTAAATTCAAAGCCTTTTCCGTGGTATATATCTTGAAATTTCACTATACAAAAATTAAAATACAGTATTTTGAAAAATTGGCAGTTTACTGATCTTAGAACATAATTGCTAAAATCAGGTTTCCTGCCGATCAGATGAAGGCAAACTGGAACCAATTTCATCACAGCGTCTGCATTCAAACTGTAGAATAATTATCGTAGCAGATGTAGATGGTGATGGTCAGATGGAGTTAGTATCTGGTCATGCAGATAGGACAGTCCTTATTCACAAGCTTGGAGCTGATATGCATCACATGAATGGGGCTGAAAATCAGTCAGCTAAAGGTGAGGTACTGCAAAAACATCCATTTTGAACTCCTGGGGGTACTCCTCTGTTAAAGTGATGGAGGTGCTTGTCGGAAAATTTTGAGAACACCCCTAAAAAATATCAGAATTGTGTTTTATTGGTGTGTCCTAAATTCCTTTCCACCCCAAAGAGGTACCAATTCAACAACAACAAATTAAATAACTGGCACTGCAAGTTTTAATAGTGAGTAATGGTAATCATACGATTTTGAGCTCAGAAACTTTTTGTCACTAATATATGTGATATCATTGGCTTAGAAATTTCCTATTATCTTTCAGCCAATCATAATCCAGAGTTTCAATGTGTAATTTGCACTGGTGTAACACTTGAACTGCACTGCTCGCAGCCAATCAGAATTAAGTAGTTTTTTTGCGTATCTTATAAAGACAACTTTTGAACACTGGGTGATAACCTGACTGCAGGCCCCTTAAAGGTACCAAGACAACTCTGGCAGCAGTCATTTTAGGTTTTAGCACCAGCAGTACCAATCCACAAATTTAAATCCCTAAAATGTACAGCAAGCATGCCAGCCACTTTTATAGAGGAGTACTTCCCATCAGGGTTGAATTTTGTATTGACTACCATGGAGTACCAGTATTTTATATGCTCAAAAACCTGTAAGACTTGAAACGTGTAACTCCTGTTCACAGCTTGTCCAGATTCAATATTTTCCAAGTACCATGTTTGGAAACTGCTTCCCCCAGTCTTTGAGCTTGCTGGCACTGATTGACAGTTTCATTTGGTTTCTCTTGCTTTCCAAATATGGTACTTGGTAGGTTGAACGGTGGGCAAGCTGTGGTTCAAAGGCAATCACTTGTTTTAAGCCTCACGGATTTCTGATAGGTTATAATTAAGTTGTTTTGAAAAGTTGTTTTTCTGGGAGAAATAATGTCAATAGCTGATAAAATCTTAAAATTTTCTGTTGTTAATGTATGTTGTTTTAAGTTATCTTCAAACTGTTAGTTCATGGCTGAGTTCAGCTCAGGTTCATATACTTTGGAATTCTCTTCAACTCCTGCTTGTTACTTTGCAACGTCATACTATTACTTGTGCACTATTTCCATATCACAGATAATGATAATTCTTCGAGCCCACAAACAAGGCAACCTCTCAAGCAGGATGAACTCAAGCAGTTTTCAAAAGGTCAAGAGTCAGAGACATCAAATAAACCTACCTCTGAGGATGAAAAGCGTAGAAACTTGAAATCTAGTGATGGTGATACCAGAGACAGAGTAACTAATACCACAGGTCAAGGTACAGTGCCAAATTTGCAGCTTGTGAGTATAAGGGAGTGGACATTACCAAGTCAGATTGGATCGCTAGTAGTGTTTGATATCATGACAACAAGACATCTACTGGCGTCTCAACCTGGCGGCACTTACACTATACTCATGTCTTCAGAGTTATGCCAACGAAAACCTGATTCATCCACTTGTGAATCAGAACAGGTATGGAAATATGTTTTCTTATCACAATTACTACTAATCTTGCAATCTGATTGGCTAAATTGTTTTGTTAATAAGAGTCTTTAGAAACGCTGCTCACATCATTGTGTCATGCAAAGAAATGGCCAAGTAGAAATGCTCATTTTGGGGAATAAACCAATCAGATTGGAAGAAAGTTATAGACTACTCTTGCTCTTTCTTTGTGTCATGATCTTGGTCACACTCTGAAAAAAAAGAGCATTTTCTTTGATGTTTTTAATGTTGCTGTTGTGGTAAGAAAACAAAAACAAATCGAATGTGGTTTGGCATTAGGAAAGGAGTGCTTGCAATACTATAGCAGACTAGTGACACTGATGTCCATAAAGAAAGGAGAATATTATATAATGCCAAAACAGTCTCTTGGATAAGAGCAAGGACATCCTTTCCTTTATTTATAAGATCTGCACTAATCTGCCTTACAGGATCGAGAGCCAGAAGAAAAGCCTTTTGTGACTTTAAGAACATTGATCAGTATTGACATAGTGTAATATTTAAGAGTACCTTTATCGCCGTCACCTTGTAAATACAAACATTTTATACCAGAAATAGTTCTCACTAAAGCTGCACCCTCTTTTTTACATTATGGAGTGTACAATATCTTCCTCCCTATATGCTGGGGCTTCTAGGGTGCCTCCTCTGGTTTTAGTTGTTATTATTATTATTATTAATATTATTATTATCATCATTACCTGTATTATTATTATAATTATCATTATCAGTATGATTATTATTATAATTATTATTATCATAGTTAGCCCTGTTGATAGTGTTATTCAGTTTGCTCTGACAAAGGCCGTAAAAACTTGAAATGTCAGCTTCTCTATCTATTATCTATCAGGGGTTGCTGGTAATCTATATAATCATGGACTTGTTTGGTCAGCATAAATGAAGAATGCCCATTTTCTCTTTTATAGTTTTCTACTGCTCTGTCATCCTCATCCTTGTCGTCACTGTCATCGTCAGCATCATCAATTTTTTACCAACTGCCAACCCTTGGAGGCAGAAATCAGGGACTCCAGACAAACCTCATTTGTCTGTACTCATATGGCAATTCTGCAAGTGCGTCATCAGTGAATCCAGTTACTAATCAGTCCAACCTTGCTTTGTGCACTCCAGATGGAAACTTGATATTTATGAATGGAAACAAACTTCACTGGTCTTACCATGTTGATCAGGGAAGATTGAATCTATTTTCTATGTCAAAAGTGGACATCACAGGTGATGGAAATGAAGAGATACTACTGTGTTGTTTGGATGGAAGCACTTATATTATTGACAAGCAAAAAAATGTTGTATTGTTTAAATTTGGTGAGGATGTTATGGCCTTTTGTGCTGGCCAATATGCTTATACCCCTGGGAAAAACCTACCCTGCCTGGTTTTTGTGACATTTTCAAACTACTTGGTGGCATACTGGAATGCACGCCTGTTATCAATGGTGCCAAGCAATCTTAAAGTGAAGATGAAAAGTAAAGATTGCGTGCACTGAATTGTGTCATGGGTGGCTGTGAATTTAGCGACTTTATTAGAATTATTTAGAACAAACCATTTAAGTATGGAAAGAGATTGAACAGTATGGTAACAAGTAACCTTTAAAAGTCATATTAGTGAAGCTAGGTTTTCACTACAGTCTTTGGGTAAAAATGGAATGTATAGCTCCTATTTAATGTATCTTGAAGGACCTCAATGTTTCTGTATTTATCTAAAAACAAACCTCTTTTATTATACAGACTGAGGTGCATTTGGAAATATTTGATCTAACAGATCAAGCAGACACCAGACTGAAGATCAACAAGTGTTACTACATTTACCTGCTTGAGAATTCTTTAGATTTCACTCTGAAATTTTATTAGAAATGAAGCATGCAATTCTGTTATACTAAATTCAGGGTTGTCACTAAGGGCCGAGGGCTGGGGATTTCCCCTGGCTACTGCAAGTCTGTGGTCTGGCTTCTTTGATACAAAACCAAAACATTAGTCACACCAGTCACACCCTGCAACTTTTTTCATTTCCCTGCCTACTTGAAGAATTAGTGACAGCCCTTTAAATTAATAAGATTTTGTGTCCCTAAAGGGAATAATTTTTCTCAGTGTTACAGCACTGCTTTAGACAGTCCTGGAGCAAAGTATGTAACACCTTTATCATGAACCTTGTACTGTACATCTCTTGATTCAGTTCTTATCTTCTCTTGGTCTTTCTTTGTTATAGAGAGCTGGAAATAAAATTAAACTGTAAATATATAACAATAGAATTTCCTAGTAAAGAAACAAAACTTCATTTCATACTGACAATATGGTGATCAGTGTTAATAGTGATATCATTTGTAAAGGTAATCATACGGTTTCGAGTTCAATTTGGAATTAATTTGCACGAGTGAGTTTTTCAAAAAGCTGAAATTGAAAAACTCAAGTGCAAATTAATTCCAAATTGAACGAGAAAAACCATATGATTACTTATTAATAATATAAACATGAAAAAATTCACCTGGAGGAAGTGCCAGAAGATCTCATTGCGGACAGGAAGTGAGCATTTGACACGGATTTGACACTTTATTTACTGATTGACTGATGAAGATCAGCTGATAACACTACGAACTCAAAGCAGTTTGTTTAAAAATAAAGAATATCATAATCCAGAAAATCGACATGTAATTTGCACTGGTGTTACACTTTTTGCACTGGTGTTACAGTTGAACTGCACTTCTCTCAACCAATCAGAATTGAGTAATTTTTTCATGTATATTATTAACTTCATAATTCATTTTAAACATCATGTTCTGTACAAGTATGCTTTTGGTCTGTAATCATTCGTTAGGAAGTTTGGTACTAAACTAAATTATAATACTGTACGTTGGTACTTTATTGAGGTTTTTGTTTTACCATAGACCACTTTCATAAATGGCAGCCAATTTATTATTCCTTTTATGTATGTTAATTAGACCCACGAACCTCATTTTGGAGCAAACATTTTATTGAATTTTGCACATCCAAAAAGGCCAGTAAGGCTCATTACCATGAAAACAAAAGAATTTTTTGTTTGACTGCCATTTATGAAAGAGGTCTATACAGTGTAATTCTAACTCTTTAACCTAGTGATAAAATCATGCAGTGTGAAAAGTGTGATTACTTTTGGTAAGCTACTGAACAGTTCATCACAGTGGCACTGTCTTGTATTTCTCTGCGGTGTAGTTGTAGCTTTTTTCCTGGACATACAGTGAGGATAAATCACATAATCTGTTTATTCTTTGAGAAGGTACCAACATTCTGTTGGTATTATGACAATCTGAGGGGATAGGGGTGCTAAAATTGAATGCACAAAAACGTAACCAAACCTGTCCATGAACATCTCTGCAGTACCCACTGAGTAGTCCCTTAATGCAGAGTTCCATATGTGCTGAATAAGAAAGTTGTTTCCATAGTAACATTGATTCCTCATCATCTGTGTCACTGTCATTGTGAACTAATGCAACCAAGCAACCATCTAGCTACAAAGAACACACAATCTAGTCACTGTAATGTTTAGTTTACTCATTTTTATAACTTGGGTGAATGATATTTTAATTTCATAACCCTACATTTGGTCACTTGTCATGACAAGTTTAAAGTACTGAAAATTCATTTAATAGTTGCGTTAGTATGCTGATATTACTAGTGAAATGTAGACTTGGAGGTAGATGATTAGATAGCAGCTGCTTCACCCTTCCACCCCCAGGATCTAAGCACATGAAATTAATGAGTTCCATACAGTTTCTTAACCATGGCTTATGATCTGCTTTGATTGAGGGCCACGATGACCTCCTCTTTATAATTTAAATCTTGCAGTGGCACAACTTGCATTATCAACTTGTTTGATAAGCTATTTTTTGTAAGTTCCTTTATCTATAGTTTGAAAGGTCTAGAGTTATAGTATTAAAATCCTTGACTTTATGATCTTCTTCTAAATTCTAATAAGGGACTGGTCAGTATTTATCAGGCAGGGGAGGCTGGTGCAACCCATGTTTCGTTTTTCTGACCCCCCCCCCCCCCCCCCCTCTCTTCCTGAATGCATAAAAAATCAAAGGGACCTTTTGCTGGCTATATATTTGAACAAACCTGTGTAGCCCCCTCCCCCTTTTGGTCATACACCCCCTATTTGCACCACTCCCACCCCCCACCCTTTAAATAATGACCAGTCCCTAAGTTTGTTTGACCATGAAAAGTATACAAATTGCCCTTGTCTAAAATGCAACCTGATTGTTTCTGGAAGTGAAATAGTAAAAACAATTTTTTTGTAGAGGAGAATGACACAAACCCCAGAAGAATTATGACACATCAGAGTGAAGCAGTAATGCATGAAGTCAACAACATGCTGAACTTGTATCCCGATGGTCAGGAGAGCTGTTAAGTCATCTATCAGCAACAAGCATGGTTTGTCTTCCCCCTCAAATGATGACTTGATCATTCTGTAAAGTGACTTAAGTGTGAAGTTTGGATTCCTGGTACAAAGATCAATTCATGATGTTAATTAAGGCATGAAACTGGAACCATGCATGTTGATGCTTAAGAGGTAACAGGTGGATACTTAAGTGTTCACAGCCTGCACTGTTCTGTCAAGACAGATGAACATCGAGGCGTCTACCTTGATCAGATTATAAGCAAATGGATCAGGCTAAACTCACTGTTATTGCACTCCATTTCACTTCTTTACCTAGTTAATTCATTTTATATATTTGCTTGTTTTCTTGTGTAATGCACCTGCTAATTTTTGACACCCGATGTGTATTACTACCTTGCAACTTTCCATTTACTTTCCGTAAGAGTCTCTTTATTGCCAATGAATTTAATTTACTTTCCACACCTCTTGAAAACAGTACTTTACTTATTACTTAACTGACTGCTGTAACTTTAGGCTGCCCACATGTATCAACTAGTGTTTGCTATCGCAGGCAGAACTGCTTTGTATGTTTTGAATTTGAATTGATTGGGGAATGAATAAAAATAAATAAGAAAAATACTGGTAAATAGTAATAAATAGTGTTGTTCAGATTTCCTTTGCTACTTCTCAAGTGTTCACTGTTCAAAGAAAATGAAATAAAAAGAGGACAGTTCAAACAACATTGAAGACACAGTCTATTATTTTTATTACGAGGGATATTTGATAATAATATAAATTCTTCTTCATCAACATCAAGTGACTACATCGTGCAACAAAAACAAATTATATTATCATCACATGTTCCACGGTGAATAACAACGGCCCATTTATTAATATTTTATATTAATTTAACATTACCTGATATTTGAAAATGGCAAATTATCATCATTAACATTACTGCCTGTATGTGATGTGCTATGTTCAGAAGTATTACTGCAGCATTTACTATCCATGAGGGAGGTTGATGCTGAAGACAGGCCATCTAAGTATGTGAGTTGGCCCTTTTCACAAGCAGTGCTAAGACTCACACCCTAAAACAATAACAATAAATGGTATTGGTCAGCGGAGTGCAGTGGACAAGGGTATGACATGTCCACTTATAATGGCCAATTTACATTGATTGGATAGAAGGATGAAGCAAGAAATCAGACAGTATATGATGTCACACAAAATTTAAAAAATTCTTTTTCAGTTAACATGGTAGCATTTGTACATAGCATAATTTTCCAATTCGCTTTTCTATAGTAGACAAGTTTGTTAAAATGACAGAATAAAGAGTACTCACCAGTTTTGATGCTACATTGTTGTAGTGAGAGAAAGACTGCACTAGGGCCAGGAAACACACTCTAAATCCACCTAAAAGGTAAGAAATGTCATACGTTGTTTGTTTAAATTTCCTAGCAGCTACAGTTGATCGACAGCTTTGGAACATTTCACCAAGGCATAATATGCTCCATTATGATAGCAGATGAAATGGCACTGGATACCACCAAAGGGACAACATAACAAGACAACAGAAAGTGTTGCATAGCTTTTGTTTACCTCTTGGGCAAAGAGCAAAAATTATGAAAAGAATAAAAAAGACCCTTTTAGTTTGCAGGGGTCAGATTGCATACATGAAGTCCACTCCAAGGTCATACCTTTGATATACATTGTCAGAAAATGGTGAACAAGAAAGCTTCCGTCATTCTGAGAATCTGATAATAAAATGAATTTCCTCTGTAAATAACAAAAGGATCAATAAATTTTAAGCCAGCATCTTGTATCAACAATAAACCAATTTTATTTTGATACATAGTTCCAAACAATGGTACTGTAATAATTACTATCAATTATTAATGTAGTGTACTGTAATAATTACATTCAGCACTGTAATAATTACAATAAGTAAAGGTAATCATACGGTTTCGAGTTCAATTTGGAATTAATTTGCACAAGTGAGTTTTTCAAAAAGCCGCTTTGGCGAGTGCAATTTCCAAATTAAACGAGACAAACCCTATGATTACTTATTAATAATATAAACATGAAAAAATTCGCCTGGAGGAAGTGCCGGAAGATCTCACTGCAGACAGGAAGTGGGCAATTGATGCAGATTTGACACTTTATTTACTGATTGGCTGATGAAGATCAGCTGATAACGCTACGAACTCAAAGCAGTTTGTTTAGAAATAAAGAATATCACAATCCAGAATATTGATGTGTAATTTGCACTGGTGTTACACTTTTTGCACTGGTGTTACACTTGTTGCACTGGTGTTACACTTGTACTGCACTGCTCTCAGCCAATCAGAATCGAGTAATTTTTTCATGTATATTATTAGTACTGTATAAATATAATCACAGTTCTGAATAAATCATATCATTACCATCTGTTTCAAATCTGTATGATTTAGTAAGTGTAGAGATTAAACATGCAATCTCCATGAGACCAAAAAAAAGATGTGCAATCACATAATTTTTCCTTAAAATCCCACTTCTAAGAAATCCGGTTCTGTCCCCGAATAACGGTACACGAGGGTACAACCATTGTGTTCTTTTTGTTTAGGAGACAAATTTGGTTAGCTGTAATGTAAATTGTTTGGTCTATTTTATAAGCTCTTGTGTACCGGTACACGAGGACAGAATTCACTTTTGTACCTTTGGTGGATTTTTATCGCTAAAATCAACCAACGAATTTAGTTCTGGAAACATGATGGCTGGACAGCGACTGTTTATTTTGTCAGCGGAATAAAGGCTAGTAGAGAAGGACTGGGCTAAGCTCTCAAATCAAAACAATATGTCTGTCTTCGATTTCAGTGCGTGGTTGAAAAAGTTCTCTGACATCTTCCAAACTTTGACCGATTCTCAGAAAAATATAACAGTCGAAATCATTTTGAGCATGTGTGGACCGGAACAGCTTCGCTTCTTATCCACGAAGCTTGAAACACTTGTCAAAAGAGACTATCTGAAATATCTTCCCCTTGAGTTGAGTTTCCATGTTTTGAAATGGTTAGATCCCGCGTCTTTATGCAAGTGTTGTATCGTAAGTAAAAGCTGGAACAAAGTTATAGTAAGCTGCAGTGCTGTATGGGAGACAGCTTGCCGCCAGCTGGGTATGAGAGTGGAAGAGACAACTGAAGACGAGTCATCTTCCATTTCTTGGAAAGCAGTGTATGTGTCCGCTAGGCAGAGAATGAAAAGACTGAAAGATTGCAACTCAGTTGAAATGAAATTCTTCCATGGTCACACGGCCCGAGTTTTTGCCTTATATTACCGAGGAAATTACCTTGCTTCTGGTAATCAAGATTTTTCTTATCCTCTCTTCAAAACATGTACAAGATACCTATTCTAGATCTAAAATGGACAATCTATCATCATAGATGTTTAGATTCTCCCTGATTGTCTCAGGTCTGTGGGCCTCCTGTGGCATTCTTGTATTCCATAGTTCTTGTGGAACCATTAGGGAGCTTTAATATGCTATTGTCTGCAAAACAAAATGCAGTGACTAGCAGACTGGCTTGCATTTAAGGAGGCAGTTAAGGTCTTTTGAAAGGAGCATGACAGTCATTGAGCACTCTTCTGTAAATTAATGTTATGAGGTCACTACTAAATAATAATAATTTTACTCTGTAAAATAGGGTCCTTCTCCAGGTATCGGCACAGGTAACATAGCATATTGTTTCACCATTGTGTGTTAATTATTCAGTAACACCTTATTTATTGTCTGGCCTTGTTTTATGTCATCTGTGTGGGTACCTGGAGAAGGACCCATAGAATAGCGATGGGTGATTCCTGTCTTCCGTCCAGCCATATTGCCCTGGTGGTTGGTTGATAATTGGTCATTTCCTGGTCTTTATGAATAAATGATGATATTGCAATCGGTTATATTTTAATGTAGGATCTGATGACAGAACAGTAAGACTCTGGGACTTAAGCACTGGTCAGTGCACATCAGTTCTTAAGACCCATACATGTGCAGACATTTGCTTTGATGACAACAAAGTCATAACTGCTTCCTTTGACAATACTATCGGCATTTGGAATAGGACAACAGGGGAAAATGTACAGTACTACAGGGGTCACACAGCAGCAGGTAAATTTGCAATTGTAAACTGTTTTTTCTCTTGAATTCACATTAATATGCCTTTGGGTTAATCTTGTATTTTTATAAGGGGAAAAAGGGTTGTTGACATTGTTGTGGTGGGGTGGGGTACCACCCAAGATGGTTTTTACCTCATTTCACCTCATAGTTGGTTAGTAAAGGTGAAGCAGCTTTATGTAGGGTGGCTCCATAGTTTTCAGTTTTGTAATGATGAGCATGAAGTCCTAGATCACACATCTGGGACTGGGCTAGTTATAGGTTATTGGCGGGAATGCCATGGTATAATGTTGGTGTTGCTGGTAGAAAGTTGCATATTGTTGCTTTACTAGTTACGTTTTTGTGATGGCTGGACATTTATGTGACCAAGTTGTTCAAAGCTATCCTGAATAGTCATGTGTAAAGCTGTGGTTGGGCATGATAGGATTAAGGTAATGTAAAATTGTAGACCATGAGGCTGAACCTTCAAAAATTAATCTTTGTGTAGAACAAATCTTTAGTTCTGGGTGGGAATTAACTGAGTGCTTAAGACAATTATTCAATGGCAGGTTCTCTTAATGTTTGTTTGACAAAGTTCTGATGTAGTAAGAAGTTACACATTGGTTACTTCTGCTTTTTGGAAGTGAAGAGGTTTATCTCATTGTTCTGGTATCAAACTTATTGCAGTTAATTTTGATCAGTATTTTCAGTAGATTATTGTGATGACATGGACCTTATAGTGAGTGGATCAGCTGATACATCACTCAGGATATGGAAAATGTCATCAGGGCAGTGTTTACAGACAAGATATGGGCACATGGACTGGGTGATAAAGGTGGGTGTCAGAATTTACCACAATGTAGATTGAAGCACCATTACTGCTGAGGAGTGAGGAGACTGGTGTACACTTTATATGGTGATGCAATTAACTACCACGGAAAATATCTGCATGTGTGAATTTAATTTCCTTCTTTACCATTACTAGAATAGCTGTTTGCATCAGGCAATCCTAAAAGTAATTTTGTATTGCGATCTTTCTATATATGTTTCTAAATCTATGTTGCTAGGTGGTACTCAGGAGAGTTGATGTGGATACCACAACACATAGAAAAAACCAGTATGCATTGCTTACTATGGACAAGAAAACAATTAAGGTAAAACAGCACCTGGAGTAACATTGACCTCTGGTTGGTTTTAAGAATTCTCTTATTGCTTATAAGATGTCACATTTTATATAGATTATTGCACATTTAAAGACAGAAAATGTGCAATATTTTGTAGTTAAAGTAGCGTGAAAATCTTGCATTTTCATGGTATTTGACACGAACTAAATGATGTATAAAGATTGGCACTATGTGATTCACGACTTGCAATTGAACAATTCACAAATGATTTAACCATACATTAACGATTAAGGATTAATCTGACAATGGTTAACGGCTAACGACTAATGCTCTAATGAGCAGTTGAGACGAGTGAGGAATATGGAGTACGGATTAATGATTAATGAGGGAAGATTAATGACAGTTATTGAACTATGTGAGGTGTATTGGATGTGGTCTGAAATTGATTACAATTCTTCTAGAATATTGCTAATAAAGCGGTTCTTGTTAGCAGATCTGGTCACCTAGCAACAACAATGAGAAATGCTTAGCCACCTTAACTCCCGTGGATCGGAATGTCAATCTGCAACCGAGACTTCAGTTTGATGGACAGACGATAGTTTGTGCGTCCGAAACAGCAATACTTCTTTGGGATTTTAAAACGCTCCACATGAAAAGGTAAGTAGGTCAGGTTACAACGAGGATTCGATTTCCAAAATTATGTAATCTGACAAACACCATTTCTAATAGGAACTTTTTTACTGAAGGGTATTTACTGAGTCTCCCGCTAGATGGCTGGTAGCGCGTGGCCACGTTTTAACCCTTCTGATGGATGTGAACAGCCTGTTGTTAGTAAGCACAAAAAATGAAGACACCGTGTCAGAATTTTCCCTTCCCCCCTTCAGAAGGTCGGTCCGCGGATCAAATTTCACACCAGGCGAAACGTCATGGCTAGACGGGCTATCTTCCCGGCCACAAGAGAGACTGATTTTTGCTACCAGCATGCCAGACTACAGCGTTTTAGTTCTCCTGCTTAAAGAAGGCACGTGACAATACATGAGTCAAATACACAACGTCTGGATTCTATGCACTGCTGGAATAAACAGCTTTTTCAGTTACTCGTCACTCGTCCTTCCATAAAATATAATGTGAGCGGTAGCGACATTGGGCAAGATGTCATGAAACCTTCAGCTCAGAATGCAATAAAAAACAATGGTATTTTGTACCGGGGTAGAAACGGAAGAACGGACTCATTAATCCGTTGTCTTATTTGTCTACAGGCGGGAGAAGAATGAGAATATAGAGTTTTAAAATTTGGATTGGCCAAAACGGCAACTTTTACCTTTTAAACGATAAATGAATGTGTTCCTAGATCGCAAAACGAACTGGTAAAGAAGGAGATTGATAAATATTCATTTTCTTTCTGCAATATCAGTGCATAGTAATCTATAAAGGTAATGAGAATATAAGATAATGATTACCGATCATGAAATGACTGGAGCATTGCAATATTAAATCGTAAATAAAACGAATATCCGTTATTGTTATTTTTGTCACTGCCATCGTTGTCATTATCGTTGTCTTTATTGCTATTTGTCATTTTTACTGAATTGACACAGCTGATTATCACGGAGAGGGTGGTGGTGGTGATAGGAGACCAAGCTGATCATCACGGAGAGGATGGTGGTGATGATAGTAGACCAAGCTGATCATCACGGAGAGGGTAGTGGTGATGATAGTAGCTTCTAGCTGATCAACACGGAGAGGTTGTTGGTGATGAAAGTAGATCTAGCTGATCATCACGGAGAGGGTGGTAGTGATGATAGTAGACGGAAAAGGAAGGCCTTGGTCTGCGCTAAAGGGTTTGATGAAATTACAAAACTTTATTTAGGGGTGTGGTTTTCAAGGCTCGCTTGAACTTGTTGACGATGGGCTCCTGTTCGTGTGTAACATTGGTACCGCCTAGAAGATTTGTTATGAATCGCATAAAGCGAAAGAGAAATTACTGGGATTGGATTTTGATAGCCAGCCTGGCAGGGCTGACACGGATATTACCAGCCCACGGCTTTGGTCGCAGCTCGGGCCGTCTATTGGTTTTCGCGTATTAGTCTCGAAAAACCTGCAGATATATACTAAAACGACGTAATACCTACATTCAACTGTCAAACGATTGATTGAATCCCAAACTGCTCTGTATCTGTCCAGCAGGTTCATTGGCTTATTGAAATTCCATTTGATTGAACTGCAGGAAGAAAACGTTTCGAGGGATTCGAAGGTCAAGTGTGCGATTTGTGTACTGAAAAAAGTTAATTGGATGAAATGATCAAATCCTCCATCTGCTCGATCTCTCAAAGGATGCTCATCAAGTGTCAACTTGTTCTTTTTTTAATTTTGGTGTTTTGTTTGTAATTTGTCATCTATACATTTAGCTGTTTCAATAATAGTTGTATGTGTGATTTTCTTTCATATCACCAAGCTCAAACCAGTTTAAGTGATTAAGTGATTTTCAGATTGAAGGCGGTCACATTTTGGCTGTCCTTCTCTCTTAATATTTGTAGACAAAAGACTTTTTAAAAGCTAGGTCATTAAGTATCGTGCTGTCGTTTCAGATATAAACCTCAAAGGCGTGAGAGTATTTATAAGGGTTTTAAAAAACCATTTCTGTTGACATAGTATCTAACCCCAGTAGGGACCTTTCTTAACATCCATATTTCGCACTCGCGAATCATAAATGCGGCTCTTCTATCTTAATCAAAGTAGTGCAGTGTGACCATTTTCTGGAAAACTGGAGCTTGAGAAGTGTCCTAGGCTTTGCCTGGTGGAGAGAAAGAAAGTTTAAAAGTTTGTGTGTGTGGAAGTTAATGCGGAAAACAATGTAATTTGTAATTAACTACACAGATATCTAAGTTTGATCTGTCAACTCGGCTGTAGACATGTCCGTTTGTTTGCAACTGCGGTTTACAAAGGAATTCATTGAAACACTGGTTGATAGCGCAACCTGATTCACGAATCAAATCTATTGTCCTTCCACTGTCAACTCCATTAGCACCTCCAGCGCTTTTTAATCGCGTTTCGGACAAGACTGCTCGCATTTCTTTAGACGCAAACTTCAAGACGACGCAGGGTATGGTTGTTTTGGTGACTTTACTGGTTTTGATTGCGAGTTTAAGTGAGCTCCACGAGACTCCAGTTCATGGGAATGAAGCATTTAGCCAAGGAGGTCCATCAGTTGGAAATCATCCTTCTCGTCCTCCCGTTGTTGACGATCGCCCGGGTGTATTCAACATGACTGCACGTGAAGCTTTAGAGGCAATAGAAGAAGTTCGCAGCGGTAAAGTTAACTGCAAAAAGATGCTGGAACATCGCAGTTTAAAGCTATTGTACTTCAAGTATGAAAACAGTGTTTTCACCAAACAAGCAAACGTAGCCATCCGAACCGCTAATTTAATCAGCGATTTATTGCCGACCGGTTCTGCCAGAGGTTTAAATTTAACGTTTCCTCCAGTGCTTCGGGAGCATAAAGAAGTCCTTTACGCTATCGTCAGAAATAATCTGGAAAACGAGCCTCTTCTGGTGGGATCGTCAATCATATTTAACAACAATTCGTACACTCCGGGGAGTTTTTACGCCCCATACGCTTACAGAAACGCTAACGATACTTTTATCAAAGTCACAGATTTGTCCTTAACTTGGAGTTACTTGCACGAGGCTTTTGTTAAACTAATGGGGTTAAAATCACAAGGAAGAGCTTTTCCGAGGCGAAAGACGTATTTCTACCCTCACGAAAACGGGTCTTTTTCATTGCCGCCGTTGGAGCTGACTCATCATTTTGTAGAGTCCATTGATGGCCTTTGGAGTCGACCTTATTTTGAGTGCACCACAGCGAAGGCCTGGGTAATCACTTACACGACACCAATACTTGGTAACTGGGATAAGAATGGACCTGTCACATTCATGTAAGTTTGCACAGATTAATTCCTATGGCTTTCAAGGTAGAGCTGTAGAATCCCCTGTTACTCCATGGAGATATACTGCGAGTCATACCTCATAACTGTTCTTCCTAAGACACTTGAGTCATCTACTAGTTATGTTTGGTTACCTGGGGATAAGGCGTAACCATATTCCCTTTCTCTCCTCCTATCTGCCCTTCAATGTAGCACAAAAAATGGTGGATTGTAAACTCAATAACCTAAACCATCATGGGACGGGGGGGGGGAGGGGAAGATGACCCTAAAAATGTGACGAGAATTGTACTTATTAGTTAAAGGGGGGAAGGGTGGGTGGGTGAAATTAGCTGACAGTCTTCTACTTTTTCAAAATGTTTGATATTATGATGCGTGTCTCCTCCGTTTTTTTGACAACCGTTGAGGCAATAGGACAGTCGCAGTTCTCGTAAAATACCCTTGAAAATCAAATCAGAATAAGACTGAAGGCGGAAATAGTGAACCTAGACATAACCAGCCCTGTCTTAGTTTACTTACGATTGTTATCCCCTCCGGAAATGAGATCTTGGTAGCGGCTTCAAACGAGCAAACGCTCAATATTTGTACGCTATGTGGACCTATGTTGTTTGCTTGTTTTTCAGGGGGATGACGACAATCGATATCGCGCTGACAAACGTTGATATCAATCAGTGTCATAGGGAGTCTGGGGGCCAGTTTCAGTTTGAGATTTTTGCTGGCACACATCACTGCAAGAATCGAACAACAAAGGTATGATCAGGAGCGAATCAGATTCGTTCCTGGTATGATGTAATGAGTGGAAGATTGTCACAGTTATATGAGTAACTTAAGCAGTTGCTTAATAAGACCTGAAAAAAGTTAGCTGGCTTAATTTCACTTGCCATTTTCAAATCTCAACGTCAAATACGTGGACTGTATTTGGGCCTGCCTGCTAACTATAACTGAGAATTTAGTTATCTTACTCACCACGTGTTTTTTTGGCTCATCCTCGGTGTAAAAACCTGTTACGTTCACGAACGACGTAAAACAAAGAAAACAAAGGAGAAAAAAACAATAGATACTAGGAAAATAATAGCGAAGAAACAAAGAAAAACTTCACAGGTTTTTTTTCCTAACAGTGTGAACCTGTGGCAGGACTCGGTTTCAGGGCTGGCTCGTACAAATGTGTCTGTAAGCCTGGTTTCTACTTTCCTAACGTCACCGCTGACACAGATTATTTCAACGGATCTGATATCGAGGCTGCAGCAGCAGAGGAACGAGGCTCTTATCACTTGAACTCAGACTCCTTTCAATGCCTTCCTTGTCGACTTGGCTGTGAGTCATGCGTAGATGATTCGCCGTGTATTGTGACGTTAAACTGGCCTCTAAGGAAGGCGCTGATTGGCCTAACCGTAGTTACTATCATAGCAGCAATCGGTATCACTGCCTTTGTTGTTTATTTTCGGGAGCTAAAGGTAAGCGGGGATCAGTTCAATAAAACTTTTACAAGTATTTTTTAAATGTGTATCTTCTGCTTTCCAACTCTAACACAGTAGCTGTAAATTGCACTGACCCATGAATTGTCTGAGTTGGTGCTTTAAAACAGTCAAAGCTTTCCTTGTGTGTGTACTTGTAAGAGGCCATTTCAAGTTAACATCACTTTCATGAAACCAACTAAGATTACCAGTTGGTGTTTTCTCTTTAAGGGCCCATCCAGGGGCGGATCCAGAAATTTTCTTAGGAGTGGTTGCATCTCTGAGGAATGATGTGACTGACTGGTGACGTCAACAAATTTTAAAGGCGAACAATCCTGACCGCAGGTCATCTCAAAGGGGGGTGGGGTAGGGGCTCGCGCCCTGCACCCCTCCCCTAGATCCACCCCTGTCATCCTTGTTGGCAGCCATCTATAGATAGCTGGATACACACCACTGAGGCCATACAATTAAGTGGCCTACATTCCCGAGTGATTATACAAAACAACCTTGAAACGATGCGTTTTTATTCACAATTGTTTTGGAAGGTTTCCCTCGAGTCTTACGCTTCGGAGACGTTGGATATTTTTTCTAGCAAATTTGGTCATGCCAACTAAATTGCTTTTTTCTATATTTGTAGGTGGTAAAGACCGCTAGCCCACATTTTCTCGTCGTCATATTGATCGGATGCGTGCTGTTATACTGCGAGGTAACTTCACTCAGTGTCAGTACTGAAACCCGGCGCTGTGTCCTGTTAAATAAAAAGCAGCCTATGATTTACTGACTTACGTTTCTTGGAATTTTAGAAAATGAGTAAACAATACGACAACTCCACCATAAAACTGCTGGAGCGATCTGTGGTCATAGCTTAAAATATATAAATGGTTTAAACAGATCTAAAAATATAAAAAGGGATACTCTAAATATCTCATAATAGAATTTATTTCTTATAACATTTTAGATTCTTGTTCTATATCCTGAACCCCAAGGAGCCTTGTGCGTTCTTCGTTTGTGGTTCCGCCATATTGGATTTGGACTCGGTCTTACTGCCCTACTTCTCAAAACGTGGAGGTACTTTTTAGTTATTCTGCCTTTGGTAGCTTTTTCACAATCGAGTAAGTTGTACAAGAAGAAGAAAAAGAAGTCGTGTAACAATAGATGTAGTATAAAACAAGTAAAAGGCTGCGCGTTTAGCTGTAAAGTACAATATGCTCTGTCTTTTGTCAACTATTGATGGACCAACTTACTGACGATTGCTGTGCTTTGATTCTTTTAGTTCATCTACACACACCTTATTATTTGAAATCTACTTATAATTTCTGCACTGCAGTGTGCTTATTTTTACAGTGCAGTGTGGTTCTAATTTTATCATTTGTGGATCAAACCATACAGTGTGACCATTCTTTAGAAAGCTACTGAACAGCACTGTGCTGTGGTATTGTTTGTTTTACTATACAGTGTGGTTCTAACCTTTTCGTCTGCGGATCAAACCATGCAGTGTGAAAGCTACTAAACAGTTCTGTACTGACTTTTATTGTGGTATTGTCCTGCTGTGTGTCTGCTATTCAGAATGGCCGTAGCTCATTAACTATATTTAAGATGATGCTATACTGTGGTGCATTTTTTGACCTTAGAACTTGTGCTGAGGTTTGCTAAGGGAACATGTAAAAATGTTCGTTTTGCTTGCTCGTTCCAGGATTTCCGTGATCTTCCGCGTAAAGTCAGCACAAAAGATCAAACTGACTGACAGACATTTGCTTCACCGGTTTGCTCCTATTTTGTCGCTATACGTTGTGTATCTGCTGGCCTGGTCACTCGCCGGACCCAGTCACGTGATCGAGAAGACGATGCCTGGAAATCTGAAGTTTAAGGAATGCTCTATTGATTGGTGGGATCACGCCATATTGATCTGTAAGTTGCTGTGTTTTGTTTTTTATGTACACTTGCGACTAAATTAATTTTTTTGTCGAGTTCGATCGTCCGGGTGTAAGTAGTTCAGAGACCGCGAACTGTTGTGGACGTTTACTTCAATCATTTACAGACTTAGAGTTTATTTTTTGTGTTATCACTCACGTTTCCTTACCGAAGTAACTTCTGTTTGATCGATGTTGAGCATGTTCGTGAAAATGCCAATGTATTTTATAACAAAGCTTTGGGAAAGCGCATGCTATGATTGGCTATAAGTGCGCGCGCCCATTTGCCCATGGGTTGCATGCTGACGTCAGATTGTTAACCAGTATAAAAGTTGTGAAGTCCTATGTTATAAAAAAAGGGAGCTTAAGCACGCGCGTTTTTGAGACGCGGACGGCAACCGGAAGTGAGCTGTTTTCCCTTTTAACTTGTCTTCACACAACCACATTTACATTGATTAGTATCTTTTCTCCATTAGAGATGATCACTATAAGGATCTGGGAGACACCACTGTCCTGGCACGTGAAATGTTCTCTTCCGGTTACCGTCCGCGTCTCAAAAACGCGCGCGCCTAAGCTCCCTAAAAAAAAATGGAAAACGCAGCAGCTGTGCAACCATCGAGTTATGGACGTACGCGTGAGGTTTCCAAGCACGAAAGAAGACGTAAGAGATCTTTGGCTTCTTTCGTGCTTAGCAAACCTCCCACGTGCGTCCATAGCTCGATGGTTGCACGCTGCACGTTTATCATTTCTTCATTTAACCGTTTCAGCTTATTGAGTTGGTTTCGCACTGATATGTATGTGATGGCTGTGATTTGCAATTGAATATGTAAACTGAATCGTGATGTTCTGTTATGATTTTACGTCTACAGTTGAAGTCATATTTCTTTTCTGGGGGATTCATTTGTGTTATAACGTGCGAAAGGCACCTTCCGCCTTCAACGAGAGCAAGTTCATCAGCTGGTCCATCTATAACTTGACCGTAGTCACGTGCTTTCTCAAGATCACAAGGTAAGTGAAAATAAGTTTTTACTGGGAAGGTTTAAAAACTTCAAAATGCGCTGGAGAATGGTGACCCGTCAGACATCAGTTGAGATTTTTTAAAATGTGCACAGTTCTTTACGCATTTTAGTACACTTTCCTGGGTTTTGTAACGTAATAACACCACGTGGGAGAAGATAAGCTTGTATCGGCTCGATAGGATGTATATGGCACCTGTATCCTACGCCCTTCCCTCCCCTGGTATGCCCCTGGTTTCTTCCTAACACAAAATATAAATGGAAGGAACAGGACAAGATGAGGATGCTCTACCGGGTCCGTTCTTGGGGTTTTTCATTACTATCATCACTAAGGCGTCTCCGGTTGTGAAACGGAAGCGGTCAGTATCAGTTAAAGCGCCCAATTGAAATTGTCCTTAAAAACAAGCTTCTTCTATTTTTATTTCAACTGTTGGATAAAGCTTGGACACACCTGTTAAAACTAATTATAATATTAGTATTGTGTCTATTCCGTTTTTCCGTTCATTTAAACTTACATAAGCAAACCCAGTTAACGCCTACAGAAAAATCATTTTGCTGTGCGTTATAAGCGTCTCTTAATGTGTTTAAAACCAGGAAATGGTATTACTGTCTCGAAGAATGCTCGAAACCGTTTTCCAAAATGATTTGAAGGATAAGCTTCCTCCGTTAAGACGAACGATATCACATTTGAAGTGCTCTTATTATCCCGCTATTTTAGTGAACCATCAACACGGAAAGGGGGTGGCTCAATATAACTTTTAAGCGGATGTATATCACTCTACTTGTGCATTGTTTCAAGATGTTTTTATCTGCGCGCGTTGTTTACATAATTAACCATCTATTTTGACCGCGGCGAAGAAAACGTTCACGGCAGTTAGACCCTCTCTAGTTCATTTAACCATCAACAGTTGGCGAACAAAATGTACAGTGAATCGTGTCAGTGGTGAAATCATAGCTCAAGTCATACAAATTTTAATTTCGATCATTTCCACAGTCAATTGTTAAGTTGCTTGGCATTTTGATGTCTCATCTCTTTTACCCTTTCGCTTTCTCGTCATCTGTTTCTAGTTTTTAACCTTTATGTCCAACAGTCTGTCCATCTTTTACAAATCAACTGAAAATAACTTCTATTATAGTATATTATATCGCAGATTCCAGAGAAATGAGGTGCCAACTTCATTTAGTGCACAGGTTTGTGGTTATATTAAAGCCATTCTTTGGCAGCTACTGACCGCTTCTGTTATTATGGCTCTCTTCCAAATCAATATTCATCCAAATTACTTCAACTTAAAAAAAGCTCTTCACCATTCTCAAAAGAGGCTGGAATAATCTGGTTTGCAGTCCTCGAAATGATTCTGATATCAAGGGCTTTTGTCAAGTCGCTTCTGATCAAATGTATTGGCTTCCTTGTATTAAGAGTCTTGCCCAGATAAATAAAATGTACACCGTTCTTGTATCAAGTTCATGTTAGTCATTCTCAACCAATCTTCTTATGTTCTTGCACGCCGACCATTTTTAGGAAAGTAAAGATTTTGGCTTGATCTACATTAGGCGACTATTTTGCCCATGACGTCATTAAATCTGTACCACTTTTGTTTACCTATTGTAGATATTCTGTTGCACTATGCGAATTCTTTATTTGTACAGTCATGACGTTAAAGGGACTATGCTCACTCTATATTAGAGCCGTACAATTCTCGAAATAACCTCACGCATCATGTTTCAATTAGCGTTTCGACTTTTCGCCACCGTGACAAAGAAAATTTATTTTCTAAGGACACGACTTTGCACTTTTGGAATACTCTTGAACAGTATTTTGGTGCTGTTTGTTTTGCTGTTCAGTGAAGTGTTCTTTTGTGTGACCATTTGCATGAAAGCTATACTCAGCTGAGTGCTCTACTGTAGTATTGTTTGTTCTACGGTATAATATTGTTCAAACATTTTTTATCTGCGAAGATAAGCCATTCAATGTGTTCATTCCCTTTGTAAAGGCACTGAACAGGACTACACTATACTAACGTTTCTAAAAATGTACAGCGTGGTATATATGTAATCTAACTATACATATCGTAACCCACGTTCGTCGAAAAGCGACTGATTATTACTTTACTGTGATTGGAATGCTTGATCCTTTTTCAGTAGAAACTGTCTAGTTCTGTTCCTTTGTGACATAGCACAGGATGTTATTATTGAAACTATTATTAGCTTTGTGAATGAACCGTTTTACACCGTCCGAAACGTATGTGGTTTCTGACGGAAATTGTGGCGTTATTTTGGAGTTATTCTTGATTAAGACTATGGACAGTCGTCATCTTTTTTTTGTTTTGAAAATAGAAGCAATTGCCTTTCGAACGAAACCAGTATCCACGCTTTCGAACCGTCAAATTTCATTTGACTATTGTTCCATGTTTACGTTTTAGAAATATTGTCTGTGTTGTTTGTATAGGCGTGGTCTGTGGGACGCGTCCCAACAGGTGGGCACTGCCTCTGGCTGCAAACTGGTTGCGTTGGTAGGCGACCGAAGCACAATTGCTTGTTATCACAACTCAAGAGGTTTCCTGCCATAAATTTTGAAAGGGTTGAAAAGTTAGTTGCTAAACTGAGAAAGTGGCTGAGATGCGACGACAAGCAATTACAACCATTTTAAAGTTAATTTATAACTACCTTTTGCAAACTCAATGGGACTCAGTATGGAAGCGTTATGATTTTTGGGCCTCTTCTGTTTCGAACCTGTGTCTGCTCAACTTGGCTCATCCAAAGCAAATCTGCTCAGTAACCTTAAATTTGGGCATGCAGGCATGTAATGTTTTAGCGCGGAAATCACATTAGACATTTCCGCTTCTCACTGGTTCCCACGCTTCTCTCTTTACCAATAAATAGAACGTTTGATCGCAAGGTTCACAAAGCAGTTGTTCGGATCATTTTTACCGGAATGCGACTGGTTACAGGAAACATTTGAATGTTCACAAATGGAACTATTCAAGATGGTAATTTCAGCAGTGGCAATAGGGTAATGGACAGTGGATATGCATGAAAGCTTATACCATGGCTTCTGTGTTTATTTTAAATCGGTAAACTTTGCAAAAAAAACAAAAAAACAGAACCAATCGTTCACAGACATTGCTCTCCCAGGAGCGGATTATCTCTCTCCTCACCCCACGTTGTTGTCTAGATGATGGTGGGATTCCTGGCCGACAAACGAGGTATCAACTTCAACCAATTCGCCCCATTCTGTGCATTCTCAAGGAATCACTCGGCAGCCGCAAGCTACTCTGTGAACAATGTAGCTGCAAGTATCACCAAACTTTTGTTCTTCTAAGATAGCGCACTTTAAGTGTTACCCACGGTGTCTCTTTAGAGGTAGGGTGGTTTGTATGGCTTCTCCCTAAGTATGGTTAAAGCGTCCTCCGCGCTTAAACCCACTTCCCTCATCTCCCACTCAACTTACCCATCTTAGTTCCATGCCCGGCGGCCTTCCTACTTCACTTTACGTTCTATACTGTACTGTTTCCAACAGTGCTGCACTGTTGTATACTGTCTTACTTTAAATGGAGGGTACAAATTTTTCGTCTGCGCATAAAAGCGTACAGTGTGACCATTCGTTTTAATAGCCACTGTGCTGTACTGTGGTACTTCTAGTTAACTGTACAGTGTAGTTCTAACTTGCTATTGCGGTTAAAACCAGAAACAATTCTCCGGAAGGCCACCATGCAAGCCTTCCGTGTGGTGAGATTTAAACTTTTTTCCCTTAGTTTTGTACTTCTGTGGATCTAGCCGCAGTGGAGCAAGGGTTGCACGGATAAAACTAATTTGATAAATACATAACTAATTTAACCATGAGGTAATTATAAACACGCGCTAAGCCTCTTGGTTAAAACGAACCGGCGCTGACAAATGTTACAAATCATTTCAAAAGTTGACTTTTGCGTGGGTTTATTTTAAACTTGTAATTTCTATGTCAGCAAAGCGAGAATTTCCTTCCTGTTGTATTCCAACTTTGCAAGTCACAGAAACACTTTGTGTTATCACGTAGTGCCAAATCATGTCCGCTGCCCGAGGTTTACAGTTATGTAACTGAACGCCGAGAAACAAAGCAACGTCAAATGTCTTATCTGATACATTAAATTAAGTATGCTTTCCTGTTTTGTTGAAAGTAAAAAGAAAAGAAATTAAGTACTGTAATAAAACGAGTCGTTTTCAATCGTAGGCGTTAAATTATATTGTGTTTGCATTATTTCTTAATCATAATGTTGAATCATTGTTTGCTAGGTAGGAGCGCTTCAGTGAGATCTCGTGATTTCAACCGTGGTGTGATCAGTATAAGAGGAGTTCTATTCTTTGTTTATAACGAGCTGTTGCCAAACCTTGCCGATTGCCTAGCTACTGAGTTTTAACAGCAGCGGACGTGATATTTGCTCATGAAGGGAGATTTCGAACCGCTTTAGCACCTTTTGCAAGTCACGGTCTGTTATGTTCACCGTGCGCTAAGCAAAATCAATTGTCTCACCAGCAGAAATCCCATTTGTCTTTTTTCCCACGTTTTACATCAAACAACAGTAGATAACCACGGTTTCCTGTTGAACTTTTACTCCGCATGGCAATCGCGTGTTCAACAACGAAACTGCTAATTTTAACGATCACATCGTGTGTTGCTCCACTTTCTTCCATGACTAACATTGTACGTCAGTCAGGTGATATCTCACGCTTTGGCTGAGAAGTGATTACAATTTCCCCTTAGGCACTTAAGCACTACGCTATATCGCCGCAGCTCATGCTGAACTAATTTGCCGTTGACGAAATTAAACGGGTCGCCATGCGTCACGGACGTTCAACGAACGTTCCCGGTAACACGCGAACGTGAAACACGGATCTGAACGCCGTTTCAAGAGCGGTATTGTCACATTCTGGCAAACTTTGTCATAAAGCACGATAAATTCTAAACCATGTTTTCTGATGTCCGGAATATCATACCGTTGTTATTCCAGTGGATAATATACTTCTGCGGAGGCCGCATGAATTGACCTGAACCGATGATGAATGGCTTTTCAAGCGTTGTAAATCATTTGCTGTTTGAGTAAGCGTTTTTTTCAACCACGCTGCAGGACATTTTTCTGGATTGAGCCCTGTCTGACTTGAAAAACCCACCTATGGTTGAGATTCATTGTGGAAGGAAAGGCGTGACTAGCATATTTTGACGGTAAACCTGACACGACTGTACTCTCAGATGACAATCATGACGTCACTTGTTACCGAGATTTAAGTGCGGGGTTTTGGCAATCTGATCATTCGTATTTCACAACCACAGTTAAAACGCCGAAACGTTCATCGCATATTGCTGTGTGCATCATATCGAGACGCTTTCATTACAGTTTCATCGGCGAAATTTTGCCCGCACGTTAGACTTTGCTGTTAAATCCTTTCTGGTATGCTACGACATGGGAAAGGTTTGTAGACTCTGATCTATCAACTCTGATTAGCAACAACAAATTATTTTCTTGTGATCTTAGATTTTGTTCGTATATTATAACGCCTTTAGCGCTTTTGCTCAAAGGCAAATAAGGCTTTTCTTTTAGAAAATCTACAAAAGTATCTTTTACGGTTCGTGTAATCCAGAGGACAAGCTTATTATATTTTTTTAGTATTAGTTTGCGAAGAGCTGTCTTGGCAGACACAATCATTTATACCGACATATCGATTGCCATTCAGGAATAACTTAACGGATTTGATCTTTGTGTTTTTTATTTTCGATTCAAATGTAGCTGTTTCTTTGTCATAAATTCAGTTTAGTTGGATGTAATCTGTCTGGGACGGCGTTGCAAATGCTGTTTTGCCTAAATTAAACGCTGCATTTAGCTAGACCTCATATTGTTCGTCCTAGATTGTACAGTCACGGCAGCTATGTCTTAATAATTTATCTCGGATCAGTTTGAAACTCTGAATTTCTTTCTCAAACGTTAGGATTTTGGCCAAACCAGGGATAGCTTTGATGAAATTTGCTCGAAAATTTTGAAATTCGCTGCCAAGTTTCGGTTTGCAAATGAGGATAGCAGCAGTAGCGAAATGACGTCAGAAGCGTAAACACGTATTTCTTAGTTAATTATTAAATGTTCCATTTCGAAGCGAGCAACAACTTTTTCTCGGCGAATGTGTCGAGTTCAATTTGCAATTCCATAGTGGCAAAAACTAAAGTTATATTAACACGGGTTTTGCAATGTTATCCTCTCTAGATGCGAGAGTGTTTTAAACTCGGAATAATGGGCTGCTTACCCTCGCGAAGTAGGGAAAAAGATGCTTCGTCAACCGAGGATGAGGCGTCGCGAAAAGACTTCAGACAATCGCGATCGTCAGCCGGTGACGCCGCCAAGCAGGAGTCGGGAGACAAACCATCGCTCGCGCCGACAATTCAAATGGTAAACGAGGAAACTTTGAAGCTATTACAGGAAATCGGCGAGCTCAGAGTGTTTCATACGGCGAACAATACCGACCACAGCAAGGACATTGCGAGACATCATGACATTATTCTCGCATTGGAGAACCCGACTAAAGCAAGCGGTGTCACGTTAACAGCCTCATCAGCGTCCAATGTGAAATGAAACTGCTGGAAAACCGTTGCAATTGTGCTGTTACACAAAGAAACGCGTGGACGCCGAACAAAAACATTTTTCGTCGATCATTGCCCGCCTTCGACCTCTCGGACAACTGAGAAACGTCTGCGAGAAAGCGGTGAAATTGTTGGTTCTGTGGAAAATTAGCTGTTCTGGGAAAAAAAGATTTGGGGCTTCGGTATTGAAAACCTAGTATTCGACGAGTGAATCGGTCACTTGTGAATGCTATGCTGACAGAACGAACTTAAGACAAAAAGCGAAAGAAAATACCGCATTTTAAGATAAAGAGAAAGAACCAATATCTCAAAAAGCTTTTATGGGAAACTGTGTCTTCGAGTTTAAATATAATTCACAAATAGTGTCATCGTTTGAGGCGAATAGATTAAATTCAAGGCTAAAGCCCTGGTGGCTTTTAAATGAAATTCTCGCTTTAAACAATTGAGCATTTTAAAGCGAATTTTTCAAGTATATTCTCGAGGCAAAAAGTCGGGGCTGTCAAATAATTCTCGGCTGCTACAGGTTGAACTAAAGCCGATGTAAATATAGTAGTCATATTAATATTCATATCGAGTAATGTAGAATTCTATTTTCTTTAAACAAACAGGCAGCATTTGTCTTGCTCATTCCATGTTAAATTCGAAACTTTCGCGAAAAATCGCCACAGATAAACGCTTTTCAAGAAAAGTTCTTTCCTTAGCAATTGCTCTTATGTCAACTCAAGCAGGACGAGTTACAGAAGCGCAAGAGTTTCCTTTTGTGTGCCTGTTTGAGTAATATTGAATTTCCTCTATCAGGGATTGTGAAGCTGAGAGCAGCACTGTTGCTTCAGCAGATTTTACTATCGAGTCATTTGGAAATGCTTGCAACGAAAATCGAAAAAAAAAACGAATAAGAGGCAATAGGAACGCCAACGAATATCTCACGTGCCGAACAATTGTACCGCTCAATTAATGGAAGAAATTTTTTTTTTGGTACGTAATGAACGACATGAACTTAAAAAAAAAGTTGATAGGTACAAAGTGAAAATTCACATGTTCATTTCACTGACGTCATAATATAGCAGGCCAGATTACAATGAATTTGCATACGATTGGCTCGGTTGATTAAAAAGAATTGAAAATCCCCCATATTTGGTGGTTTTGTCACAATATTTCTACAAATATTTATTCGTAATATAACGATGAAAGACATTTTCTGTACAGAAAAAAGTGGATAATAAAAACTACTATTCTGACTTTATCTTGCGCGTTATTTATCTTACATGTGGACTCGCATTTTTAACGCTGGTAAGTCGATCTTGGTCATTTCTTTCACGAATGTGATTTGGAAATCGTTTTGTTGCTCAGAGCACTGTTTTCAATCGGAAGACGTAAAAACTGCTATCCTCGGAGAATAACGAAAGACACTCAGAAGTATTTAATTATACTTTCTAAACTTTGCTGGATGTGGAAATGAAATAGTTCACAGATGTGAACAAACCCACCCGGCTTCTCGGTGGTTATTTATCATCATTCACTTCGGTTTCCACCCTTAGCAAACAGACCTTTGATGTTAGATTTAGGGGGTAGTAGTGGAGAAATTGTGGCTCATACTTCGTTTCCACTTGTCGGAAAATTCTTGAACAATAGTCTGCTCCACTTGAACAAGCTGGCAAACAAGTTTTGTTCATCATAAAGTAGATAAAATGGATACAGTGTCATAATACTTATTGATTCACTTCTTACTATTGATTTTACATTTCTCAGAACTTTAATAATGATTTCTTCGATCTTGTCCGGTTCCTGCACAGTTAGAACCCTAAAAGAGTATAGTTTGTTTCGTTCTTTTCAAAAAAAAAAAACTGCTTTATTGGGTTGAATGTTTCGTGTAATTTTCGCGCGGGTTGAACACGCACCCACGCAGAAAGAACTCTGAGACTCCCACATTATTTTCGTGCTTCAGACAATCTTAAAATTGCAATACTGAGCATGTGCAATGCAAACCAACGGTGATTGTAGAAGGGTTGTGACAAGAATGAATACTTCAAAATAAGATTAGACATTTCGTGACACATACAATAGAGATTATTTCAAAATTACGCGGAACATTGATATAATGTCACTATTTAACAATTAGACCCGTAGCCCTTGCGGGCTACGGGTCTAATTGTTTAAGTATCACCCAACTAGTCGGACAGAAAAAGCAATAATAAAGTTAGCAAATGCAAGTTGAAGAAAGATTTATTTGGGAATAAAACAAAAGATAACGCCACGAATTTCGCTTCTCGAGGACTATTACTAATAGTCCTCTAGTAGCGTAGCCAATCAGATTGCGGCATTTGCATTAGTCCACTAGTTGGGTGATACTAATACAATATATGAAGGCTAAGCATTTCCAGTCAGCGCTTTACCCCAGTCACTACAGATCAGTGCCAAACCCAGGAGTTATTCTCTGTGTGAAGCTGGGCCGGGTTGTTGGAAGCAGGGTTAAGGTAACCCAGCGTTAGTGCAAAATTTAAATGCAGATATGAGAGCTTAAAAAGCACATTCAGTATAATTCTTTTCTAATACAATTTGATGATTGCATGCTCTAAAAAAAACAGAGAAAGTTATCGGTGCATGGAAACGCTTTTTAAAAAGAGGAAAAGAAACCCATGTTAAAATTTAACCCTGGGTTGGCGCTAATCGGCCTTCGAACAACCGGCCCCTGGTTAACAGTGAGGTTGTCAGGTACTGCCATGTAACCCACCGAATAATTTTCGCGCTATCTTATTGGCTATTTTGGGTCACGTGGTGTCAAATAGCTTGAAGGGTATCAGGCGGTATACCCCCGGCCGCGTGAATATTTGCCCTGCGATTTTTCAGTCGCAAGAAAACACAGCAAAGTCAATCTCTTTAAAGATTTTTTTTTCTTAACAACAAACTCGTTTTGTAGAATCCAGTGACCATAGTCAAGAAGTTAGTCGCAATTGTAGCTCCGGATAAAACAGAAAATCAACAAAATAAGCTGTTAGTGTTTTTGGCCTGGAGGTGAGCAAAAGTTACGAACCCTTGGGCGATCAAATTCTTGAAAATCTCCTAACTAAAATGTGAAAAAACGCTGGTTTTTACAAAAAGCTACTCTTCCCACTGTCTTTACAGCTGCCGGGTTGAGAAAACGTTCCAAGCCAAAAACGATAAACTACGCAAGGGATAAATTGCTCAAGTCGCACAGTGCACAACCAATTGTAGAAAAACTATTCGAGTCTTCCGTAATGATCGGTAGATGTATAGCTCAACAGAATTCAGTTCAGTCAGTTCAACCTGTTCTTGCAACTGAAACTAAACTTCTTCCACCTTTTTTTCGACCTCCTCAGTGCCCGCCATTCAACAACAAAGCCAAGTTTGCGAACAATCCACTTTGTATTCTTGGGTTTCACGTGACGTCACAAGCTTTGCTCAAATTAGTGTCCGCCATGTTGGTGCCCCTCGGGTGTCAAATTTATACAAATAAAAAAACCCTTTCTGGCTCACTGGTATATGGGAGGATAATGCCCTTGGCTGAGAGATTGTCCTCAAAATTCCATATATACCCTCAAGGCTTTGCTTCTCGGCCAACTGTTCATTTCTCAGCTGCGGGCATTATCCTCCGATATACCAGCCGCCGACCAAAGTGTCTAGCATCATTTACCTGTATTATATATGTGTCATGAAATGCCTCACCTTATTTTGAACTATACCATCGTATAAGAGGGTCCAAAATCAACTTTTCAAATCCCGCATCCCGCCACTACTTTTCATTCCATCCCGCCATCCCGCTGCAGTAAACATTAGCATCCCGATCCCTATCTCCCGATTGCTATCATTTCACCGTCATATCTTAACTGATGGACAATTTATATCCCGCTTAACAATAATGATAATGTACTCTCATTACGGAGAAAGGCAAAGACCTGGGCATATTTAACGCGTAGTTTATTAATCAAGCCCGTTTATAACGAAATAAATACTGCGTGACTCTTAACTTGAGCTAAATTATGATCCCGCTTGTATATAGTACTCGTCCCATCGCCTATCCCGCCTACGAAACGGAGCATATCCCGGTGCCGCCGTCCTAATTTCCATCCCGCACGCCGCCTCCGTTTTTACACTCATCCCCATCCTGCCAACTCAGTATGTTGGACCCTCGCCTGTATAATTGCTAGCACTTAGCGTGCTATATCAAGCTAGGAGCCCATCGGGCCCCTGATCAAACTGCATCCAAATGATCCGAACATTTGTTAACTCGAGCTTCGCGCTCTCGAACTAAAATCGATTTCCCGGGGATTTCCATCATACATTTACTGCAATTTTACCCTCTGTAACTCGAATTTTCGATGACTCGAGCCTCCCGGTAATTAACTTGAAGCGATTTTGTTTCCCTTCAGGTCAATCTCTATATAATGTTACCCTTGATAACTCAAATCCTGTCTGTTAAGGCGTGACAGGTCAAACCAGTGTACCTACCTTTCCTCAAAACATTGAGTCCATTTTGATCAAACAGCCGTAAAATCTTTGTCCTCTTTTGTATTACACTAAATTTTGGACGAGTGTTGCTAATAGTGCTGTATAAGAGGAAAGTCTCTATGCTACAAAGTTGTCATCTATTTTGTTCTAAAATCGAAAGCACTTAAGTTTTAGACACAAAAAACTATTCGCGTTCTCCCGCGATTTCTCAACAGCAACCTCTCTCCCAGTCTTCCGTAATTAGTCCCCACACAGAACACCGTAAAGCCTCGCTTTCAGCTGATTCTCAGTCACTGAATCCTCATTAGTCGGTTTTCAGTGCCAGGTGATGTCTGGCTGTTTTTATATTTATAAACTTTAGTCAGACCATGCAATAACTGACGTATTCACCTCTCAATAATTACGGTATTGAAAGTTTTTCTTCTTCACCTCGAAACTAAAATGACCATAGTTTGCTACTCGATTGGGGTTATCCGAATTTCTGGCACAATGGTTTAACAGCTGTCTGTGAACGTACACTGTGTTTGTCTGCACAAATTTATTTTGGGTTAATTTACCATGATAAAATGCAAGAATTAAAAAAGGTAACACGACAGACCCCTAAGTGTACACTTTAGGATGGCTTGTATGCATACTAATTTTGATTTTCATTAATAATAATAATAATAAAATAATAAAAGCATTTATTTATACACGATAGTTAAAAATACAGCGTTGCTGATGTGGTCGTGTACAATCTAAAACGTTAAAGTTACAAATTATAAAATAAAAGCTAATCGAATAAAGTAAAATTGTCTAAAACATTACTTTTGGTCACTTTACGTTTAAAACTATTTGCATTATCTTCTGCCCTAATATCATTACTTAAAAAGTTCCATAAGATGGCGCCACGGTACGCAATAGATTTCTTTAAGAATTCAGTCCTTGGACGAGCCAGCGAAACGCACATCTTCTGTCGCAAGTTATATTTCGGGGTGTGTTTGTTAAACAGCTCTTTGAGAGGAAGCGGGGAGTTTCCATGGTAGCAGTTTAAATACGACCAGTGAATAAAGACCAGTGAAACCGTGAATTTGAGAGAAATATTCTTCTCGCCCAATTCAATTTTAAAGTTGCCAAAAATATTTGTTTACTTCTAGGGTTAACTTAAGCTTTTAATTCAAAGGTAAAACACTTGACTGCTTAGGTGTAAACTCCGGGTCTTTAAGGTTAGAAATTTCATCATTGCGATGCCAAATTTGTTTGTTTTATATATTTATTACATCCATTTTGAAATCACTGGTGATCCCTGCAATTTGATTGGCCCATAGCAGTGTGAGTTATTCACGAATCGCACTATCCTAGGCTCTAAATCGCATCTTTTTAGTTGGACTTTTGAGTAATTTCCACTCGTGGCTGTGGCAGCCACAAGTGGAAATTACTTTGAGAACACTCGAGAAATGTAGAAAACACGAGCCGCAGGCGAGTGTTTTCTACGTTTCACTCGTGTTCTCATGTCCGTCGTGGTTTATCATAGTCAGTAATACACGGCTTAGGCTTCTTTATTTGTTAAATGTACAAAGGAGCTTTGGACATTATTACATCTTATTACATCCATTTTGAAATCACTGGTGATCCCTGCAATTTGATTGGCCCATAGCAGTGTGAGTTATTCACGAATCGCACTATCCTAGGCTCTAAATCGCATCTTTTTAGTTGGACTTTTTAGTAATTTCCACTCGTGGCTGTGGCAGCCACAAGTGGAAATTACTTTGAGAACACTCGAGAAATGTAGAAAACACGAGCCGCAGGCGAGTGTTTTCTACGTTTCACTCGTGTTCTCATGTCCGTCGTGGTTTATCATAGTCAGTAATACACGGCTTAGGCTTCTTTATTTGTTAAATGTACAAAGGAGCTTTGGACATTTTGGTTTGCGTCATAATGCATGCGTGATCAAAATTCAAACCACTTTCATGTGCTGTAAATAATACAACTACTTGGCGGGGAGGGGGGGGGGGAAGGGAAGATAAGTGGTTACTTTAGGGATTTTTGGGTGGGGTCAGCTCCGGTCGCGAAACGCGTGAAGTGCGTGTGCACTGAACTATGGTACAGCGGCTGTTAAGTAAGCTTCCAACAGCACCACACTATACTGTCTTTTTTTCTTTTAATGGAATTGGAACTAGTAATCGCGGTGCAGACTTTCGCATAGAAACAAAAGCTACAATGCAACAAGGAATCCACAATGAAATTCAGAGGATTAAAAGTAACATCGTGTCTTTCTTGTTCCCAGGCTCTTTATCGGGGACCTTGCAGGACCGGATATGATATACCTTCTGGAGTTCTTCAGAGTTCAGCTGAGCGTTTCTGTTTTACTGGGACTGGTCTTTGTTCCTAAGGTATTGATCTACGATGCTACTACAGGCCCACAAGTTTATGAGCCTTTTATTTTAACTCTTAACTTATATGGCTGTTAACTCGACTACAGTAGAATCACGATTTATAGAACTCTCGGTTTCTCGAATCTCTTGACAACACGAACAAATTTTCGTTTCCCTTCAGGTCAGATTTCTATGTAATTCTACCCTCAATAACTGGAACTCCCGACAACTCGAACCAATTTTCGTTTCTCTATTCTACTGTATTATTACTACTGTAGTAATGTAATCCCTTTACCCTCATTTCGCGTGGCCGAGACCAAAAAAGTAAAAAACTGAAGAGAGGTCTGGGTTTGTAGCCTTGAGTTCTCAATTGATAGTGAAGGAATTTCACATAAATAAAACTGTTTGAACTGGGCCACACAATATTGAGCATGAGAATGCGTGACGATTTTTTTAACACGAAACAGAATAGCTTTTTATGACAGGCCAATTGAAGAAAACTCTTACAAGCGTAGTTTACAAGTTTAACTATTTTTTAAAGCTTAAAAACAATAGCTTTCACTTGTAAAAGTTAAATTGAATTGAACCCCGAAATATTCGTGAATAAAACGATTTAATTTTGTATATAAAGTAACTGACATTGCTGTCTTTAAAAGCTATTTTGTGATTCTAAGTTATTCTGAATTAGTATATACCAATTCAACAACCTTGGCATTTTTAGCAATCTGATTGGCTCTCCACCTCGGAGTATTCAACATAACTATCCACCTCCTAGGGGGTGAACAATGAAGGGGCTTCTGGGTAATCCTTCTGCCAGTGAGTGTTTGTTTGGGGAAAAAACAATATGGCGTCCAAGCTACCGAAATATAACTGCCGTCGATTTACGATTTTCAGCCTTTTCGAAGAGGTTTTACTAGAGAAATTAAGCAAAACACTACCACGATGAAACGTTGACCAGGGCAGGACCAAACAATAGCGCGAATGAACGACACAACAAAACTGCATGTGCAAAATAAAGTCCGGCAAATCTCTTTGTTGTACGAATTACGTTTCAACAAGAGAAAATGAGGGATCTGTCCCTCGTTTTCTCTTGGTTTCAACAATTAACTTTTTTCACTGGTTGTGTTATCCACGGCCTCGTCGTCATCGTGTTTGCTTAAACTCCCCCACTGAGGTTACTTCATTGGTGTATACTACAACAAGCATTCTCAGAAATCGAGGTGAATAGTGGCTTTAGGGACATTCTAAATTCTAAAGAAAAATTCTAAAAAATAACTTGGAGCTAATGAATTCAGACAGAGAAAATAAGAGTACCTCTTAGAAATACTGGACCTACGTAATTGATTCATTGTCTCAGTGTAGTGTGTGCAACACGTAATTATACGCGCAGATCTATGTTGTAAACGATGTAGTCCACTCTGGTCTTGTTGTAACAGACTGCTTCAAGCGATATCGCAATAATCAAACAGTGACGGACTTAATGTTCTGCCACTATTCACTTCGATAGCTGAGAATAATTGTTTAATACAAGATGCACTTGGCATAGTAACAGTCTGAAGCTGAGGTGTTTTATCTTGTCAATTCACAGATAGTTCGTGTTATTAAGGGTCGCGGAGATTTGTTTGACACGAGTGGTCGAATCGCATCCATAAAAGGTGCAGCTCTCGGCATGGGAGGTGTCGGCCCCTCCTCAGAAGGAACTGTCAATCTGAGCCAAGAAAATGAAGACCTCAAGGTAACCACTGTGTACCCAATGTGCCCATTTATGGCCGAGTGTCACAAACTAATATAGGCACTCATTGGGTACGTCTGTTGGCCACCAATTATTTTTTTCTGAAGTTAAACATTCCTGTAATGTAAATGGGGAACAGAGTAAAGTTCCATGCCACAAATCACTTGCTAAAGCTCCCACTGAACCTTAGACCTGATATTGGGAATATAAACCAAATGAGGGAATAACCAATTTCCTAGAGACTGTTGGTTTACAACGTGGTTAACAATTCACAGGGCGTACCCATACCAACCCTTATATGACAGCATCTCAGTAACTCTTTATTCCTATAGTATCTGTCACAGGGCGTACCCATACCAACTCTTATATGACAGCGTATTAGTAACTCTTTATTCCTATAGTATCTGTCACAGGGCGTACCCATACCAACCCTTATATGACAGCGTCTTAGTAACTCTTTATTCCTATAGTATCTGTCACAGGGCGTACCCATACCAACCCTTATATGACAGCGTCTTAGTAACTCTTTATTCCTATAGTATCTGTCACAGGGCGTACCCATACCAACCCTTATATGAAAGCGTCACAGTAACTCTTTATTCCTATAGTATCTGTCACAGGGCGTACCCATACCAACCCTTATATGACAGCGTCTCAGTAATTCTTTATTCCTATAGTATCTGTCACAGGGCGTACCCATACCAACCCTTATATGACAGCGTCACAGTAACTCTTTATTCCTATAGTATCTGTCACAGGGCGTACCCATACCAACCCTTATATGACAGCGTCTTAGTAACTCTTTCTTCCTATAGTATCTGTCACTGGGCGTACCCATACCAACCCTTATATGACAGCGTCTTAATAACTCTTTATTCCTATAGTATCTGTCACAGAGCGTACCCATACCAACCCTTATATGACAGCGTCTTAGTAACTCTTTATTCCTATAGTATCTGTCAATGGGCGTACTCATACCAACCCTTACATGACAGCGTCTTAGTAACTCTTTATTCCTATAGTATCTGTCACAGGGCCTACCCATACCAACCCTTACATGACAGCATCTCAGTAACTCTTTATTCCTATAGTATCTGTCACAGGGCGTACCCATACCAACCCTTATATGACAGCATCTCAGTAACTCTTTATTACTATAGTATCTGTCACAGGGCGTACCCATACCAACCCTGACATGAAAGCGTCTCAGTAACTCTTTATTCCTATAGTATCTGTCACAGGGCCTACCCATACCAACCCTGACATGAAAGCGTCTCAGTAACTCTTTATTCCTATAGTATCTGTCACAGGGCGTACCCATACCAACCCTGACATGAAAGCGTCTCAGTAACTCTTTATTACTATAGTATCTGTCACAGGGCGTACCCATACCAACCCTGACATGAAAGCGTCTCAGTAACTCTTTATTACTATAGTATCTGTCACAGGGCCTACCCATACCAACCCTGACATGAAAGCGTCTCAGTAACTCTTTATTACTATAGTATCTGTCACAGGGCGTACCCATACCAACCCTGACATGAAAGCGTCTCAGTAACTCTTTATTCCTATAGTATCTGTCACAGGGCGTACCCATACCAACCCTGACATGAAAGCGTCTCAGTAACTCTTTATTACTATAGTATCTGTCACAGGGCGTACCCATACCAACCCTGACATGAAAGCGTCTCAGTAACTCTTTATTCCTATAGTATCTGTCACAGGGCCTACCCATACCAACCCTTACATGACAGCATCTCAGTAACTCTTTATTCCTATAGTATCTGTCACAGGGCGTACCCATACCAACCCTTATATGACAGCATCTCAGTAACTCTTTATTACTATAGTATCTGTCACAGGGCGTACCCATACCAACCCTGACATGAAAGCGTCTCAGTAACTCTTTATTCCTATAGTATCTGTCACAGGGCGTACCCATACCAACCCTTATATGACAGCATCTTAGTAACTCTTTATTCCTATAGTATCTGTCACTGGGCGTACCCATACCAACCCTTATATGACAGCATCTTAGTAACTCTTTATTCCTATAGTATCTGTCACAGGGCGTACCCATACCAACCCTTATATGACAGCATCTTAGTAACTCTTTATTCCTATAGTATCTGTCACTGGGCGTACCCATACCAACCCTTATATGACAGCGTCTCAGTAACTCTTTATTCCTATAGTATCTGTCAAAGGGCGTACCCATACCAACCCTTACATGACAGCGTCTTAGTAACTCTTTATTACTATAGTATCTGTCACAGGGCGTACCCATACCAACCCTTATATGACAGCATCTCAGTAACTCTTTATTCCTATAGTATCTGTCACAGGGCGTACCTATACCAACCCTTATATGACAGCATCTCAGTAACTCTTTATTCCTATAGTATCTGTCACAGGGCGTACCCATACCAACCCTTATATGACAGCATCTCAGTAACTCTTTATTCCTATAGTATCTGTCACAGGGCGTACCCATACCAACCCTTATATGATAGCATCTCAGTAACTCTTTATTGCTATAGTATCTGTCACAGGGCGTACCTATACCAACCCTTATATGACAGCATCTCAGTAACTCTTTATTCCTATAGTATCTGTCACAGGGCGTACCCATACCAACCCTTATATGACAGCATCTCAGTAACTCTTTATTCCTATAGTATCTGTCACAGGGCGTACCCATACCAACCCTTATATGATAGCATCTCAGTAACTCTTTATTGCTATAGTATCTGTCACAGGGCGTACCTATACCAACCCTTATATGACAGCATCTCAGTAACTCTTTATTCCTATAATATCTGTCACAGGGTGCACCCATACCAACCCTTATATGACAGCATCTCAGTAACTCTTTATTACTATAGTATCTGTCACTGGGCGTACCCATACCAACCCTTATATGACAGCGTCTCAGTAACTCTTTATTACTATAGTATCTGTCACAGGGCGTACCCATACCAACCCTTATATGACAGCGTCACAGTAACTCTTTATTCCTATAGTATCTGTCACATGGCGTACCCATACCAACCCTTATATGACAGCGTCTCAGTAACTCTTTATTCCTATAGTATCTGTCACAGGGCGTACCCATACCAACCCTTATATGACAGCGTCTTAATAACTCTTTATTCCGATAGTGTCTGTGGCGGAACCTGGTTGTGGGTTCGATTTGCACCGCGATCAAAGAAACGTCTGGCTCGAATTCATTCCATTTTTACAATTTAATGTGTGAGTGATTTCAGACGGGAAACCGGTTCCATTCCCATTAATTAAGTTCAAGGGCATTTTTGACTCCAGCCTATAGTATTTACCTGTGTTGAGATGTGTGCGTTTGCTATTGAGAGGAGACACGGGCTCCATTCCCGTCGTAGTCAAAGAAATGTTTACCGTTGTTGATATAATAATATTAGTGTATTTGTTTTTAGGAAGAAATACGCAAACTGTACGGACAACTACAACAGATGAAAACCACAAGCATGGAGGCTGGCAATCGCCATCTTGCTCGTTCTACTTCTCTTCTTTTCGGTTCCACTCCTTCGCTCTCAGAAACATCTAACAACAACGCTAGTACTAATAATCTGGTTCCCTCTCGAAACGAGAAACGAATTCAAAGACTTTCGCCCGCTGCCGAGCTCGTAAGCGACTTTGTTTAACTTTAAACCTGTACAAAAATGGATGACAACGTGGGAATGACTTTTATGCTTGAATATTAAACATCTTGGTAAAAGTACCGTTACTTAGAGTTATAAGAGACTGCAACGCTTCCAGGTTCTAACTATGGATGCGAAGGTTTGAACGATACAGTGTGGCAAGACTGAATTGAACTAGCAGTATTACTAACTTTCTATGGCGCGTTATCAGGGTCAAAATAAAAAAAGTACACCCTTCGTTGTGAATTTTAAAGTCATATGTTCCCTGTCATTTTGAATTGAATACGCGCATTTCGAATTGAATCCTTTCGACCAGGCGTTATCAGATATACAGGGCCTGGTCACTAAGCCGTTATGACGTCACTTTGCTGGTGTCACTTGGTCACATTTTCGCGCCGGTTCGTACCTTGTGTCACGGTATTCAAGTCATTGCGAGATCAGATCAGTTTCTGATGGATCCGACGACCCAAAATATTCTTCGCGAGTGTGCTGATCGTCTTATTCAGACAGCTGATCTTATTGCTCGCTCCTCTCCAGCAGCGTCTACGACCACAACTAGTACAGCTGCTCCTGCAATCGCCGCTTCCACCTCGACAACAGCATCCTCGATCTTTTCAGCCAAACTCGGCTCCCTCTGCTGTATCAACAGCCCGGGCGGAACATGCGCGTTTGTTCGGCTATCAACGGCAAGCAGGAAACCCGCGCAGGGAACTGTTCAACAATACACTGATGCACTTGCGTACTATTTGCATTTCTTGGAAATTCTATCTTTTTCCCCCAAGTTATTCAGTGCCAGGGTCACTCTCCGGCTCGGCTGGGGTTGGCAATTGGCTTGAAGAAGAGGACGCAAGGCAAACAAAGGTTCTTGTCCACGTCTGTCCTCTGTAGTACGGCAGATTCGCACGAATTGTTCGCGGCGGCCTTCTTCCATTATTAGGTCGAATGCGCGTATTCAATTCAAAATGACAGGGAACATATAATTTTAAAATTCACAACGAAGGGTGTATTTTTTTTATTCTGACCCTGATAACGCGCCATAACTTTCATTACATTGCTGCAAACGTATTTTTGAGCTTTTTTATTCACAAAATTTGTTGATTGCTGGACACTACCTTTTGTGCAAAATGTGATGTGTGATTAATAAAAAAAACTGATTTTAAAAACCTATATGAAGTAATCGTTTTTAAATATTGCCTGGGAAATAACTACCGATAGGGGGTGTGTGAGGCATATACAACTTCTCCTGACCCCTCCCCCCACTCCCCAGACAGTAGGATTGACATATTTGTAGTTAAAGTGGGAACATAGATTTTTTGAGTTGCAAAACAACGAAACTGAACCTTGCAATTTTCCAAGCAATTTCCACCGCCATTATCAATATTTGTTTTCAGAAAGAAGTGATCAGAAGAGCATTTTGTATTTTTTGTAGCTTACGATGATGCAATCCTCCAAGTTACAAGTTTTGCGCGTCATATGGGGCTCAAAGTCTTAAAACTAGGTAAATTTTATAACAAACAATAATTAACATGCATTTTAATTATTAACTGAGATTTACCGACAACCGACAAAGATCGAAAATTTTAACCGACTACCGACAAGTGGACCCCCCCATTCAGACCCTCTGTTTACGTTCACAAGCCAGTTTCTGTAAAACGCTTTTTCTCACAGGTTGATCAGTTTTTGCGGAATTTTCTAAAATTTAAATTAGAAGTAATCACAGATTTATAGGCAGTCCCGGCCAAGAGGAGTAGTGGGATACCAATAGGATATCCCATATTATTATATCTGCAACCCTTGTATATGAGCAAATGCGCGCTCTGATTGGTTCCCTACTCATAGTATATCAGCTCATATACCATTGGCACGGAAAACGGCCATCATGGAGGGATGATTTCTTGAATTAGACAGGGAGAAATTCAAGTCTTGCTTAAAAATCATACACCAAAAAAATACTACAGAAGCAAATAAATATGCAATGAAATTATTCGACGGTAAGTGAGCAAATTATATTGCGAAATTGTTTACTACGAACGAAAGTGAAACTCTTACAAACAGCCGCCATTTTGAAAGATCTGTGAAGCCCGTAAACTGAGTTTTTATTTTATTTCTGCCTACTTTTTCCAATTTAAAATTCTCAAACTAATTTGCTAACTCGAAAAAAAATTGACAAGTACATTAAAGAGATGTTTAAAAACGAGCCAGATTCGTGTTTGAAACTTTTTTACACATCGGCTCTACAATATGTCGGCTCGACAACAATATGGTTCTGTTCAAAAACAATAACAAAGTCAATTCTTGTCGTACAAACTAAATCCAGTGTCTCATAAGCGAGGGTTTGGAGATATAATAAAACAATTATTCCACTCAAGTCGTCGTATATGAGCTATAGCCAACTCGGCGCTACGCGCCTCGTTGGCTATTAACTCATATACGACTCGATTTCGTGGAATAATTGCTAAGGATACCAATGTACGTCAAAATTGTAAAGCGTATGATACGAAATACCTAAAATAACTGACAAGAGCCGCTTCCACTGAAAAATATACATTTATTCATGTCTATATACTGAATACCTAGAATCCAGGAAAAACTACTATATAAAGTTACTATATATACTATAAAAAGTTACTATAAAAAGTTACTATATAACCGAATTGTGACAAAAAATACCATATACCCAAATTAAAAGGGCTCCAGAAACCATAAAACCCCTGGCCGGAAGCTTCAACATCCCCCCCCCCCCCGGGGCATACCTTGGGCATTTGATCGCTTGGCTTTCCAGGGAGGTAGGGAATTTGACCACCAAACATCCTAGGTAGGGGATTTGAACACATAGCCTCAATTCCATATTGACGTATTTATCCTCTCCACGAGGCGGAAACAATGGCAGAAGCCGTCACAGTACAAGATTTCAAAGGAAAAGGTTGCGCTTTCGTTTCAATCTGGCTGACAAAGAACAGGTTACAGAAGAGCCTTGTGATTCTCGTGTTTTCAAAAGTGTTTGAAGACTCGGCTTTATTTCAAGGTCATTAGAAAAAGTATTATGGTTTCCGAGCTACTGCATTCCCCTGGAACGGACCTATCGTGGGGCATTTGAATACCTCTTTGGTCCGGGGAAGGGGGTATTTGCTCAGACAAAAGCAAACATGCACGCAACCGCATGTTGTAGATAGCGCCAAAAGTTACTGCAGCTCGCCGAAAAAGTCCTTTTACATGGAACTAAGATGTACACCAACGTGAGCAAAAATCAGTTTCCGGCCTTCGTTATTAGGAATCATGATGCTAACTGAATGTCAACGCTTGAAACATTGGCGGCCTCTTTATTTTAAAAGTTATGGTTCCCTTAAGATGTTATAACTTTATTTATCAAGTCGTTTTTTTCACCGGAATTTTTTTTTAAATCCACACAAACATGCACGTCACCGGTCTCAGCACACCGTCTCAAATCATGACAGGTTTTCGAGTTTTCCCGAACACGAGTTTACACCACGAAGTATCTTGATCGCTCTTCGAGTTACGATAATACTGTACATGATTTAACGAACAAAAACGCGCATTAAAAAAAGACCATACTCGCATGCATTTGCAACTAAAGTTTCCTGAATCCTGTTCCATGACTCACCACGGTTTAAAATGAATTATGCACCAATTGCATTCGAGAAATTCAAAGTTGCCTCGTAAACCTGTCTCCTGCTGAAAGCTAGTCAATCCGATCGTTGTTCAAACTCCTAACAGAGAGATATTAACCCCCACCCCCCCTCCCCCGTTGTATTTACTTTGGGCTTTTATTAGTATAGGGGTCGGGGTGTAGCAATTCTGGCATGCTTGTCAAGTCTTGCCTTGAATCGGATTAAACTTTACGGGAAACAAACAATAAGATAGTTTCTAACCCTGCGAAATTTGAAGTTTTGCAGTAATTTTGCGGTGGCTCCACGAAAAAGTCTAAAGCGTTTCCATAGCCTTGTAGAGTCGACACTTTGTCATAACGGGGTTTCGTTGGGTTTCTCAGCCTCCCCCAGTCATGGCATTTTGTATTTTTTTTTTAATTCTTTAAGAGAACAAGGAATTGAATCTGCTTCTTAATCGTCCTGTAGCGATATTAGAATAGCAGTTAATCATCTCTGCGGTGTGATAAATCAACTCTTACTGATTTAGCTTTGCCGCTTTGTAAAGAAATGGCTCTCATTTCTCATGCTAATTGTTTTAGACCTTCATTCATTTTGGCATACGAAAAGTGAGAGTAAAAGAGCTGCCCAAAGATAAGAGTTAACACGATTGTTTATCCTTGTCTTTGTATAAGAAAATTGTGTGCAAATAACATTCGCTACGGGTCCGCGTTTTTTACAGTGCATCAAAATTGCAAGTGTTCAGCTTTGCCTGGGACAATAAAAAGAAGTTACCCTAAACAATTGAAAGGATTATTATTATTATTTACGATGACGCGTTAAAACTACCTAGTGTTTTATCAAGTTTTGCTCAAGAATGCAGCAGGAACTTCGTGGTTGCGCTGTTATTCGCGAGAGAGGCGATGAAAGGTCGATCGTAAAGCGAGCAAGCAAACAGGACAAACAATAACGGTGTTATGTTACGAAAACAAGAGAACATCCAGCGACCATGAGGTCAATAAACTGAACCGAAAAGAAAACACAGCGTAACACGACGCGGACATCATATATAGTTCCTATTCCATTCAAGCTTTTCTCTTACCGCAGCAAGACGGAATTTTTTCAACGACTGAAATCAAAATGATGTGACTGTTCCTTTGAAGGTTTATACTCTTCGTGCGTGCGAGATGAATGCTGGCGTGTTGTTTCGTGCGGTTCAATCGACCTGTCCGCGAAATGAGAGAAGTTTAAAACATAACAGTTTGCTATTAAGCGTACACGGGTACACAGCTTGTTACGGTAGGTGAACTACTCCTTGTAGCCTGCGTGAGGTTGTTTATCGATAACGTTTTTTTACAGACAATGCCAAGAAAGACTTGTGCCTTACATTATCGATTATGCAGTATGCTATCTTATTATCTGTGCTAATTCAGCTGACTACGGTGTAAATACTGATCATTCGTAGAAAGAGATCTCTGTACTGTTTAGTATGCAAACTACCGCTTTCATTTGACCTACCAATCTTATAAGGTGAGATGTTAAACATACTCTTCAGGCTTGAAAATACCGAAGATTCTTGTTCGCATTGATGTCTTAATATTGAGGAATTTATGCCGTATGCTACTTGCGTTTTACTACGATACGAATACTACAAGTACAACATATTCAAAACGTTCCAGCAGAATATCAAGCGTGGCGGTTTTCAGATCAACTGGAATTAAAATCCGCATCGCGCTGTACAGCAAACAGCAGGATGGATTGTGGCGCAAAATAGACGGTTTTTAATGGTCACACTCTATAACTTCACAAGTATCCCATACTCAGCTTGACCGCACCTTTTGTTACAAGATTCAATGTTAAACTGTTTTATGCTGTAGAGAAAAACGGTTGACGATTTGCGTTACAGATCTTTGCACCATTCTCGGAAGTTAGAACTGAAAGAGAAAGCAAGGAAAAAAATTCGCGGACTCCAGTTCGTTTCAGCTGCTACAAAAAGGAACAAAGCTATGCCGAACGAAACATCTCTTCACAAAAGCGCGCGTCCAGTCATTAAACAAACTCTGGTTTCATCCATTTATTAATGTCGCTGATAAATTTTGATTTTCGTACCTTCAGTGAAGCTATTGCTTCAGATTATGCTAGTGTTTAAGCCTTCTACTCTCACTCAAGCGTTCCTCAGCTGATTAAAACAACAGTGAATTTCGCCCAGTTACCTCTTCTGAGGTTTCGTGACTTGTTCACGGGAAGGTGTGAATTGAATGGCTCCATCACTTCCTAAACCCGTTTAACCTTAGTATTGTGGGGATAGTTTCTAAAGAAACTGATGCTGCGTCGGTGGGAAATTGAAACACAAGAAACTGGATAAATCAAACGAGTTGATTAAGTAAGTTATACCACCGTAAGGTAAATGGGAGGTGCTGACGTTTCGAGCTTTAGCCCTTCGTCGGAGCGTTAGCTATTCGCTCCGACGAAGGGCTAACGCTCGAAACGTCAGCACCTCCCGTTTAACCTTAGGCCACGCAAGCAAATTGCGTCAGTACTTTTTTTTTTTTTCACATTCTAGCAATTATTTCTGCTACATTCTGACAACTGAACAATTTTTTCCACTGCATCCTACTTAATAAGTAGAGTGTCATTCTTTCTTAGATTATCTGAGATAAACGACTCCGAAGTGAACAATACGATGTCGCGTCAGGAAGTTGTAATCACAAAAGAATTTCAGGGTTTAAATAAATTTAGTTGTATTGTGTTTTATCAACTTCCGGCGTGAGAATTGCTGAGATAGGCACGTAACATAGAAACCGGAAATGAGTTGTGACAGTGAATTCTTATAGATTCTCCACTCATTTTGGTTGGCTTGAAGAGGACAAAGACGAAGATGAAGATTTATATGCATTGTTTGTATAAATCTTGGGCATTTCCTTACTTGCCTCTTTTTAGCGAGTTTTAAACATTTTTATATTTTCCTGAAATGATTAACCCAATCAATTTTATACATTTCTAAATTCACGAAAACACGAACTGAATTGCCGCAGCAACAAATTTTTATCCTTGTGTCTGAAGCTTTTGCCTTATCTGAGTTAGTTTGGCTTGCCTCGCCTTGATTAGCTTTTTCTAGCTGTTTGCGGGGTAAGCCATCCACTAACTATTATATTTAGCTAAATAAAGTTGTTGTTGTTGTTTTAGCTGCGTGCACCCAATCATTAATTTTGCTTTGTTATTAATTCAATCATTTATTTAGTTTTGTTCCTGTTCTGTTTGTCATCCATAACATAATACTTGCATTTTAGGGGAAAGATATCAGATCAAATATCTAACTGACCACCCGTCTGGTGTTCAAACTCTTGACTTCGTTTAGAATTTTTATCAAATCAGACGAAGGATAGGCTTACTTCTCACTGTGTTTGTCTGCTCAGATCTGATTTATTCTTTGGTTCATTTACAGGTTAAACCTCTCTCGGAAAAAAAAATGAGATTTGCAGTTTACAACTGGTGTGAGCTTCATTGCATTGAAAAGGAGAAAAAAATAGCTCTTGTGTTTGAGAGATTTTCTAGTGGATAACCGTAGGATAGAGTATGCAAACTTGAGTATTTTGGTCTAGAATATGGCTATTTTTCAAGGCGATGACAAATTGAAAATTTTCAATTGTGTTACGTCTTGATTTGATATCAAAATTTCAACTAAACATGTTCTGGAAAAGATTAAGTATTGCAGAATCCTCAGGGCTTGCGCCAATTAAAAGTTCGTTAGATACGATGATGGGTTTTTGCTTAAAAACAGCTGTTAATCTTCAACAATTTGGGGGTTTTCCCAGGTCCACAGGAGAAAGAACCGACATTGAGACGATCAAACAGCCTCAGTGGCATTGAACACACAAAGGAAAAGGTTCGTCAACACTCACTTCCCACTGAGCTCCCCAAGGGACTCCCCACAGGACTCCTGACAGGAGAAGCAGTGACAGGTTGGTGGATGTTTAGTGTTTTGATGCCTAAACAACGTCAGCGTTGGTTAAAATGAACGTCACGTCAAAATGTTTCAGATTATTTTTCATAATCCTCCAAAAATCTGAAACAAAGGAAAAAACAAATCAAACTAGTTAGGAACCATTTTGACCTGAAATTCATTTTAACCTACAACATCAACACCGGGCGAAAAATGACTGCGCGAGTTCGCAATGAAAAGCCAACGAAAACGCTTGCCATGGAAGAAAACTTTGCTTGTGCTCTTACGAACTCTGGTAACCCTCAGCTGGAGCTAGTCGTTTTTCTGATAATTTGATTAGTATTTCTATTTACTATTTTAAAAACCCTCCGGTCTCTAGTTATGATTTATTTTGGTCGCAATTTTGGAGAAAAGTCTAGTGATGATACGATCGCCATCAAAACCTTTGGCTTTTCCGTTATAACCTGACCTTATTAGTTTATCCCTGCAATAACAATAGTACATGAATTCTCTGTGGTTACGTTGAATTAACTTCACATGTCATTCCATGTCTCTATTTTTTGTGTTGTGTTGTGTTTCTTTTTTTATTTGTGTTACTGTTAGTTGTTTGAGTATGATTTTTACTGAACTAGCTTAGTAATTTTTGTTATCTAATGGTATTATTTTATAGTATCACTCGTGTACCTTTGGTACCATTGTCTTTTTCTTATGATCAAGAGGATATTAACCCCACGTCGCCTTGTGTTTTTGAAGATAACAAGCTGTTTTTAGTGTTAAGTTAGTTATAAATGTTTACGCTCTAATTTGGCCAAGTTAATATAAACATGAATTATGTTTTGTAACACTCTTTTCATGTTCCGCAAAGGTCGGCTAGGTTACAACGCAAAGACTCCCAGGAATTTACTTTTTTCCCTCTCTTTTTGAAACAGAAGAACACCGTATTAAAGATCTGGAGTACTGACAGTCACATGTACTCTATTGTTTCCCCCTTATCAACGCCGATTCGATTGAGACCAAAATGCGGTGCTTGAGTTTTAAAACAGCAGTAGTCCAGCGTTGTCTATAAAATGTCCCACGGTTTATTGACACAAAATAGAGCGGTGTCAAAGCCGGCGGAAACATTTGGCGCCATTTAAACGACATTAATGCCGTCCCACGTTTGCTATGAGCTCAGCCAATTAGCATATAACAGTTATTACACGACAAAGCATGAATATTCAACGCTCTATTGCACGGTTGCTGGATCTGTTTGTGTGGTTGTTCACTTGGTAATGCATCAATTCCTACACGCATCGGTGGCGAGCGATTTTTTGTAAGTGCTTTGCTGGGCATCACTGAATGGATTTGCTGCTGTACTTCGGATTTCTCGTACGATTTTGTGACGATGTTTGAAGAATTTTTCTGATAACAATTTGGTAAGCGAAAATGGTGAGTGCTTTGAAGTGAGTAACGAGGGATGTGAACTTGACGGTTTGAACGGGTGTAACACCAGTGTTATGCTAAAAATGTCCACTAAAATGGAAAGGTTTGAGTCATACGACACCATGTTGTTGCCCTGTCTTGCCATTTTCGTATAAATGTCGGATCACACTCTCGTCTACCGCTGTAGTCTGTCTTCCACTGGTATTAAACCCGTTTATATCGACTTCTGAAAACGGCCTCCATTGAAAACGTGGTTAACTTTATCCTCCTTTCCAATAACCTAACTAATTATCTCTGTGGAGTTTTGTCGTCCTGAGCGAAACCTTCGCCAACTTTCGGAAGACTTCGTAGCTCGTTGATTGATTTCATCATACCGCGAAAGTTTCGAATAGTCAGCCATTTATGGCTGAGATGTCTCGTTAGTCGCTCGGTTGGCAGAGTTCAAGGATCGAGCATTGCAAATGTCTTCCTATGCGGTTGTGTAAACGGGACTACAAGTCTATCTCTTAGTGATTGGGGAATCTATCGCTCGAGGTTTGTAATTTTGTTTTCCTAGTTATACAATGAAGTCTAAATTTGCTCTCGATAATATAAATGCGACAGTATTTGTTATTTTAGACCAGAAATTTTAGCATTTTTTTTGGATTGATGTTTTTAGAACCCGTTGAAAGAAATATTTGCTCACATGTTTTAGCCAGAGTTTCCGTGAATAAATGCCATCACGATTCACCTAAATAATTTGCGTTTTAAAACTTTCATATGTAAAAAAATCGCCATTTGATTAAAAATGCTGGACAGGCTAAAAACAAAGCTTGAAATTTTGGCCACGATATGCAAATTCAGTGACTTTATTCTTCTCTGTAAAGTGAGCGGGTTCTCTTTGTTATTGTCTTTCCCTTTCGGAAGGAAACAAGTTTACGTCTTCCCAGTTCCAGGTCGATTTTTAGGCGAAAGAACTCCAATGAGGAGAAAAATAAAAACATTTTCACATGTTATAGACTTTCATTTTCGACACGACTGGATTTGGGCCTCGGATAGTTTATTTGCACTTCCTATTCAGGGTACCTTTCATGTTTTTCATTCACCCGCAGTTGGTTGTCAAAAATAATACCGGCGGAATACGGTTTTCCGGTATCTGGGATTTAGTACTGACAAAATTCAGCCGATACTGCAGTTCTGTTTAGTTAGAAATCGCGTGGGTTGGTCACTTCATGTAGAAGGCTGTAAAATCTCTATGAAGTCTGTGACTTCACTGACAGCTTTACAAATCCTCTGCCAATTTGTCTCCCGCCTGTGTCACACGGGTCAATCGTTTTATACCTACTGTTTTATGGCTTAGATCTTTGTTATATTGGATGATGTTTTCACCGATGGTAAATTGTGAATGGCTTATTTTATGTTGTGTCTATGGTAGAGCGAATTTACAATGGCGCTTACGTGAGTCTTGTCACTGGTCACTCTTTCCACCTCCTTGAAGAGAAGCAATCGATAGAGAACAAGGAAACTAAGCTTTATAGCTCGCAAAGGCAAAGCAAGTTTGAACAATCATTTGCCTTACAGAAAAACGTGCTCGTAAAGAGGTTTTATCCCGCACATATACATGTATTAACTGATTAAGACTCCAAGTTAATGGCAGCCATTTACAAATTTGTATTTTGTTTAATTGTCATATTGTTTTAAGGACATATATAATATTGCCTCATTTTTTCTATTGAGTACCTTTGTTAGACCTAGATTTGACATATCAGAGTGCGTTATTTATTACCCTTTCATTTTCATTTTAGTTTTATTTTTCGTGATGATGTCATCTTATTTTTGGTTTTGTCAACTGGGGTCAAATGAAGGATTGACAGGTTTTCTGTTTTTCTTTTTTTTTTCTTTTTTTTTTTAGATAACCCGAAAGAAACAAGTGGCGTAATAGAAGGGGATTTCAAAATGCCTAAACGAACCGCGCCAAATGAAAGGAAAACATCGAGCCGATTGTTTCGTTCGATGTCGCTTAGTGGACGTAAACAGTCTAACAAAGACCAAAATGCGAGCGACGATCGACGAAATTCAAGTATATCTGTCTCTGATACAGAGAAGGTCACCATATTAATGGACCACAATGCTCAATTGTTGGACGAGAGAAACGAAGCAGTGGAGGAATGTACTAAAATTAAAAAGGTTCTTGACGACGCCAACTCCAAACTGAAGGACGCTGAGCGCGAAATCGAAAACTTAAACGCTTTGTTGAGTTCCAGAATCAAGCAGGAATTCGATAATTGTACAGTAGATGCTGACGACCAACGAACTGTATTAACGGATTTTAACGACACGCGGATGGAAAGGAAAAGAGACTTGAGGAGCAATGTAATATTCCCTTCCAAAGTTGAACATCTTGAAACCACAATCGAGGCTAATGCGGTACCTCTTCACAGATCGAATCCCTGTAAGGAATGTGAACGCTTGAAAGACTCAAGAATCAAGGCTGTGGTGGAGTCAATCGCTCTTAGAAAATACGTGAAAAAACTTAGCGACGCGATTTCCGGTGGCGATTTGGCCAAACATAGATTTTTGCAGGACATTGAAAAGAAACTTATTTCGGCGCAGACGGAGAAAGAGGTTGCGCTAGAAGAGCTGGCGAATGTTGTGGATCATAGAAACCAAGCTGTTTTAGAAAAGGACAAAGCGATTGAAGAATGGGGCAAAGCGCAGAGTAAATGGGAAAACACTTTAGATCAAGTGGAGTCTCTTATGAAAGAGCTTAACCAGGTAATAGGTAACCAGGTTACCAAAGTAAACTTATTTTTTCTGTTGTGAAATTTGTTTCTTTAACGTTCTTCAATTCGGGATTTCAATTACACTTACCACAAGTAGTTTTTTGCGCGTCCTTAGCTATCTGTTGAGTGCTCCCTGGAACAGAATCTCAACAGAGTTTCAGTTCTTGGCCTCTTCAGTTTGTTAAGTCAAATATGGTTTGGTTCTTTTTTTCAGCTTTGGAATAGAAAGATGTCATATGAGGTTTGGTACAAACCCAGCGCTTTTCATTGGTGTGCAATTTGACATTTTAAGTTATTTTACTCATCTTTGAAATTTGCGTGCCTTCTTTATGTGGTTTGTGGGAGTTTGCTATTATAGTAGACAAGTCTTCTGAGCGTCATCTCATAAGTGCTTTTCATTAAAGTAAATTCACGTTATATTGCGGTTTATCGGATGCTATCCTCTTGTCATTTTGCTGGATTGAAATCCTGCACTCGAGATGTGAAGGACAAGTCACTTTTTAATTGCTATAATAAACAATGCTGATCGTGTCACATTAAAAAGTTCACTGAATCTAAGGAACACGTGGCATTGTCCGAAATCAAGTGGAATTTCAAAATAAATGTCACTCTGTAGCACCAACACATAGTACAAACGATCCTCACACCCACTACCCCGTCACGCCCCCACTCCCCACCCCACCCACTCAGAAAAACACCTTAGTTTTGTAGCCTTGTCACCGACACGTAAAATACAATTTCCTTTCTAAATTCAATTTATAAGTTTTTTACTGTTTTCCGCTTTTGTGTTTTTAACTTTTTTTCGCCCGTTTGCTTCCAGGTTAAGTATGAGCGAGACGACCTCGCCAGAAAGCTAAGACGCAAAGAGGATGCTCTAGAAAAAATTCAACATGAAACTTCGGTGTTAAGTGAACAGATCGAGGTAACCAGGGAAGAAAGGAGACATTCTGTGAACGATAACGACATATCATTGAAAGAGAAATTCGAAAAAGAGGAAGCGATTCAAAAATTAACAACTGAACTCGCAAAGTCCCAACAAAGGTGCATTGAAATGGACGCTAGGGTGACTTCGCTCGAAGAGAAGGTGGATAACTTTAAGAGAGAGCGAGATCACGCGAAAGAACAGTGGCGACAATCAGTTAAAGAAAGAAAAAGACTTCACCGTGAAATGGCGGGCATTGTTCAAGCCAGGGATGAGGCGATACAAAAGTGTTTCTCAATCGCTGAACAACTTGAAAAGCTGAAAGAGGATTACAGTCACCTGTTAAACCGGTTAGCAAAAACCGGTTTGAATACAAGCGACTCGAGTGAACTTTCGCTTCCGTGTTCTCTGAAGGACTGTAGGTTTTGTGTCGACGATGCTGCTGGAAGCCTAGAAGTAAGTTAAGAGTAAGCGGATTACTGTGGAGGCACAGTGGTGTAGTGGTTAGCGTGTCAGACTTCCGAGCAGGAGGTTGGGAGTTCGAGCCCTGGTGCTGTGTTGTTTCCTTAGACAAGAAACTTTACACCACACTGTCTCTCTCCACCAGGGTGTATAAATGGTGCCAGCGATACAATGCTGGGGGTCAGCCTGCGATGGACTAGCATCCCACCCAGGGGGGAGTAATAATACTCCCAGGTGCTTCATGCTACAGAAACCGGGATAAGCTCCGGCCGTGTGGGCCTTTGGCTCATGTGCGCCTCTACTTACTTTAAGCGGACTACAACTTCTTGCAAAACTATAAAGTCTATACTATCATTAATCGTTAACGTTAAAATTGAAAGCTAGGTAAACCAAACGTTCTGGCCTTCTTTCCTTTAGAGCAGAGATAAAAAACCGTGCAAGAACATATTGCTATTGGTGAGAAACAAAATGAAGCAGGGCTGCATTAAAACACACTACCAGCCATTCGGTTGCACTTACACAGAGATTAGGGGAAGCAGACTCTGCCAATAGACTTGTAGACTAGGTCCGGAGTGCGTGCGTGCAAAATGGCAATTAGTCTGCAAAAGACTGTTGTTTAACATTTCCTGATGTCTTCTTCTCCATTTAGTCTCCAGATTCATCCTTTTCGGAAGGCGAAGAAATCCGGGTCACCTTGGAAAAGGTAAAGGCATGAATAGATGAACTGGTATAATAATAATAAACTGGCACAAAATTTTTTGATGTTTTCTTTGGTCAGTTGTGACTTTTTCTGTCTGAATTTGGTTTTTAGGATGACGCGCTGGACTCGATCAAGGTTGTGCGAGTTTGCTGTAGAGGCCGACCGTTCACAGCGATCATGGATGTTGACAAATCTCTTGGCATAGCTAGAAACATTAGGTAACCAAAATCATTAAGAAAAATCACGCTAAAAAATTTAGGTTACGGTTAATTCTGTTCTACAAACAGCACTCAACTGCGGTACTGGAGTCATTTTGGTTTGGGCGTACTTTCAGACAATGCCTTCTTGTTACAATAAATCAGCTCTATTCCGAGTACGGCTTTTAGTGAAAAAGAGTGCATGCGGGGACCAGCGGAATTTTGGCAGGAAAACACTGAAGCTGTTTTGAACTTCACGAGGTTTTGCAGGAATAAAAATCACGTAATAACGATAATCACATAATAATAATCCACAGTTTGTACGTTAATAGCTTCACTTTTTTGCACTTTTGAATACCGATTGTTTAACCCTTGAAGCCCCAGTACTGACCAGCATCCAATTTCTTATTACAATATTCACTATTCATCAACCATTCAGGTTATGAGAATAACGAAAGTGGTCACCAAAAATGAGTTGTATTGATATTTAAACAAATTCTGCTCACTAGTACCATAACAAATATATGAGAACAGTTAGGTGAAAATGAATATTGATATTGGGGCTTTAATGGTTAAGCACCCTCCTAGTATGTACCCTCTACCACCTCTATGGCCACTCAAGCATTTATTGAAAGTTTACATAATTCTTTTCTTTATGGTGATTTACAACAGTACACCATTTGTCGGCCTTCTTTAGGAAATATGATGAAATCGTGTCAATTAACGACTTACCAGTTACGGAGTCGGACCAGAATCTTGTTAAATCACTTCTAGAAGGAGCTTTGACTTCGCTCAGTTTGGTAAGCCTGGTTTATTGCTTGGTTAATAAACAGTATTTTTAGAGGGGTTCTAACCAGTGTATAACAATCTATAAAATGGATACAGTATTCTTTTAAAATCTGCTGTTAAACTGATTCGTTGTGGATATGAAAGGCGAGGCTGGAAATAGTTGTTTCTTGAAGAAATGAGGCATTTTCAGGCTTTGTCTTAAGGTAGTCTAAAATAAGCAGAATTATTTTTTTCTGAAGCATCTCAGCAGGCCGGAATCCCAAATCCTCGAATCTGATTGGCTAATCGCGCGCTCGAAACCGGTCCAGCTTTTTACGATACGGACCACGGTCCGGATTTTTATCCGCGCTATTCGCGGCAAATTGAAAAAAAAAGCAAACAAACAGAAAAAAATAAATAAGTTATTTACCGGTGTAGGTCGCTCCGTATGGGAAAAAACTGTGCCCTTGGTCTTGAAAACGGCCCTCGGCCTTGGGCCTCGGGCCGTACTCAAGACCTCGGGCACAGCTTTTTCCCATACGGACCTCCCGCCCGGTAAATAACATATATGTAAAGTGGTTAAGCAGCCATCTTGCTCGCTAGATATTTCAGTTCCTGATTGATAACCCTTACAGGCAAAGCTTCTCTATGAAAATTTAGAATTGTTTTTTCGACAAAGCAAATGCAAAGACTGTAAGCCCTAGTGTTTAAGGCTTCTACCACGAGTTATATCTTTCACGTAACTGATTTTTCTTGTCCGTTTTTCAAACATCTTTTCATTTTACAGGTTCTTAAGCGACCGCTTGGTACATTCCAGATCAGTTTTGATCTAGACCTCAAAGTTCCTAAAAAGGTCAAAACAGGTGAGCACCGTGAGGATCTTGGGATTGCTGTTTCTGGTATGTTACTCAACAAGTTTTACCAACTATAGCCCGTCAAGGTTTCATTCCGATTTCTTAACGCTATCATTTTTTGCATGTACTGTATGCAAGAAAATCTGTTCACCATTTTCCTTTCCTGCCTTATTTAGTTTGTTTTGTTTTTTAATTTAAATAGCCAAATTTTCCAGTTACATACAGCAGGAGTAATTTACATGTTACATCGTTAATTATGTAAAACTACCTCACTCACCATAACACCAAAGTGATCTACAGACATAGTCATACAGACTATACTGGTAAGAACAATTCTAGCAAACAAAAACGATACCATTGAGATTTGCGCACAGAAACTACAGTGAATAATATCTGGTGGATCTGTCGTTCTTAGTGAACGGCAGAGATCGCATGTATATGTTGCGGTTCAGTTTTATCCATGGTTTAAATTTTATTTTCCTTTGTTTCAAACTCATTCTCATTCATTACCATACCAAAAAAACAAAGGAAAATAAAATTTAAACCATTGAAAAAATTGAACCACAACATATATACTCACCATGAGTCATAAGAGTCCCCTGTACGTAATTGAATGGTACGTTGACGTAATTGAATGGTGCATTGAACAATTTAACATTTATCGCTCTCTTTTCTGACTGAACCGCAATGTACATATACCTCCTTAATAGTAAAACATCTTGTTTTCATTAAGGTCTGGGGTTCGAATGCGGGTTATACGTTAAAGAAGTGAAGCATGGCTTAATTTCCGAAGATCAAAACACAATTCAAGTGGGAGATTATGTCATGAAGGTATATCGAAATCTCATACTCCTCATATTAGACACCGCAATGTGTCTTGACTGTTCTTATCTCACCAAAACACTCTAATATCTCTCCTATATGAAATGATGTGGTATTCCCAAATCACTCATCCAAACAAGAAGTGTTTGTTAAAGAGTGCAGCGTACATTTCCGGCCGTAAGTGTAATTACGGCAGTAAAAATGAAGTGGTAGCGTCAAAGGAAAATGACAACAGAAGTTGTAGCAACAGCAGTATTAGGAGAAGTATCAGTCAGTGTAGTGATCGTAGTTGTGGGTGGTGCGTTGATTTGTGTTGGTTGCAGTGATAGTTACAGTGTTCTGCGGCAAGACTGGTGGTAGTGTAAGTGGTTTTTCGTGGTTGTTTATTGGTTTTCTGCTTTTGTTGGTCAGTGATGTGCTTTTGCCGGTCAGTGATGTGCTTTTGTTGGTCAGTGATGTGCTTTTGTTGCTATGTAGTAGTGCTAAAGTTAGTGGTCGACAGTCTCATGGTAGTGGTAGCAAAATGCATGGCTTAGTTTTAGGGATTTCGTCGAATCTACAAATGAATGTGATTGTTGCAAATTTTCTTTTCTTACACTTAAGATCAACGGAAAGCACTTGGATAAGATAATTGCCTCTTCGCTGGAAAAAGTAACCAAGAAAACTGGAGACAGGCTGAAGCTACATGTTACAAGAACTGTGCATGCGCGGGGGAAGCGGTGTGAGTTTAAGGTGAGTCTTAATTATAATTTATGCAGTGTGCTGAAGTGTACCTTATAATTTATGCAGCGTGCTGAATTGTACCTTATAATTTATACAGTGTGCTGAATTGTACCTTTCTGCGATTGGTCGTAATCATTAGTTTGTTACTGAACAGGCGCGCGGCTGACCCCACGGACATTTTTTTTCATTGTTTTGTCCAAGTTGACCCGTCATGTCAAAAGTGTTTTCGAATTATTCTTAGCTGAAGTGAAGCTCTCGCTGTGCTCTTCTTAGAAAGGAAAAATAAAACAAACCAGAATGCCGTGAGAAATCGTTCTCACATTTTAGAGAAGTTGCTTTCATTAGTGTAAACTTCGTTGGTTCAATTCTGCCCTGCGATTGTAGATGTTGACACGTTTTCGCTAAATGTTGTTACTCATTACTTTCTCGTAGCCGATTTATAACACAGACTCTGAATCGGAAGCCGTCGTGTTGCGAAGACTTCCTCGGTCCAACGTTGAGAATCATCGTTTGTCACTCATCTCAAATGACAGCTCAATTTCACGTGACTCACGGTTCTCTGGGAACTCCAGTGTGGGTTCTGTGAGTTCATACACCGATTCTTGTCTTATGGATTCCAACTCGGATCTTTACGGCAACAGATTCCCTGGTTTTTTTCTCGTCGATCGACCCCGAACTATCACCGCCATTTACAGTCCCTCGTCCGATCCACAACTGAAGACAATCCGAGGTGAAGACTCGCTAGATGGGGAGACTAGGAACGAGGGGGAAGCGGATTCCCAGAATACATCGGACGCTAAGGAGAGCGACGCGGAGGAATATGGTACTCTAAAACCGAACCCTCATTTTCCTATTAACCGAAAGTTTGTCAGCACATCACAGTTGCAATCTGGGACATTTTTAACTGCGATGGGTGTCGACGGCACACTAATCCGAGCCCAGTCCACCATCACCGCTATTCGGGTCGATGACGATGGCCTGAGTACAAGTCTTTTGAGGCCAAGCACGTGTAAAACCTTAGTCCCTTCTGGGGAGAGGTTGGTACATTCATTCTCTTGTTGATAATAACTAGAGAATAGAAAAAGGCTTTAACTTGAGCGTATTGAATTGATTTAACGTCTTATTTTATCTCTCAGTTAGTACGCGCGCTGTGATTGCTCAATTTAGAGGGTCGCACTTCACTGTATGGCCCGCTAAATTCAAAAGTTTGTTTTGAGATATAATAAATATCTTACAAACCTCGTTTTCTCGTTCCGTACTGTAAGTTACGGATCCTCGTTTTTTTCCGCTCGGATTTATGGCCCAAGCGCTGAGCGAAGCGCGCGGGCCATAAATCCGAGCGGAAAAAACGATGATTCGTAACTTACAGTCCAGGCCTCGAACTCGGTCAGTAACAGGTATATATTCTCCACACTTAAACAAATGTATTGCATTCTCTAAGGAGAATCAGTGATGAAGTCAGAAGAGGTTAGCAAAGCATAGTATCAACTATGCGGATATTTATCGATTTTAGCGCGAGTTACTTCAGCGCTAACATTACCACCCACCAATGTGATCCAACTTAACTTTTTATAAAAGTTAGTAAATTGTCTTTTTCCTCCTCAGTCCTCGGATCATTCGCTTAGAAAAGAAACCCCTCGATGGCCTGGGACTGGAAGTTTCCGGGGGCTATCGCGTGGGAATTTACGTCACAGAGTTACAGGAGGATTCAGTATGTAAAGCCGCTGGTCTGCAAGTTGGTGACAGGCTCTTTAAGGTAAAAGCTACTACAATTGTCAGGCCTCTTTTGCTTCAATTTCGCACACTTAATACCCTTTTTCCAATAAAGGTGGGACACATTTTGACTACGATTTTAGTTTGTATTTGCGGGCCAGTGGTTCAGTGGACTGACTGAAGGAATAAGATATACATTTTTTAGGTAGTACATATCATTTTCCCATTTTAGACCACGTGATGTTACTCCAGGAGCAATTTCTTTCAAACTACTTATTCACGTGCATAGGGGAAGCAGGGTTGGCGCAGTGTTGGGGGAGCAGGGTTGGCGCAGTGTTGGGGGAACAGGGCTGGCGCAGTGTTGGGGTAGTAGGGTTGACACAGTATTGGAGGAGCAGGGTTGGCGCAGTGTTGGGGAGCAGGGTTGGCGCAGTGTTGGGGAGCAGGGTTGGCGCAGTGTTGGGGGAGCAGGGTTGGCGCAGTGTTGGGGGAGCAGGGTTGGCGCAGTGTTGGGGGAGCAGGGTTGGCGCAGTGTTGGGGGAACAGGGCTGGCGCAGTGTTGGGGTAGTAGGGTTGACACAGTATTGGAGGAGCAGGGTTGGCGCAGTGTTGGGGAGCAGGGTTGGCGCAGTGTTGGGGAGCAGGGTTGGCGCAGTGTTGGGGAGCAGGGTTGGTGCAGTGTTGGGGAGCAGGGTTGCTGCAGTGTTGGGGAGCAGGGTTGCGCAGTGCTGGGGGAGCAGGGTTGGCACAATGTTGGGGATCAGGATTGGAGCACTGTTGGGAGCAGGGTTGGCGCTGTGTTGTGGAGCAGGGTTGGAGCAGTAGTAAGAGCACTCGCCTTCCACCAATGTGACCCGAGTTCGATTCCCGGCCCCGGCGTCATATGTCGACGGGCACTGTGGTTTTCCCCTCTACACAAAAACCAACATTTGATTTAATTTTATTTAATTTGATATGATTTGATCTTATTTCATTTGTGCTTTGCAGTGTCCTTAATTAGTTCGTCAGTGCTAGATACAGTTGACACTCAAATAAAGTTCATATGTATGCATAATTTGTAAAAAGATGATAGGCAAATTCCATTGAGAACCGTCACGTGGTCTGAAATGGGAAAACAAAATGTACCAGCTAAAAAGATCTACTGGCTGACTGCGGATGCATCAACATTGACACTAAAGTCGCTGTTATTCTCTTCAGTTAAACAGCTATGATTTAAGTAAAGCCACTCTGGATCACGCCACAAGGATTGTGCAGCTGTTGAGCACGTGTTCGTATCTCAGAATCGAGGCACAACTTATCTCAAGTAAGTGTTGATGGAAGAAATGGTAAACGTGCAGCGTGCAACGATCGCACGCGAGAGGTTGCTAAGCATAAAAGAAGCGTAAGAGACCCTTGAGGCGCAACCGAGAGCATCTCTAGCTTCTTGATTGCTTAGCAAACGTCCCAAGTGTGTCCATATTTCGATGGTTACACAGCTGCTGCGTTTACCATTTCTTTTTTAACATATGACTTCACACCTTTCATACTGGTTAACGATCTGACGTCAACATGCAACTCATGGGCAAATGGATCGTGCGTACTTATAGCCAATCATAGCGCGCGCTTTCTCAAAGCTATGTTATAAACAAGAATAAAGCAGTAAATTCCCGAGTAAACTTGTGCTGCGTTGGTAGGAAATTGAAGCACATAAAAGAAAAGTTAACGCTTGAAATGTCAACACCCCTTAAATCTTCCTGAGATCAAACGGAACAATGTAAGTATCTGGGAGACTGTGCACCTACCCCTCCCCTAACCCATTTAACGCTACCTTTTTAACTTGCTATAACTTGCTGGGTTAGGGGAGGGGTAGGTGCACAGTTACCCAGATACTGTCATTGATCCGGTTAAACTTACTTTATAGACTCGTTTGGTGAGCCATTTTTCTGTTTCACGTGTTAACCCTTTAAACCCCAATTTTTTTCTAACTGTTCTCATATATTTGTTATGGTACTCTGCCGATTTTGAGAAGGACATTAAAACTTTAGAAATTTCTTTCATCAAAGCAGGTTATCCGAAACGTTTTAGCTCGCATACAATCAACAACTTTCTAACCGGCTCTTCACAAGATGACAACATCATTCCGGATTTTCTTTTCGAAGAACGTAAGAAAGTTTTCATCAAGCTCCCATTTTGTAGTAAAAACGAAAACTCAGCTAAACGTTTATCAAGAAACTCAACAAGTTTACTAATTTCAATTTCATCTTTATAATCTTATGGCAAACAAAGCGAATCAAAAGCCTCTTCAACAACAAAGACAAAAACACTCATAGATCCAAAGTTGTTTATAAAGGAGATTGTTCTTGTGGTACTGATTACATTGGCGAGACTGAGAAATTTAGCAGTACGAATTGCGGAACATTCAAATCCTGCTCACACCTCTGAACCTGCAAAACACCTGCGAGAAAATCCTTCACATTCTTTCACCTGGCGTGTTCTCTCCTCAGCACAGACATTCAACAAGCGAAGGATTGTTGAGGGGCTAATGATCCAACAATTCCGCCCCAGTTTAAACAAACAAGTAATTTCTTATGTATCAAAACTTTTCCCAACGGGAATTACATAAGATATATAATTATACATGCGTGCGGACGGTCATGTTTTAACCCTGATGATGGCAAACAGCCGAAAACGTTTGGTTTTTACTTTTTAAACCTTACAAAAATCATTTAACATTTTTTAGCCTTGTACATAAGATCCTTTAGGGAGGAGAATTTGCTTAAATATGAAAACAATTCTTTTTTGGTGATAATTTTCGTTATTCTCATAACATGAATGGTTGATGAACAGTGAATATTGTAATGATGTATTGTAAATGTAATGCTGGTCAACACTGGGACTTTAAGGGTTAATGTAGACCAAGGTCGGATACGATTTATTGATATGGTAGCTGTTTGTAGCGACATTATTTTTTGGCAAATCATCCATTTCCCTGACCTTTGGTTTTAATACTGTGAACACTCACGACCTTTACTTATCAGTGCCGAGTCAGTAAAGATTTATGATAACTGATGTGATGGCCTTTTTTCCGTGATAATCATAACTATGACAAAATTCGCGGTCGTCCGATTTTGTTAATCGCTCGTATGATTACAGACCGAATTGGACTCCACTCAGTCGTGTTACCATTACTTATTTTCTTGGAAACTTTATTTTCCCTATAAGTACATACTTATTTTCCTCGCCTTGTATTCCTTTACTTTTTTGATTTATTTCATTATCTTTGATTTCTCATACTTATTAATAATGCACGAGAGAAAGACAAAGGAAATCAGACACCGTGACGTGTTTGGATATCACGGATCGTTTTTGCATCGTTAATTTCTCTTTCCAAATAATTTCGTTTGTACCGAGCGTACATGTGTTTCATCACAAATGAAACACCTCGAAGTTTGTTAAAAATACTGTGCTGCGTGTCGTATTTTCAGCTCTCTTCTCGGTGTTTGATATGTGATGAAACACCGTATCTCGAGTTTGATGATATTATCATAACATTGTGTCTCCAATTCTATTTTCAGATTATAAGGAAATTCTCGAAGACAAGCCCTACGATTCGCTTTATGTCAGGTCAGCGGAGTCACTCGCCTGTTGAATTGATTATGATAGGGAGTTAACGGAAACCACGAGGATTAAGATATTTACTACACCCATTTTGAAATCACCGGTGATCCCTGTAATTTGATTGGCTCATAGCAGTGTGATTTATTCATAAATTGCACCATTTTTTGCTCTAAATCGCATCATTTTTAAAAAGTTACTTTTCTTCAAAAACCGGGCTTCCAGAAGTGGAAGAATAAATAAGTAGTATTGACAAAACAGTGTGATTTCAAAATGAGTGTAATAAAGTGGTAATTGAACTTCGTGTCGTGCAATTTTGGTCTGAAATCATACTTGTGATTTTATATCGAACTCGCGCTATGCGCTCGTCCGATATTTGAAATCACGCGTATAATTTCAGACCAAATTGCACTCCACTCAGTTCAATTACCATTATAAAGTCTGTTTTGTATTGTTTGTTACTTAGAACCATTCATCCATACAAAGCCATGGCTCCGGATGAGTTAAGCTTCACGGTCGGAGAAACTCTGCACGTGATTAACACGCGAGCGAATTACGATCAGGCGAGACAGAGCTGGAAATGGGTCGCACAGCGGGCAAGGAAGGACGGGAAAGTTTTGGAGGAGGGACTGGTGCCGTGTATGGGAAGGTGCGGAACTTGGATGTTTGTTTTACATATTTCTATTATGATGCTTCATTATCAAAGATCGTGCTGAGTATTAATCTTGGAGAGCCCTTAACCCACTAAGTCCCAATAGTGACCAGCATCCAATTTCTCATCACAATATTCACTGTTCATCAACCATTCATGTTATGAGAATAACGAAAATGATCACCAAAAAAGAGTTGTATTTATAGTTAAACAAATTCTCCTCACTAGTACCATAACATATATATAAGAACGGTTAGGAAAAAATGAATTTTCATATCGGGCCTCAAAGGGTCAAGAGACCTAAAGTATTGAGAAAGAGATACATTCATGCAATAGCTTCTGAAGGAAAACCTACTTTAAGACACCTTTGAAAACATTCATGGAATTAAATCTTCCAAATAACACATTTCGTTGTATTTTTTCTATCTGATTCTCACACTTTATTAGTGTTGCCAATTAGTTTGTCAAAATCTAAATACCCTGACACTGAAATGAAGTCCACTTACCTACCCACCTACTTACCTACCAACCTACATACATACCAACCTACCTACACACCGACCCACATACCTACCGACCGACATACCTACCGACCTACTTACCTAACTGCCTACCTACCTACCTACCCACCTACCTACCTACCTACCTACCTACCTACCTACACACCGACCCACATACCTACCGACCCACATACCTACCCACCTACATACATACCAACCTACCTACACACCGACCCACATACCTACCGACCGACATACCTACCGACCTACTTACCTAACTACCTACCTACCTACCTACCCACCTACCTACCTACCTACCTACCTACCTACACACCGACCCACATACCTACCGACCCACATACCTACCTACCTACTTCCCTACCTACTTCCCTACCTACTTCCCTACCTACCTACCTACCCACTTACCTACCCACATACCAACCTACCTACCAACCTACCTACACACCGACCCACATACCTACCGACCCACATACCTACCCACCTACTTACCTACCTACTTCCCCACCTACTTCCCTACCTACTTACTTACCTAACTAACTATCTGCTTACCTACCTACCTACCTACATACCTACCTACCTATCTACCTACTTACCTACCTACCTACCTACCTACCTGCCTACGTGCCTACCTACCTACCTACCTACCTACGTGCCTACCTACCTACGAGCCTACCTACCTACTTATCTACCTACCTACGTACTTACCAACCTACCTACCTACTTACCTACCTACCTACCTACCTACATACCTACCTACCTATCTACCTACTTACCTACCTACCTACCTACCTACCTACGTGCCTACCTACCTACCTACCTACCTACGAGCCTACCTACCTACCTACATGTCTACCTACCTACCTACCTACCTACATGCCTACAGATCTACCTACCTACCTACCTACCTACCTACCTACATGCCTACAGATCTACCTACTTACCTACCTACCATTTTCAGGGCATTTCTAGTGATTAAAATAGCATAAACCATGGCAACGGCTTATGTATGGTGCAGTTAATTTAGTTTCAGTTGGTTCACATTAAGTGAACATCTCTTTATCAAGTTCACTCTATTCATTGTAATATAGCTCTTACTTATTAATGAGACTCAAATGTTGACGGCTAATTTCAGATTGTTCTCTTTTTTTAGCATTCCGGAACATGTCGAGTCGGCGTTGTTATCTCACACGCTTCAGCGGTTTGAGTCTGAGTCTGACGAACAGACAAATGATGAGGTTCCGAGTACGCTGAAAAGAGCGTCTACTGAACGGCGCAGTCTGTTACAGAGATACCGCAAACTAATGCGACGGGAAAGCAGAGATTCTTTGTTCAACACAGATGAAAATGGTAAGAGCAAGGGATTTGACTCAAGAAGAGGTAATGTTTACAATAACTGAGCGAATTCTCGCGCGCTGATTGGCTAATTTTTAACATCAATAAGAGTACAGACACATAAAATTTTAATTTAAGTCTTCATTTGACCTTTTTCGCGTTTTGTTATTGTAAAAAACAAATTGACGTCAGTTTTTTATGCGTCTGTCCTCTTATTGATGATAAATTGCGTCATAACATTGTCAAAGTTTGTTGTAGATCACTTTGACAATGTTATGACGCAATTTATCATCAATAAGAGGACAGACGCATAAAAAACTGACGTCAATTTGTTAAATATCGCAGTGCCTAAAACTGGTGCAGAATTCCTAATTTCTTTGACCATCTTTTAGAAAGCTACTGAAAAGTACCATGTGTGGCGCTGTTTGTTTTGATGAACGTTATTGCACTGTGGTACTGTTTGTTTTATTATACAGTGAGGTTTTAATCATTTGTGGATCAAACCATGTAATGTGACCATTCTTTGCCAACATTTTCTTCGAGAAATGGGCTTTCACGTCTTGTCGGACCATAAAAGGTTTATATGAATGTTTATTTTTTCCTTTCGCAGGTAACACCAACAAAGTGACGTACTACGAAATATTGAGCAAGATCTCTGAGTGACCGGCGGTCAATCTTCGACTTACGTTCGTTAAATATTCGGACTCTCCGAGTCAACTGGATCCATGTTATGCAAATCGTTGGGATGTCGTCGGGATCTTTCTTTATCGTCGTTAACAGATCGGTTTCGAAATGTAGTGGCTTCCGCATATCTGATCTCCATGGAGATGAATGAATTGAGATTGTGACTGCCGATAATTTTCATAAAACTGTTTTTTTTTGTGCCACAGAAATCGTTACATCAGTATTAGGATAAGACGGCAAGCAAAAAATGATTTGTATAATTGAAAAGAAAAATGTTGTGGTTTGAAGCATCCTGATTTCATAGGACACTGAAATATTTTCAGTCAAATTTTCTGACCTTTTATTGTCACCGTTTGTTGTCGCGGGAAAATACTTTTGTATGCCGCGTTTTGCTGTGAGCATTACAGTAAGGTGGCTTTGAAAATTTTATCGTATCGATATTGTTTGTACTGTTAAGATATATTATGCATGATGTAATTTAGTATCGAGTACATAAAAAGAGAATGAGTTTAAACTACACTCATATGTTTATTTACAAAGTGTTATATTCCCTGACTGGGAAATTTTTTCATGGAGAAAACCTTAATGCAATATAGTCATTCTGCACTAAATCAGGCTTATGAATTTGTTATTCTTGTCCCGGCCCGTTTGTACCAAAGTTTAAATGTATTTGAAAGCTGTTAAGTTGAATAGGGCGGGGTCCGCATTGTGTATAGCATGCGTTGTGATAAACACGTGTTCTAGCGTAATGCGACTTGTAACATTAGTTGTCCATTTTAATATAAAAATTGAGCGAAATTCATTATGTTATAGTTCGAACAGATAGTGGAGAGCTACTTGTTTATTATTGAACAAATTATCCGTAAGAATTTGTAGTCGCAGCGAAGTCGGACGAAGTCGGTATAGCTTTCGTATGTCTTCGTTTGAAACTATTTTCATTGCCGGATGTTACGAAACATTTTGGAATACGTTTTAGTGCGTTCTATATCACGCTACTAAGGCTTTTTGTTTAATTGTGTGGTCAGAGTTTTAATCAGATGTTTGTCATACGGTAGTAGTTTTCGTTCCTCTTCTTTATTTAATTGATTACATAAAAGGCAAATTATAGAGACGCCCGGAAAAAAACCCAAACTGATTTTCTTCTGCAACTTCCTTGTTACATTATTGTCCATAAGTGTATGGTAATTCCAGAGGTGTCAATGTTCGTATTTTCATATTATTATAAAGATCGCTTTAATTTTATAAATAAATGCTAAGTTATGTCCTTGTGTGTCTGTCTCGGTGTAACTTCAGTGTCCTGTGTGTCTTGATTGGGATCCTTTAATTCTCTTTTTAAATAAAACAAGCTTTTGTTTTGTAAGAGCAGAATGGCAAGACAAAATGCAGAGTAGCTATTTATTCTCAAAGGGGTTCATGTGTTCCTGCTGTCACAGTAGCAATGACACTGTGTTAAACAAATCGCTAAGCGGCATGGAAGCTCCGCTCAGGGGTAGCACCAGGTGTAAAACCTGACTGTTATATCCCGAGTAGTAGCTGTAGTAGTTGTAGTAGTATCTTGGGACATAAAAGTCAGGTCTTACACCACGTACTGCTCCCGCTCAGTGTCGCCATCTTGGATTGATAATATCAATAATATTTTTAATAATATGAGCTTCATCTGCCGAGTAGATAAGGGCTCATAGTGGGTAATTACACAAACAGTGCTACCGAGAAGAGTCGGTACATGGCGATGTATCGAGGATTTTTTTTTTATCAGAACGCTGACACTTCAACAAGGTTTCATCCATCCTAACTTTAGAAATTTTGTAGTTAATTGTGAATTCAAACAAACACCACAGCAGGTTCCAGCTTCTTAATACTGACTCAGCTGAGTATAACCACTGTCAAGTTTTATTTACCTAAACAAAAGTCAGAACCTCCATGCACAATTTTTTGTCGGTACCAAAAGTTGAATAACAGCGCGGAATCGAGTTCGTTGCCTTTTTGAGACAATGACTGACAGCTCGCGGCTCAAACTGTCACATTGCTCTCTTTGTCTTTAGAAATATAAAGTAGGTGTGGTTCAGCACCTTTATTTCCATAATAATACTCTACCTCCAATGACTAATGCACCTGAGCTCTGTAAGTGACGTTTGGACAGAATTGTGTCCACAAAACATTTATGAACTAGAATAAGTTAAAGTGAACGTCTAGTGGGTTTGCGCAAACGCCTTCTCACAGTAAGGCATTATACCAATCTCAAGGACGGCATTGCAACAAAGTATTTATTCCACCTACACAGAGAAAGACGATAATCAGATATTGTTACCACCAGGGGATGATTTTGTTGGAGAATTGTCCCTTTCGAACAAAATGCGGAGTTAATTTGTACATGCATATGGTGTAGTGAAATAATAACGCCGAGAAAAGATGGCGAGTGACCAAATAGCAGAGCTAGCAAAGGAGCAGGACAGTGAGCGTTTAGATACGGAGACGAGGAATTTGCAAAATAGAGCGTGGCGGGAATAGAAGCAATTCCAGCTCAATTACACGTTAACACTGAGGAGTGTAAACCAATTGAACTGAAAACAAGCGAGAGGAAACTGAGTGATTATGGGTAAGTGATGTGCCATTTTACAAAGCTTTAACATGATGGGTCACTGTAATGATAGTGCAGCGATGAATTATCTATAGTTATTTATATGGTAAACGTTTATTCCACGGGGTTAACTATTTTCAGTCCGATCTTTTTGAGTTTATGAGTGCGTGTAAATAAGAAATCTACGTAGCGTAAGAGTCAAGGTATTGTAAAAAAAAGCTAACTTTTAATTAGTTCAGCATTCAGACCTATATTAATCAGGTTAAAATATTCCACTCGTGAGTAATTTCAGAGAGCATTTTTTTATTCATTTTCGAAAACAGCTGGTGAAAGATTAAAGATATTATCGACACACGAAAAACAATGCTAAGTTTATATATACTCTAACTTGACAGCAAAAGCACTTTAAACTTTCAGTTCACCTAAGACGTTTGTGGTTGGGAACAAAACTTTTTCAGTGAATGTAATTGCAAGACCACAAGACTTAAAAGTTAAAATTTTAATGGAATTTCTTTCTTCTTGATTGTCAGCCGAGGCTTTCTAACTGTGTGATTTATGTGTGCCTCTCATAAACCGTGGCATTCTAATAAACAAACAGAACCCCGCAAGAGAGTAAATAGCTTTTCACTTCCTGCGGCTAAACTGGCGTCACCTTGATATGCACCTTGCCGTTTCTTTATTACGCGTACCAGGCTTTTTGTCATTTCCTTTCAATTTTTGTGAAGAAAATACGATATTCGAGAGGTCAGGAATTTTTGTAACAAACTTTTGCAAAACGTGATTCTCAATTGCTTCAAAGTAGACAGCTGTACAAGCTTGCAAACGAAGTGCTGAAAATTAAAGTTTTACTTGTTTATCAGCTGCAGTTTGAGTAGAGTTGAACCAACGAAATGTACGTGAAGTAGTATGTCTTTGTTTGTGAGTTAAAATGAAACTAACAAAAGGAATTTGCCGCCGAGTTAATTACAGATACCTCCGGCATATTGTTTACTATTGTTAGACTGTATCGTCTTTTAATTCGACGCCACAGAGAAGTGTTAAGCATGTTAGATTTTCGCGCTAATTTACAAGACAAAACCGAATTATTTAATTGCGAGGAAGGGCCGTTGTATCTCAGCTGCTAGTAGAGACGTAAAGAAACGTGGAATATTGTATTCCTTTATGTGTAGCTCGCCAACGAAGTAACTGAAACGTTTGTTGCAAATCTCGTCTTGCTGAAAAAAGGAAAATTTAGAGGGGACTCTGTGTGTGCTTTATACGACTGGATATCCAACTTTGTCCACAGGCATCCCAAGCTCACGTTTAAATAAAGGGAATAATAATTTATCTATTTATTAGTATTAGCGTCACGGTACACTGTGTGAGCCGGAACGTGACCTTTCAGCTGACGCGGTATTAGATTACACGACCGTTGAGAATATGAGCGCTTTATAAGACGATGTATGGGGAATAAAATAACTCTGATTTAGATCGCTAAATTCTTCATAATTACTACTTTTTTTTACGCTAGATTAATAAAATGAACTCACCTCTTGTGTGTCTGTTGTGTTTGATGGTTATTTTTGCCGTTTGAGGCTTTTATGCCACCGCTGTTATTTCCTTTTCAACTCCGTCTTATGAAAGGAATAACAGCGGTGGCATAAAAGCCTCAAACGGCAAAAATAACCATCAAACACAACAGACACACAAGAGGTGAGTTCATTTTATTAATCTAGCGTAAAAAAGTAGTAATTATGAAGAATTTAGCGATCTAAATCAGAGTTATTTTATTCCCCATACATCGTCTTATAAAGCGCTCATATTCTCAACGGTCGTGTAATCTAATACCGCGTCAGCTGAAAGGTCACGTTCCGGCTCACACAGTGTACCGTGACGCTAATACTAATAAATAGATAAATTATTATTCCCTTTATTTAAACGTGAGCTTGGGATGCCTGTGCTTTGTCCACACGGCGATAGTAAATAAGAACCTAGCGTAGCTTTTTTAATTTAGGGAACTTAAATTTCTTCGAATTCATAATCTCATGGCTCATTTCGATGAGCAGAGTTTGATACGTAGACTAGCTTGATATGTGATTCATCATGATTTTCAAATGGTTTGCAAGACGGCATCAGTTGATATAATCGCGCATGCTTGAAGGATCTGAAGAATTTAAATCATTTTTGTAAAACTTCACCAATTACTTTGAGATATTTTGCTGCTTTCGACGAGGCCCGTTAACATGAAATATCCCCGCTCATTTGGAAACAACATTTTCTGAGGCAATGTTTCCAATTGTAATTATCAGTACATTTCTGGTACCAATGGTGTTTCTGTAAACAAAGGTTCTCTTCAACAATTTTTTGCAAAAGATCTTGGCTCTTTTCCAAGGACGAAAGCAAACAAGAATATCGATAATTTTCACTCGTTCACCTCTTTGTTCCACAAATCCCATTCTTATTATACAGTCGGCTTTCGGTTTCCGGAAAATGAAGGTTGCTCATCACTTTAGGCTATAATTATCCTATAAGCCGATTAGATCTTGCAAGAGTATTTGCAAATGGAACGTTCTAACAGCTCCTGTACCGCTTTCCAGCAGAGTGTACTTCGTCTATTGGCCATTTTGTGTTTTGATCTCAGACGAAACAGCGTGTCATCGCAAGTTGCTCATATATCACGCGGTAATGGGTAGTTTGGGGTTCTTTATCTCATGGTCGAACTGACAAAACAAACAATTGTCTTAAAATGCCTTCTTGTATTAGTTGTTTTTTTCCAGTAGGGTGGCTTTGTTTTGTTCAACTTAAATTAACAATTTAATTTTTCGCTCAGGGGTTGCAACAAAGGAATGGCATAATTCGATACGTAGGACTGCTCTTATCTCTCTTGGAGCAGTTCTTACTCAGTAAAGTTTATGGTTTAATTTCGCTCATACGATTTTACAAACTTGAAAAACATAAGTGACTGCGCTAACGTCGAGAATCTACTACACTGCTTTACCTAATTTAGGTAAGAACTAAGCCTTTTGGACTATTTTTTTCTCTCGAATCATTCAAGCTTGCTACCCTTACTTTTAGGGCCAGATGCGAATTGTTTTCAAATTACACGTTACGTTAATATGAAAACTTAATCGGAACAGACAAAATACTTCTCGTTAGACTAGATTCTTAGGATATACATTTCTACATCGCTTGTTAAAGATACAATTTTTTTAACAAGTACGACCAGGATTGCAGACCTTGAACTTGCTTAAACCTTTAAACTGAGTTCGTTAAAATTCCCATAATCCACAGCTAGATATTATGGTTATGAACAAACTCTTTAGAACTCGCCTCTAAAAGTTATATTAGCTAAGACAACATCTTGTGGCTGTTGCAGTCTTACGTAGTTTTTTTTTTAGAATTTAAATTTACACAAGAAGTTTGCTTGCTGTAGTTTAAACTTCCAAAATTCCCAGTATCCCGGTTGCTAAGGTAACGGTTTGCGTAGGAGGTAGGAATGTGTATGAAGTCATACATTTAGAAGAGTTTTGAAGTTATAAAATAGACACAAGGGGGTTTCTCCTATGTTACAGGTGATTAAAACGGTTTAATAAATTTACTGAAAGATTATAATCATGAAAATCTTACCACTGTTTCTACAGTTGCCAGTCGCAGTTCACATGTTTAATTAGAATTGCAATTCGTAAAGTTCTACTCCGAGCAAGTTAAGTCACGCAAAACAAAATAAAGAAACTGTTTTACCATAACATTGTGTAACTTAACGATGTAACTTCCTTGCAGTCACTCGATTAATCGTGTACTGAAGAAATGAAAAGTGGTATTGAGCACTTGCTGGGCTTCATTTATTTATTATTTTTATATTATTTTATTATTTCGCCACACAGAATAAATTACAAGTAGAAGACGAAAGATATTAAATAGGCTAATTAATATTAAATTTAAAATAAGCATACAACTTGGAAGGAGTGACTGTGGCGAGGAAATCTCCGAGAAACTTAGCTTATGAGAAAAAGAGATTCCCCCCCCCCCAAAAAAAAAAAATAAATATATTTTTAAGAAAATATATGAACAATTTTCCTCTTGAATTTTCTCCTCGCTTTGTTTCTTTCAAGGGCTTAGTGAAGTAGAAGAATTACAACAACGCTGTTCCGAATTAGAGGAGCTGTACGGTGAAGCAGTGAAGGCTCGTGACGAAGCGATCGACGAGAGAAACAAAGCGACTGTTTTAATAGCCCTACAGCTGCAGAGCGAAACCGAAGAACTGAACGCACGCATTGTGGACCTATTAAACGAGAACCGGAAACTTCGAGAAGAAAACGAGGACTTGGGAATTCGATTAGAATACGCCAAGGATGATTTAACGAAGTTGCAACAGAGACACATTGGATTACAGCTCGAGCAGGAGCAATGGATGAAGGAAAAAGAACAACTTTGGGCTAAGATGGGCCAGGTTCAAAAAACTCAGGAAAAAGAAGGAACAGCAAGTAACTCTCATAGAAAAGAGGCAAGCGCCATGTTGGATAAACACGAGGTATTAATCACAAAAATGTTATTGTTGTTGTTAAGTGCATGCATGCAATAATAACTCTTTCATAAGTGATCAAAGTACGACTTCTCCGTACAATATAAGTACAAAGTCAAGAAGCAGGAGATGAGAATTGAGAATATTATTAACTCAAAGATATTGAATTAAACTAATACCAAATTCTCCCAGCATAAAATGCAGTGTGACCATTCTTTGAGTACTGTAGTTACTGAACAGTTCTGTGGCACTGTTTGTTTTACCATATGTATACAGTGTGGTTCTAACGTTTTACGATCTGTCAAACCATGTGATGCAATCATTCTTTGGATCGAAAGCCAGTGAACAGCGCTGTATTGTTTTCTTTTTTTTACTACACGATGTGGAAATGTTTCTACGAAAACAAGAGGGAAATATTATGGAAAGTATTGTTATTCATCGTGGTAATTTCAATGATAATATGAATTACTTCTATGGTCTCACGACGGAGTAACTTGGGTGGTGGTCGCGACGTTCCGACTGCTTACTGCTAGTCTTCTAGTGGCGATGATGTCGACTGTTCCTGGTGTAGCATTATATATCACGTTGTTCTGCTGTGATTGGTGCATTTCAATCCGGCCATTGTTTGCGTTCACCATGTTTTCCTCCGGCGTCCGCTAGCTTGTCCCGCGCTTGTTTTTATGTTTCCTGATTGCCAGTGGTGCTGGATTCTTGGTTTTGGTTACTTTCTGCAGGAAGGCTGGAGGATAACCGTTGGCGACGAGAGCTGTAGATATGTGGTTTTTTTTTCTGGGTTGTTCCTGATGGTTTGGTAATGATGGTTTCCTGATTGTCGGCATCCACACTTTCGTTGTTTCGATTCCATTGTCCCCGTTGATGTTGTTGGGGTTAAGTCTTACGTGGTTTGCCTCCTTTACCTTTCTTGAAAATCCAGAACAGGCGACCCCATCGCCTGAAGAAGACTAGCAGTAAGCAGTCGGAACGTTGCGACCACCACCCAAGTGACTCCATCTTGAGGCCATAGAACTAACTTATATTATCAAGAGAGAAATAGTTAAGTTTTAAGATTTCAGTAAAAGCATTAATTAATTTTAATTGAATGAAGGCTTTTTTAGGTGTTCCTTTTAACAAGGAGGAACGTACAAAACAGTCATGTGCACTTTACCTTATTCAGTGGTAAACAGAACACGTCACAAGCTCTGTAGAAACGTAATCAAGCGACGCAAATGCTTCATGATCCCGATAAACAGCTTCGTAACTTACGAAGAGGCCACGAAGTTCGATGTCCAGCCGGGCGTGTCCTGGGAAAGTCAACTAGTTAACATATCTACTCACTAATAAACACCTTTGAACTTCTACTCGCGAGAATATAACCCTAATGCATTGAAATCAAATCTGCAAACAAATATCTCCTGAACTTTGCTTTCGACTTTTTGGAATTAAGCTGATTGTTTCGAACAACAGTGGTAGCTAACGGCGGAAAAGATGTAACAGAATTTCCAACCGTGTTGCTTGCAGGTGTTCGTTAAAATGAAAGCTTGTATTTTTTCGCGTAAATTAATATAGTAATTTTAGAAATAGGAACTCTTGTCTTTTCGACGGCTGGTACGATTGCTTTTAAAGCAAAATTCCACCGTAATTCACAGCTCTTCAAGTGTTAAAACAATTAGTCACTGGAATGGCTTTTTCATTACGTAGCACATTTCCATTTGTTTTCCGTCATAACTTTTACATTCCACCGCGTAATGCATTCATCGGAGCGTAAAGTGTTTTTGTGCTGCGGGGACGTTGTGTTGGTGTTTTGTGGCGACAACATGACCTAACTCGATATTTATCCTCGATATTGGAAAAATGTGTAATTCAAATTGCTTCAACGTCGAGACAAAAGCAGCTGATATCTCAGAAATTGTAAGATGGCTACCGACCCTTTCACTACAGCACGTGGTACTCAAATCCTGGTGCCAATAAACGATGGATAAACTTTTTGAGCAGTTGAATGTAATATTAGAGGTCAGTTCATTATAGTTCATAGTTGTATGTTTGAATGTTAAGTAGGCCTCTTAATTGGAAGTAATTTTGTCTAATAGGAACATCGAATTAAGAACGTGCTTTGTAAATTTTTCGATGTACTGTCGTGCAGAATGATCGTTAGTTTGCATTGGAAAGTTATTTCTATCTCGAGGCTTTGATTAGTATGCAGCAATTACCGTGTTCCCACGGGTAAGAGGAGCACTAAAACAATTATAGGTTTCCGATTAGAAATCCATGAACGGCAATTCAATATCCGGTCGTGCTATGCAAACATGAACAACGGCGTAATCCTTGACAAATAGGTACGCTGTCGAACACTGCAGCTTTGCCAGCCGTGAGTGCTGCTCCGTTAACTGCATGGCTCAATTAAGCTCATGTGAAGTCAATTATGTGCTCACTCTTCAGAGTTTTATATTATTATGGTGACGAATTATACTCGTCTATGGTCACGGTAGCCATGAAAACGCTGCAAAAGAGATGGAAACTCTTCTCGTGAACTCATACACAAGGCATTGGTTAAGGTCCCTGATTCAATTAGAGTAGACAAGATGAATGAAATTACACGAACCGGAATTGTGCAAATGTTATTCACCTGAGGCCCTGTTCGTTGGAAATGGCTTATTGCAAGCCAGATGTGAGCCTCGCCAGGTTCAATACCCTCAGAATTATCTTGAGTTTTTCAAAAATTTGGGAACCAAAGCAACGAGTACTGTACTTGGAGCCTTTTCTTATCTCAGGCTTGTTTAAAATATTACAGACTAATATTTCTATACCTTAAATCTTAATTTTGATATTACTGTGCCAATACAAGCTAACAAAAACAACAAGCGCAAAAAGGAAAGAATTCAGCAGTTTTGGTATCCTTTGCTCATACCCCTATGAATCAAACCATGCGGTGTGACCATTCTTTGGAAGGCTACTGAACAGTACTGTACTGTGGTACTGTTTGTTTTACTATCAGTGTGGTTCTCACTTTTTCATCTGTAAGTCAAACCATGCAGTATGGCCATTCTTTGGAGAGCTACTGAACAGTACTGTACTGTGGTACTGTTTGTTTTACTATACAGTGTGGTTCTAACTTTTTCATCTGTGGATCAAACCATGCAGTATGACCATTCTTTGTAAAGCTACTGAACAGTACTGTACTGTGGTGCTGTTTGTTTTACTGTGCAGTATGGTTCTAACTTTTTCATCTGTGGATCAAACCATGCAGTGCGACTATTCTTTGTAAAGCTACTGAACAGTACTGTACTGTGGTACTGTTTGTTTTACTATACAGTGTGGTTCGAACTTTTTATCTGTGAATCAAGCCTTGCAGTACGACTGTTCCTTGGAAATGTACTGAACAGCATTTTTAGGAGCCCAGTACTGTAGGATGGTACCCAGAGTTTATTTTATCGCGAAGAAGGGTGCTATGTGGCCCACTTTGAACGTCCATTCTGAACTAAGGTGTGATGCTTATTTCTACGTGTAACTAAGTTGTTTTTGTTCAACAGGATCCTGCCTACAGACACGTCAAGCATGACCTCCTCGCGTCAGGTGACTCTTTTTAACATACTACCCGGCGTTCATACAATTAATCTCTGATAGTTTTACTTGTTATTTGAGCCAGAAAGACAATTCACTGGTTACATGAACTTGCTTGACTGCAACAACTGATTGTTCGGTTGATTTTGTTCTCTGTCAGAAACAATTGAGTTATGATCGATGGAGGTTCCTGGAGATCTAGACAGAGTCTCAATTTACTATGCATGAATGCCTGCTAAAACATATACTATTTGAGGAATTCATCTTACTAAACCTTCTATAAGAGTAATTTACAAGTGCAGCTATTGTTTTCAAAATCTAAAACAATGACTACAGTTTTAAATTACCGTTGTAAAACTTTTATTGAATTGACTCCTGGGTGTACAGGGATATTTATGTTCATGAGTTGCTTTCCTCCTATGGCTTGCAAGTGCCTTTTATTCTCGATTTAACTCACGATATATGGTACGGTTATGTGTAAGCAAAAGTAACACTGTTGACACCTTATTCAGCATCAGAGGACTTGGAATTAGAACCCAGACCACCTGTCACGCCCAAGCTCTCCAAACCAGAGGATGTCTTTGACGTGCACGAAGAATTGGGAAAGTAAGGACTTCAAACTCAGTATATGAATTCTCTGTACTCGTCAGTTCATTTTGTGTTGTATTACATAAGAGAAATTGTATGAATTAAACCTTTAGCTTATATCGAGTTATTTTCCCTTAGGCTCGATCACATGCTTATTTGGATTCACAGAATTCGCATACGTGGTACTTCTGTTTTGCTCTCATATCTTTTACCTGTGCTATGCACTTTTTACCTATCAGTGCTATGCACTTTTGAAGAATTCTCCTCGGTGTTGGACGGTTTTATTTATCACAACAACGATGTAGAAGCGAATCTACGGGAAAACGTACAGTAATATAAATACACTTAAAACAAAATAAAGCACGGCCGACATTGTACCAGCTGACAATGTACTTACAACTGTAATAAAACGTCCTTTAGTCCTGAAGAGCTTCTTAATAAAACGATACCAAGGTATTAGTCAACAAAATGTCCGAGTATATCGACATGGTCTGCGGACGTTCCCTTAAGGGGTGAGTCCGTGGTGTGTTCAGTTGTGTAATGTCTCATGTTGGCCAGCGGTGTGCTGGTTCGACAAACTCTGCAACTTTTTTGGGTTATCGTTTTCCTAGAGCTTCTCAAAAATTGTTTTTCCATTGTGATAAAATGTAATATTAAATTTTAGCTGAGAATCAGAGACAAATGGCGCTACGTGTTGGAGGCATATGTTGTAAGTGGTATTGATATAGGTTGCACGTCTTATGCTTGTCATCTTATATCCTTTATCTTTTTTGATCTCCTACGGGTACAGTACGAACTCACAAATGACAGGAGCCCACCAGACCAGCTCCCAGTTCTCTTGAAAGCTCAGTTTATCAGAGCGTTGTACCGGTATCGCAAGGTCATGGGTTCGAATTCAGTTCAAGCCTGATTTTTTTCAGGTCTTAATATCTTGGCAACTGACTGTTGCTTACGTAACTGTGAGAATCTTTCATTTATTTGATGTTCTTTATTTTGTTATAACAGAAGCTCATTATTCCTGAGCGGTCATGTCTCTAAGCGCACTGGCAAACGTGCTTTTAATAATGACTAACCAATTGTCTTTTTTTTCTGTTGTCGTCTTCCCATGTTCCTTTCAACAGAGGAAAGTTCGGTGTTGTCAAAAGAGTTGTCGAGAAGTCCACTCAGAGAGTTTTTGCCGCCAAGTACGTCAGGCTCAGTTCCAGCGGTGGCGGCTCGTCACGTGACGATATCATGCGTGAAATCAACATTATGAACCAGCTACATCACAAGAGGCTTGTAGGATTGATCGATGCCTTTGACGTGTCAAACAATATCATTATGGTCATGGAATTGTGAGTGCATTGCAGACTCTATAACTCTACAGTGAAAACTTAAACTCTCGATAATTTAGGATAGGTGTGTGCCGCCAGTGTTCTCAAAACCTGACCCTATTTAAGAGTAGAAAATGGAGATGTTTTATACTCTTTCAGGAGCTTTTTAAGGCCCAAAACCAAGAAATGGCACCCTATCCAAGGGAAAAAAGAAAACTCATAATTGTGTAACTGATAGGTCGTTTTATATAAAATTGCTTTGTTAAATTAACTTTAAAACGTGTATTCAGGCGTGTAGTACAATTTTAGTAAACCAATCTTTTTCGTTTTGTTCGTTGGAGTGGATAATGCAATTTAGTGACCCTATCTAAGGAATATCTGAGGATCACAATACCAAAAATACCAAAAGGACTTAAGGACTAAGCACCTCAAACACCTTACCCTATCAGGTGGCACATACCTATAGCGTATATAAACTCAGTTATCTTGAACTGCACGCTATCCCCAGCTAGCTCAAACTCTTTTTCCTTGCTTTTGGGTTTCAATCATTTGACACCAGATTTCTCAAACTTCCTGGATTTCATGGCGGCAATATTTTTTTTACTATGCAATATACGATATGATACACTAAAATAATGCTAGATTAAACAGTGGCGTGGCTAGGAGTTTTCAAAGGGGGGGTTACACTGTTTCACACCCAGGGTACTTACCAGAGTGGCATGTTGACATCAACACCTTGTTTTACTAAAGGAAACTATCTAGCACTGGAAAAGATTGATTGCTTGTTGATTATTTCGGATTCACGTGTTTTCGCCACCTGAATTCAAGGGACGCAAAACAATTGTCACACAAAGGGGAGGTCACGGGCACCCAAGGACCCCACTAGCTTCGCCCTTGTTAAAACTACTCCTTGAGAAGGTTGCTGGGGGGTCAGTTTGTACTCAAATGGCAAGATTTGAAAAACAACCATGTGATAAAACTGTATTATTTTGTATCTCAAAACATTTTAGAATTGCATGTGGTTACTGATCTGTTGTTACGTTTCCCTCCTTTTTTCCCGCCAAAATGCAGCGTCTCTGGGGGAGAGCTATTTGAACGCGTGGCAGATGCTGATTGCTTGACGGAGAGAGAGGCTTCATACTATATGTACCAGCTTCTACAGGGCCTGAAGTACATGCACAGCAAAAACATTGTGCATCTTGATCTTAAAGTATGAAACAGATTCTTTCATACTATATGTACCAGCTTCTACAGGGCCTGAAGTACATGCACAGCAAAAACATTGTGCATCTTGATCTTAAAGTATGAAACGGATTCTCTCACATTTCTTCCCTAAGTCTTTTTACATGGTTGCTAGAACTACCAAACTGTAAGGTTAAAATGAGACCGTATGAGCCATATGCTGAGTCTTAACGGCCAATAACACCATGACCTCACTGACAGACAGCGAATAACATCACGGCTTGAACCACCAATCACAACGTTGAACAGAGAGATAAATACCACCACGTAAAAACACGTAAGTCATGATGTTGACTTCCGCTCAGGTTGTCGAAACGTCATGCAGTCAGCGTCATTCTTTGCAGAACTAAGTAAACCCGGCGGGACGATACAACAACTCGACAAACAACTTCTGGCTTAAAATCCAGATGTGACAAGTTTTAGCAAATAGACCCGTAGCCCGCAAGGGCTACGGGTCAATAGCGAAGCCGAATGGGCTATTGACCCGTAGCCCTTGAGGGCGAAGGGTCTAATTGTTTTAGTATCACCCAACTAGTCGGACAGAAAAAGCAATGATAAAGTTAGCAAATGCAAGTTGAAGAAAGATTTATTTGGGAATAAAACAAAAGAAAGCGCCACGAATTTCGCTACTCGAGGACTATTACTAATAGTCCTCTAGTAGCGTAGCCAATCAGATTGCGGCATTTGCATTAGTCCACTAGTTGGGTGATAATAATTTAGTTTAGAACGTCAAGGTAACGGCTCTGTCTCAGATGTAATTGAAATTTCTATCGTTAGATTTTCCAATTATAATTAACTGATTAAGATAATGAATACCAATAAAGGTGTGTGTGTGTCAAAGGATGCGCCCTTTTGGATAGCGAGCACGTTAAAATTCTCTTTCAGCCGTCAAATACATAAATCACAGAGGGGAAAAACTGTAACCACAGAATGCGCAAAATAGTGATAGAGATATGTAAAGACAACAGAGATATGTATGTTTCTCGATAATCGGTTTTCGCCTTCTTCTTAACAGCCTGAAAACATCGTTTGTGTCAGCAAAGACAGCTGGGACGTCAAACTGATCGACTTTGGCTTAGCACAGGAGCTCAAAACAGGTGTCAAAATGAAGGCCCTTAAAGGAACTCCTGAGTTTATGGGTACGGTTCATATTGTTAATATGAAGGAACTCCTGAGTTTATGGGTACGGTTCATATTGTTAATATGAAGGAACTCCTGAGTTTATGGGTACGGTTCATATTGTTAATATGAAGGAACTCCTGAGTTTATGGGTACGGTTCATATTGTTAATATTAAGGAACTCCTGAGTTTATGGGTACGGTTCATATTGTTAATATGAAGGAACTCCTGAGTTTATGGGTACGGTTCATATTGTTAATATGAAGGAACTCCTGAGTTTATGGGTACGGTTCATATTGTTAATATTAATATTAAGGAACTCCTGAGTTTATGGGTACGGTTCTTATTGTTAATATTAATATTAAGGAACTCCTGAGTTTATGGGTACGGTTCATATTGTTAATTAAATACGGTTCATATTATTAATTAAATACGGTTCATATTATTAATTGTTAACATTATTATTACTACTATCATCATAGTTTATATTATAACCTGGGCTTCGAACTCTATGATGTGTTTTCTTTTTCAGCGCCGGAGGCAGTTAATTTTGACACGATTTCTCTCGCAACTGACATGTGGTAGGTACACGATAAGATTAGTACCTTTTACAAATTTTCGTGTACCTGAGGTAAATATTAGTTTATAAAATGCATAGTACCTTCCCTGGTGTAAGAGTAACTTACGTTTTTTGTTACCCTCTCTTGATTTCAGGAGCGTTGGAGTTATTGCATATATTCTGTAAGTACTGAGTACAAAATAAAGTAGCATTCTGCGCGGTCTGAGCATGCGTAAGGCAATGACCTGCAAAAGTTTGAAGTTCATTGCCCCTCAGTTTTTATGTAACATTAACTAAATAAGTTAGCTAACTGAGTAACGGTTAATACTTTTAACGACAACAACAACAACAATTTTATTTAGCTAAATATGATCGTAAATGGATGGCTTACTTTTAGAGCTGCACCACACCTCATATTTTTCAATATCTTTAACAGTCTCAGTGGATTGTCTCCGTTGCTTGGTGACGATAACAATGAAACCCTAGCTAACGTCACAGCCGCTGAATGGGACTTTGATGATGAAAGCTTTGACGTCATTTCCGATGAAGCTAAGGATTTCATTTCAAACTTACTAGTGAAAAACTCAAGGTGGGTTTCGTTTTACGATTTTTAGCCGACGCTCTCGAACATTGACGATGGCATTCCGAACTTTTCCGAGGTCAACCAAAGATGTTTAGCAAAGGGAAAAAATGCGCAGTAAGAAAAAAGCCCTTTCCCCATGGCCCCTGCGTTGTACTCGAATCGAGCAAACTCCCATGTGTTTCAACGCACTGTATTAGTTTATTACTAAAACTCGTCTAGAAAAGCGGTAAAACCTGAGGAAAAGTTACAAATAAACTTATAACTATTAAACCTTACAACAAATATCAATATTCAAACAACAAAACACTTACAACATGGTGTTTTATGCGTTTTTAACAATGCTCTTCTTGAGTGTGGCGACGGCCATGTTTTTTTCCTTTTCCCGCCACCAATGCATTCTGGCCCGACACAGGTATCCCAAAAAACCATTAAATTTTGTGATCGCGAGATAATAAAAACTACAATTCCGATACACTTGTTTAGTGATATACAATCTTAACATATCTAAACAATAACTATATATACACTGAAAGCGGTGTATATCTTTCTTTCCAAATGGAATGTTTGGCCGATCTGATCAAAGGGTTTTAATTCCACATATGTTCGTCATTTTGTTTACAGAAAACGCAACACTGTTGATGAGAGCTTAAAACACGACTGGATGGAGGTAAGACAGTCAAAAGACAATGTATCAATTTGTACATGTTGCTTAGTGGTTAGAACCAAGCGGACTTGACACACAAAGTATAGTGCATCAGGGAAATAGTTGTCCCGCATTTCTTCAACAGCCTTACGTGTTACTGTTTAAGATCCTCTTTTCGCGTAAAATAACCATGTAAATGGCTTCGTTCGTTTGAGCTTTCAAAGAAAACATTGCGCGCAAAATCTAAACAGCGTGCTTTTTCAAAGCAGTTTCGTGTTTTTCCTGATTTCTCGTGCCGAAACGAACGACGCAATTTAACTCTATGATTTTAAGGAACTTGATAGGGTTTCGATCTAACAGTACATCAAAGCATGTATAAATTGCCTCCTTTTTTTTCAGAAAAGTGCATCTGCAGGAGCTGTTAAGATAAACACCAAAAAACTGAAGCAGTTTTTGGCAAAAAGAAGATGGCAGGTAAGATCCTTAGAGCTGCTCAGTCAATGATAAAATGACTGCTTCAGTTTTTCTTTTTTTTTTGTCAATCAATATCAGTAAACATGTTGATCTATAGATTAATTTAATTTGTAAATTAATTTGACTTGATGATTTTAATGGTGTAATGAACAATCAATCGTTGATTACTAACAATGTTGATTTGAAGTGATTTGTTAATAAATAACTTATAAATTACTTATACCTAATCAACAATTAACTACCAAACCCACCAACAACCCGCTTAACAGGTTTTACCAGTTAAAGGAACAACCTACTTTTGTATTTGCCGCTTATAGTTTGACGACATGGAAATATATAATGAGGCTTTCGATCAAGAGCTCTAGAATATTCTTCTTTGAAACGCTTGTCGGCGGGAAATCCTCATACACACTGATTGCCTAACTAGTGATTACAACCATGAGCCAAATTATTGTATAAAATTTATTTAGTATTTGAGTGGCTACCTCAGTATTACTTTATTTAAAGGAGATATTATTGCCGATAGGATCTCGAACTCCAATTCGCCACTCCGAAGTAACACCGAACCATCATGACCGGTTCTGTCCTTTCTCAAAAATTAATTTAGGTATCGAATGTTAGTATCACCCAACAAGTGGACTAATGGAAATGCCGCAATCTGATTGGCTACATTACTAGAAGACTATTAGTAATAGTCCTCGAGTAGCGAAATTCGTGACGCGTTCTTTCGTTTTATTTCCAAATAAGTATTTTTTCAACTGGCAATTGCTAACTTTATTATTGCCTTTTCTGTCCGACTAGTTGGCTGATACTAAAACAACTAGACCCTTCGCCCTCAAGGGCCACGGATCAGTTGCCCATTCATGTTCTATTGACCCGTATCCCTTGCGGGCTACGGGTCTAACTGTTAATTAGTCCCAATTGTAACCTTATTTTCTCAATAAACCTATTTTTTGGGACTAACAATGGCAGTCAACCTTACACGAAAACACACTCAGGCCCAGTTTACCACAGATCACGCCAACTCAACTTCCTGTAATCATAGATTCCCAGCTTAAGCGCGTGCTCTACACACACAGGGCCGCGGACTGAAGATGAGACCGCAGAGGTTAGTCGAGAGTGATATATAACCCAATTACGCGTTAGTGACGTCAGAAGCTGTCTGCACATGGTGTCTTGTGATTGGTCTTTGCACTGGTTTCATGTCCGCACTTTAAAAAAGCATTTTCCTGTGGGTGGGGTGGTTGAGTTTGCTTCCTTTCGACACTTGTTCTTAACGTCCTAGGAAAAACACTATTCCAACAACTAATGTTTTTTTGTTCTTCACCAACTAAAACTTAAAGGACTTTAGTTCACTTGCAAATAAAAACACCCAAATATTAATAACGGTAATTGAACTGAGTGGAGTGCAATTTGGTCTGAAACCGTACGCGTGATTTCAAATATCAAACTAACGCGCAGAGCGAGTTCGATTTGAAATCCCAAGTATGATTTCAGACCAAAATTGCCCGAGACGAAGTTCAATTACCACTTTATTACATCCAGTTTTAAAATCGCAAAATTTAATAGTCCTATTAAAGGATTTTGTTACGCAAGTGTCAAAATTTTATTGTACATTTGATTGGTTGTTTTATTTCTTGTGTTTATTTTCATTGACTAAAAAAAGATTCGATTTGGAGCCAAAGATAGTGCGATTCGTGAATAAATCACACTACTATGAGCCAATCAAATTGCACGGATCACCAGTGATTTCAAAATGGATGTAAAAAAGCACGTTATAAATTACTCGTGCAAGCAACTAATTGTCATAATTATTATTAATTACAATGACTAACAGAAAGATCGATACTTATAAGAATAATGTATATTTAACCAAAGCACTTTAAACCAACTCAGTTTGAGGTTGCTCGATGCCCAAACTGCATCTGCAGCATCGATGGTAAGTAAACGCGCACATTGACACGCACACACGCACAAACACGCACCTTTATCCGCAAATTCCGATGTATGATGTAATTAGCCCTCACTCACATTTCAGGACAGTGGTAATTCTCCTTTATGTATGTCGTAGCTCTTTTTTTAATAAATGTGTAGAAATTGTTTATATTGATCCAATGTATACCAGGGCTCAAAGTTAACGACCAACTGGTCGCATATGCGACTGGATTTTTGGCTGTGCGCCTAAAAAATTATGCGCAGTCGCACCACTGCGCCTTAAAAACCAAAGTACAGTGCGACTTTTCTAGTGCTTACTCATCTGACTATACTAACGCACTCCGATTGATAAATATAAATATAAACATAGATATAACACAACCAGGCACCAAGTAATAAAGTTGCACCATTTTCCTTTCATCGGTGTGTGTTCTGTTCGTCATCTTTAAGCCTATTTTCCCAGTGGATTCTCCGAACTCGAACGTTCATTTTTTTTCCCACGTTCTGTGTTGTAAACAACTCCGCTGACACATGCAAATGAAGGAATGGAAGAAATGAAGCACGTGCTTCTTGCGCAATCGATGATCAGGTCAAAAAGAGAAATGTGTGGAACTTTTCTGTTATCTTGAATGATGATAATACGTAATAATTCCTGAAAGTGGGAAGTCAAGTTGATGTAAAAAAAAAAACAATAGTATTTTCGCTATCTTTTGGTTCAACGTAAAGGTGAGCTAAAGGTGGCTAACAAATGTCTTTAAGCTATTGCTTTCTGTTTTTACTGGGGCTTCCGTTAAGCTAGTCCGAGTCAGAAATGCAGGCCGTTAGTTTTCTTGGTCACCAAATGGGGGTCATAGTGGCAGGCGTTCCTTGCGGAGAGCGGAAAACTAGAAGTGAGCCGTTAAATCGTTCGCTCGTTATTCGCGCACAACAGTTACAGAATGCTGCGTTTTGTAAAGAAAGCTTCAACTAGCCAAATGAGTAAAGTTCGTGCTAGTTCTCACGAATACCCAGATGTTGAAAAATTAAGAATCTTTAAGTCGTGAACAAAATTTCAAACGTGAGGCACACAACAAGATATCGGATAGAGAGGATACTTCTGTTCAATCATTGGTTGATATCGAAGCTTAACTCTTGTGTGAAATATCCAAATTTTTCTATTTGTTTTTGTTGTTTTCAGTACCTCTAGCAGGCCCATATTGCAATACGAAGCCCGCGTCGCTCGTTTTGGAGCGTTAAGTATTCTTTTGGAGTAGGTTCTCCCAGAATTTGATGCTGTGCGCCTAAAATTTTTAACTGTGCGCCCAAAATTTCGGCAGTGCGCCTAAAAATTTACACCTGGTCGCACAAGTGCTCCCAAAGCCAAAAATGAACTTTGAGCCCTGTTATACTGGTTTAGTCGTTGGACGAAATCTTGTCTGTGTTCAAGAATGTTTCACTTACGTACTGTCGATACTCGTCGGAACCGTTCTTTATGTTTCTTGTTTCATTGTAGTTATTCTCTGCAATCAAAAGGCGCTTAACATAGTTTTAGTGTGTTCTTTGTGTGGTCCCAAACTAAAAAACAAGGCCTTGTTTTCGTCGAAATTAAAAAAAGCAAGTTGTTCCGTTCCGAAATGATAAAAAAGAATGCACTTTATGCTTATTAGGCAATTAATTTTTGTTTTCACAGAAATCTGTGAACGCACTTGTGGCGGTTCGTCGATTATCCAACTTCACTTCTCTGATAAACCTTAAAACTACTGCGTCTGAGACAGCTTCTTTAGCAAGCATGCCCTCCGTCGGAGAAGAGGAAGAAGAGGAAGAAGTGGACTTTGATACCGAGGAAGAAAACCATTCGGGAACTGTTCGAGAACCATTCGGCGAAGAAATGACTGGTTCTCATAAGCTAAAGGAAGGACACAGTGAAAAAAAGGGCGAATCCAAATTTAATAAACCACTAGAAACAGATATCAAGCAAGATGGAAAGCCAGCGTCAATGCGTAAGTTCAATTTCTAGCGTCATGAAGTGTCGAACAAAATGAATCAAGTTGATTTTCTCAATACTTACAGCTCTCCCTGTTGGTAAACTTGAACAACGGCTCTGGGGCTGCTAGTTTCACTAATCAGTATGGTTCTAACATTTTCATCCCCCTTTTTCTGGAAAGCTACCGTTTGTTTTAATACACAGTGTCGTTCTAACTATTTCATCTGTGGATCAAACCATGCAGTGTGACCATTCTTTGGAAAGTTACTGAACAGTCCCAAGAAAGGAGTTCTTCCTTTAATCAAACCAAAAATCTAGTTTCATTTAACAAAAAATGATAAAATAAATTTCTGTTTTCTCTCTTTATCCTCAGATATCGATTCTCCAGTTTTTATAAAAATGCTTGGTGACGCTTCTGTAAGTGAAGGAGGAAGCGTTTCGTTAGAAGTCGTCCTTGATCAGAACTCTAATTACGATCTGGAATGGTTCAAGAACGGCGAGAAACTTGCTCAGACTGGGCGAGTGTCGCTTGTTAATCACAGTGAAGGCCGACATGAAGTCATCATCCGGGACACTAAGGAAGATGACGCTGGTGAGATCTCCTGTGTTGCTGGAAACGAGGCTGGGAAGGTCACTTGTTCTGGTAATCTGAAAATTGAAGGTAAATAAGTCTTGTTTTTCACAAACAACTCTTCAAATGATTGGCTACTTCCATCAGTGAGTAGCGCTCTTCATTGAATCCACTGTGAACTCACTGTGTCAAAATTCATGGGAATAAATTATTTTGTTTCGTTTTGAATCTCAATAATACTTCGTGCCTTTGTTTGAGTTTATTGCTGTTGATCGCTTCATTCATCTTGTTTTAGTTCTCTCGAAAAGCGACAATTCGGATGAGGATGCTGATGCTGCTGACAGTTGTATAAGTAAGCGAGTTTTGACCGTTATTTCTGAGCATTGTATTCAGTTATTCATGGGCTACACACAAACAAGGCATCACACAATACTATACCTAGCCTAAGAAATAAAGTTCTCATTTTCGGGGGTTTAATATTCAGTTTCGTTATTTGACTGAAACTATAAGATAAAAGGATCTCTGTCGCTACACAACTCTGCTGATTTTCATTAACTAGATTCATAGATTCTGTACTTTTTTTCTTTACAGAGAAACAATGTATTTTACAGATTGTAATCTTGCGTCTGTAAACAGCGTTATGAGTACTTCATGTTATTCCCTTCATTATTGTATTAAAAAAAAGAAAGAAACTAGATTCATAAAAACGTCTCGAGGCGAATATTAAGAGAATGTCTTTGATGGGGATGGAGTGGGTGGAATTATAATACCTTTTTTGCGTCAGCTTCCTTGTCACCTTACGGGGATACAACTGACGTTATCAACTCGTTCGAGAAATCATATTTTAAGTTAAGTATGGTCAGACACTGTTAAAATCAATTTGATATGGGTCGATATTTTCTTACCCTCTGTTGAACTTTCTATAGAAGTACCGGTCTTCACGAAGGAACTGACTGACGTCACTGCCAATGAACATGACACCATTACTCTTGAAGTAGCGGTCAACGGTGACTCACCTTGTGAATTAGAGTGGTTTAAAAACGCTGTTGATGTAACAGAAAATGAGAGAATATCGCTTATCAGTAACGGAAACGGACGGTTCTCTCTCGTCATTCGGGACTGTGAGGATGACGACACTGGGGAATATTGCTGTGTGGCTCAGAATGAGGCTGGTAGGGTCACGTGTGCTGGTTGGCTTACTGTTGAAGGTACGTCATAACTTGGGGCATTTCACTACGCATTAAATGTATGAAGATACTAAATATTCAGCAATAATGAAATATTCCAAATCTGAAAACAAAATCTTGATCTCTCATCATCTCTTCTTTATTCTTTTCAAATTTAGTCCAATCGTTTTTTTTCTCAAACAATTTAATTGCTCGATGATATCTTTATGCATTGCTAAGAGTATTTAACTGTGTTATGTCTATATTATCTAAAAAGCGTCCTCCACACAGTCGGCCTAGACTGGCAAAGCTATTTTCCGACTGTGTGGCTAGATTGTAATTTGTTCTTTAAAAAATAAATAAAATTGTTACTGTTACTCTTACTGTACTTATGAAATATATTCAAAATTATGTATTATGTATAAGACGCGGTAATCCAGAGACGGTTAAATATGGTAATAGTAAAGTAAAGTGTAATGCCTGTGGTTTGGAATATTTTGTTTGTAAATAAAGCGGAAAAAAAAAATTCCTTACAATAATTTCAGCACCGAATTGAAGCACCCACCTGCAAGAAGTCAACAACAAATCGACTAAGAATCGCAAGAAATGATGTGGTATTGCCAAAAAAATCCACGAATCATTTTACGAAGACCTTAGATATATATAATGTAGTTTCACTTTGAATCGGGAGAACGTAAAAGGCATGAAACTTTGTTAGAGTTAAACAGGCTTTTCGCGACAACAACACGTGCTTGCGTGTGACTATAAAGCTACTGTTTCTCTTTCTAACGATTTGTTGGAATGAAGTAGCTAAATTTAATTTTGCAGTCGATAGTGGCAAATCTGACGAAGAGGAAACTGAAGAATCAGAAGACGAAGAAGACGAAATTGTACGGAAGGAGCTTGTAGAAATTAGAGACGGTGACGTACAAACATACTATTGCATTGAAGAAGAGATCGGCAGGTAAACGCATCAATGACGCATGCATCACCCCGTGATTACAGAAATTTGATCAATCCGTGATTTTAAATTCCAAGTATATTGTTCCTCAATTTTTAGAGAAGATGACGAAATAGTGTGTTTTCTTTATCGCATCTACGTCCATTTACTTCAAGCTTCTTTGGTTTGCACTTTGCCGAATTACCAAACTTTCAGAACAAAGGTTCTTAGATCCGCTTGAACCACAGGAGTCCCAGGCATTGAGATTATTTCGGTTTCTGCGCATGAAACTACTGGAACCTCTTCCCCCACCCCCACCCCCACGTCTATGGAATACTAGTCCTGCGCAGGGTTAACATCAGCATTACATGATCATCGCTGGTTCTGATTAACCTATAACAATTAAATGTAGAGAGACAGTGTGGAGTTACGTTTCTCAGAATACAACACATTGCCGTTACCAGGGTTTGAACTGCAGAGCTCCTCAGTTGGAGTTACGCGAACCGCTCTCCTCCGGTGTGTTCATCTGATATATTTTGCTATTTTGTTATTTTCTGCATCAGAGGCCGGTTTGGTATTGTCAAGAAGTGCGTGGAACTCGACACAGCAACGCGATTTTGTGCCAAGTTCATCAAAGCGAGGCCCAGTCAGAAAGCGGAATTTAAACGAGAGATTGATGTCATGAATGCATTGCATCATCCACGCCTTATAAGGCTTTATGACGCTTTTGAAGAGCCGAGACAGATCATTCTTATCATGGAGTAGTACGTAACCATAAATCGATTATTATCGATTATTATTATCTAGTCCTCATCAACCTATTCTGTCACACTCTTGACTGGCAGTCATACCACGTGCTTTTAACCGTTCATCCTTTCAATTCCGCAGTCAAATTGTGAGTCATACCGTACATCAATGCAGCCCTTTACATGTGACGAAAATTGGTGAACAGAGAAATTTAACTCTGAATTTTGATTTTAGTGCAAGACATTATTCCTAGACTTGCCACTGAATATTAGGGTCATCAAAAGTAATTTGTTGAAACACACCTTTTCGCACTATTAATTCCCAGTACTAGGACTAACGCTCACGGAGAATTTTAGGAGGTATTTCGTTGATATGTAAGCTAGTTCTTTGTTTCACTTTTATCCATGTACGTAAAGGCAACCTCACTAAGCACAATGCGTACTTTCATATTCATACCATGACTCTACCAAAGTGTTGTTAACTCTGTGTAGTTTCGCTTCCGGAGGGAAACCTTGGGTAATAATGTTATTGTAACTTTTCATCCCTCTATCTCTAGAGTCTTAGATTACCTTTTAAAGAATTCTTTGTTTTTAGCGCCAGAGGTGGAGATCTGTTCGCACGGATCGATGGAGATTCCCTGCCCGAGTGTGAAACCGTCAAAATCCTGAGACAGGTGCTAGATGGCGTGAAGTTTATGCACGACAACAAGTTTATGCACCTTGACCTAAAAGTAAGACGTGCTTCTATTTTCTTGAAATTTGAATCATTTAGTTTACTCTCTGTGTAGCAGATACAGTTACTCTCTGTGTAGCAGATACAGTTACTCTCTGTGTAGCAGATACAGTTACTCTCTGTGTAGCAGATACAGTGCGCAGTTATCAAACGGAGAAAGGTGTAGCAATGAAAGACCTAAAATGGAGTTTTCTGGTATACATGGATAGTGATGAAAGCTTTTTCAAATTATAAAGCTTCATTCCTTTACGACTTACTATGACCTACTATTTTGTTCCTTTTATCCATTTCACAAAAGTAAGAAAAAATATTCGAAGCTTTCGCCACACCTCTCTTCTCTTTCGCTGAAGGTTTCTTTGGAGCCAATACTCCAAAAGGCGTAAAAATGAGACATCGATCCGCCTTCTATTGATAAGGTGTTGCAAAACAACATCATCAGCTTTGAGAATGGTAAGGTTTTGCACGCGATCAGTACCTAGCAAACATGAAGCGGCCGTTTAGTTGCTCATTCCTGTACGTTGAAATGTGTGCGTAAAGAAACATTCACTAAGGATCAGTAAATACATAGAGCGTAGAATGTGACTACTATTCTTGACTTAAGCAACAAATATTGCAACAGCGTTTTCCAATTTTTATTATATAAGTTTACTTTTTTTTAGCCACAAAATGTGATGTTTAAGAACGAAGGTGGTTCCAGAATCAAGTTAATCGATTTCAGCCTGACCAGGAAATTTGACCCGCAACTAGAAACGAAAATCTCGTTTGGTACAGCAGAATACGTAGGTAAGTTGCTTTATGATAACTGAAATGATTTCAGGTAGAGTTTCTAGAATAAGTAACAAGAAAACAACATAACATTTTTTAATTTTTTCAGCTCCTGAAATCGTAAATTATGAACCTGTGACATTTGCTGCCGACATGTGGTAAGAAATGAAAAGAATATAGAGGACTACAAGCTCAGCTCATGTAATTGTTAATGCTCTTAAATGAATAAATGATTTAATTGAGTCTAATTGAAATTCCATGACTTTTTTTAATTGTAGGGCCATTGGGGTCATAGCTTATATCATGTAAGTACAACACTGTGTTCATATATTATATTATGTAATGACATTAATTGATCATCGCAGTTATGTACACAACTTAGCAGCTGTGAAATTAAAGCCTGAAAAAAAACTCGGGCCTGAACGGGATTCGAACTCATGACCTCTGCGATACCGGAGCAGTGCTCTACCAACTGAGCTATCAAGCCAACTGGGAGCTGGTCATGTTGTGAGTTCGTAATATACCCGTTGTGTACATAACTGCGATGATCAATTAATGTCATTACATATTACTCCGCAGTTCAAATATATGGTCTTTCATATATTCATTTGCATCATATTATGTTATGCTACCATGTTAGCAAGGTTACAAAAAATAGGCTGAGCAAATCTAGCTTGGGAATTTATTAAGGAGGTAACTCTCCTGGACCTCAATAAAACGATCTCATTGAAAACAATGTTATTTCATGAAAAATCGTATATTTGCACTAAGGATGGAAGCAGGTTGTTGACTAAGAGGGTGAAATAACTAAATTTTTTTAAACCGGTCCTCCTCTCTAACTGTGTTTGTTGGTTTCCAATGTTTTTCGTAGTTTCGCATTAAACGGTGTAGTTTTGACTGAGAATTATAAAATTATTTCCACCAGAAATCCTTTTCTATTCCTGATAAGTAACAGCCAGTTCATTTTCTCAGGTTGAGTGGTGACTCTCCATTCCTGTGTTCGAGCGAGGCGGAAACGTTTACTCGCATCACTGAGGCAAGATGGCAGTTCACCGATGTCTTTGATTATGTCAGCAAAGAAGCCAAGGATTTCATTGGACGGTTACTACTCAAGAATCCTAAGTACGTCATTCACGCTACAACATTCTGTCCCTGGAGAAATTTCTGCTAGGTTACTTGGTTACGACATGGAAAAATAACATTTACATTTACTAGTTATAAGCTATAGGTTTGGCCGGATAAATAAACTTCTGTTGTAGACAAAGGCAACTCTAAAACGGAGATTTTTTTACTCTTTAAGCACGTTTGAGATTTTATAGACAATTACGGAAAATCTTTGTACTGAGGCGGGCAAGTTTTAGGTACAACCATGTTGATAAGCCTTGTGGTCTCGTTTTAGCCTGCACCGCCACCGTTCGCTGTTTCCTAACAATAGCTAATGGTTCTAACAAAGTCGCGCACATTTACAAACTTCGATGGAATCGTAACATCGATTCGTTGGGTAACATCTTTCCACTTTCTCTCCAGACAACGAATGACAGCAGATGAGTGCCTTCATCATGATTGGTTACAGGTAAATACTGCGCATGTCATGGAGCTAACGCCACGATAACCATATTCTGCGAAACTCAAATCTTCAATTACGTTTCAATCCGAAGTAAAAACAGGAGATTTATTTCATATACCTTGTCGATATCACTCCTAACACGGACATATATTATTTGCTTATTGACTTAATGGTAGAGCCGGACGGGATAATATTTGGTTTGAAGTCATGACGTACGGACCGACCGCAGCGAGTGCCGTGCGTCATGAACGAGAGCCAAATACTTTCCCGTCCGGGCCGCGACCCAGCTGAGTCAATAAGCATTTTATCATTTGACCACTGACTAACTTTTGAAAATTTGTTTTTATTCCAAATAGGAAACGATAGCTCGGCGCGCGCGAGAAAAATCACAAAAAGGATCCTACAATAAAAGCTTTTCCCTCATTTTTTCGAGTCAGAACAAGAATTTCGCAATTCATCGAAACGCGCGACTTATTTTCTCATTTCTGTTGTTCAATGTTTTGTTTTATTTTTTTTGTTTACGTCGCAACAAAGGGGAACAAGTGCACCAGCGACGGACGGTTTTTTGTAGACCGGCTCACCTCAACCCGTCCCGCCCTACACACGTCAGGAGCCGATTAGTTGACACGTCAGCTTTCAGTTTTCTATGGGATTGCGCGAGAGGGGCCGGACGGGTCATATGATAAGAACCCGTATTGACTTGCTCCCAGTGTAAGTGGCTGGTTTAGCTCTGCTGCTAGAGCAACTCACCGATATTTGTGAGGTCCCCATCTTAAGGAAACTTACGACATGTACGAGTCTAGTGTCTACTACTGACGCAACTTAATAACGTTTCGAAATGTTGACGTTTATTGCTCAATAATTTTGTATTTATCCTTCTCTCGTTAGCCACCTGGATTCAGTGGAAAACAAGAAAGCAAAAACCATTCTGAGGTGCGCTTATTTGTTTAAGAACCGTTGACACTTGGCATGAAATTCGAAACAAATCACATGTATAAATGTTTAATATAGCGAAGGGTTAGAGCCGTGGCAAACAGGGACAACACTATTCGACTTGAAGATTTTTTGCGTGATGTCCCAAAATGCTCGCTTTTTACGCTGTTTAAAATTACAACACTCTTTTGATGTTCGCAGGGAGAGCTTGCAATGGACGAGAATTTCAACATAGTTTCACCAACAGCAAAAAAGAGACAAGGTAATGAGAGCGAGGTTACAAAATGCAATCTGTGCGGTTTATGACACCTTGAATGGTTTGGTATTTTCCAGGGGGGGGGGGGGGTTACTTCTCTACAAAAGCGATGGGGGTGCTCCTCGTACCTTTTAGGGGTTTAAATTCGTGGATTGGTTCAGCTTAGGGTGCAAAAACTAAAATGACTGGTGCTGGAGTTGTCTCGGTACCTTTTAGGGGTCTGCACTAAGGTTATCCCCCAGTGTTCGAAAGTTATCTTTATCACTATTAAGACTTGCAGTGCCAGTTATTTAATTTGTTGATGAACTGGTGCTTTTTAGGGGATGGAAAGGAATTTAGGACACACCCATAAAAAAGATTCTGGTTCCTTTTGGGGATGTTCTCGAAATTTTCCGACGAGCACCCCAGACACTGTTATAGGGGAGTACCCCCTGGGGGTATTTTAGTCAGAGTACTCTTACAACAAACTCTAGTATAGGTTTGTAACTGGAAAAAAATAAAAGTTAAAAACTATAATGAAATGAGAATTTTGAAGAGCACGTAAGCGTTATTGTGAACCAAATGTAGTCAAATCCTCTCTTAGACGCAGATTTAGTGAATTGTTTTCTCCAGGACGAAATTGGAGTACATAGTTGATCCACAGCTCTGTTTCTTGTTATCTCCGATTGTGGAAAATTACTTTGTTGCTCAAAAATTGGGATTTTTTTCTCCAGCACGGCTTATCTCTCTTCGTGTATGAACTTCTTGTTACATTTTTTTGATCAACAGAAAGTGAACAAATTGAAGAACATGAAACAACACTAGACTCGCATAAACTTGAGGCCAATCTGAGGGTTCTTCTCACTAAATTTCAAATGGAGAAAAAGGCGAGGGAAGAACTTGAAGAACAGCTACGAGAGGAAGTGGAAAGAGCAGAGACTTTGGAAGATGAACTACGCGATAGCGGAATGTCACGAAAAAAATTAGAAGAAAGCATTTCCAAGTTGGAAAAGGAGATTGTGGACCTGAAGAAAAAGGCTACAACTAATAGCGAGGTTTTGAAAAGGGTGGCAGAAAGCGAGGGAGAGAAAAGAGGTCTGGAGGACCTGCTCGCTGAAAGAACAAAATCTCTCAATACATTGACTCAGAAATATGACTCATTGAAGGAGAAAGTGGAAAGTTATGACGTCTTAGAGGAGAGAGTTTACTCATTAGAACGAGAACGAAAGGAATTGCGAGAGACAAAGCAGCTTTTGGTGGGCAAAATTGAAGACGTTGAGAAAGAAATGGAATTATTATTGGACAAGAACGAAAAGAACGCCTTGGTCAGGGCTGAGTTCGAAAATGAGATTTTGAAACTTAAGGAGGAAAAAGACAGCTTTGAAAGCAAGTACACTTCTCTACACAAGGAGAAAGACTCTTTGGTTGAAAAGCTAACGAAGCAATTGAGTGCTATGGATGAACAGAAAAAATCATTGACGCATGAAAAAGTAAACCTCGAGGCAAAACTTGAAGCAGTTAAAACTGAGAACGAGGAGATGAAAGCCAAGCTCCTAGAACTGGAACGTTTGAAAGAGACCATGAATAACGGTAAAGATGAGAAGGACAAAGAAGAGAGGGAAACCTTGGCAACAATAAAGAAACAGAAAGAAGAAGCACAGAGAACTTGTGAAGATTTGACTTCGAAGTTGAGTAAAGCGTATGCAGATCTGGAAACGGCGAGATCTCAAGAAAATGATAATACGAATATAGGTATCTCGAATTACATTTATCTGAATTTTAGGGGTATAGTTAACGTTTAGCTTCTTGACATCTGAGAATCATTTTCCCACCCGGAGTACGAAACACTTCTTGATATGGCAGGTTGGAGAATATAACAAGTGCGTTCGCCGCCATGTTGAGTTTATGACTTCGCAAATTTATCCAGAATGCATAATGGAAGAACTAAGGAAATCAGGCACTGTGGACGTGTTTGGATGTCTGATGAAACACACCAGGTTTTTGCATCGATAATTTCTCCTTCAAAACGATTTCGTTCTAGACGTTATATTAAGCACTCCATACATGTGTTTGATCACATACCAAACACTTCGAATTTCGCTGAAAATACTTTGCTGCGCGTCGTACTTTCAGCTCTTGCCTCGGTTTTTATCTTTGATGAAACACTGTATCTTGTGTTTGTCTATTGCATGAAACGTTTAGAATGCTCAAGTTCTTTTGCCGTGAGAAATGTTAGAAACGTTTACAACCCATGAAACTTAAGATGGTGACGAGCATGGCATTTAAACCGTTTTGCGTTTAAAATTGATCGCCATTTTCAGTTTCACAAAATTATTTACAGCGAATTTAGTTTACAGTGAATTTTAACCGTTTTAATGTCGACTTTTGTGAGAAAGGAGGTTTTCTTTATGCTAAGTAGTTTTCGCAATGTATTCATACCCGTCATTCCTACTTTTGATTTTCTCTCACTTTATTATTTTATTCGTTTTTTTAGTCAGTTTTCAAGAAGAAATCACTGTACTACAGGAAAAGCTTTCGTCACATCAACAAACTAAGGATCAGTTGAAAAAGTTTGTGGATGAGAAGGAAGCTGAGATTGAGAAATTAAACAACAAGATTCAGCAGCTTGAAATGGACAACAAACGTCTGAATGAGGAAAGAAACAAGCAAAGCGAAGATTATAAATCCAAGTTAGACAAGGCTAACGAAACGATAGCAGAGCTACGGCGAACTGAGAGCAAAAGGAGGTCAGAAACTGACGTTAACGGGGCAGGAGAAAGCGACGAGTCTGCTGTACAGACTCTGAAGACTGAAGTTTGTTCGCTGAAAGAGAAGCTTGCTATGGCGAACAAGGAACTGGAGGAAAAGGTGAAATCTGAACACCAGGTGAGAATACTGATGATGGTCTTGGATTCCGACCCACCCCACCCTGAATATTGATGATGTTTTTAGGTGTCTGATGCACCCCTCCCACACTGCATCCCAGAAATGACCCAAGTAGAACGAGTTGTTATTCGAGCGATCACTGGTTATAATTTGGGAAAATGTTTGTTTCAAAGGGATCAAAAAATTTAGTTTTCTTTTAGCTTTTTTACACGTTTTACATAGTTCGTTTTTGAACTGTTTTAGATCAGTTGCAAACCGACATTTTTTAACATCAAACGGGATGGTTTTAATAGAACTGTGCTTGAACTGCTGAACAATAAAGATGCCATCTGAAATCAAATCAGACTCACACCGACATATAAGTAGTATGAACGGTTCAAAAGGTGAAAGATGCTTGTCCAACATGACAGCCATGACAAACTGGGATGACATGACAATCAGAATTGAATTTTCATCGTCACGCAAACCTTTTAAAAATTTCAATCGAGTATTGCTCTTTAACGAAGTCCAGAAACGTTTTTGATGAGATGCCTTTGAAAGCGGTGTTGTAGCCCTATTGGCGTTGGTTTATTAACACATATTCAAGGGTAAATTTTCTGTTGTCAACGATATGCAACATTTAACCAAGTTGCTCCTAGCGTACTTCACTTGACAACTCGACGTTCAAACGGTCTAAGAAATTGTCGTAATTGCATTGTTTTGTTAGTTTGTGGCTTTTATTCGCAGGCCAATTCCTCTGTTTTGGAGGACAAAGTTGTCGTGAAAAGCGCTGGTCAATTGGAAAATGAATCTTCTTTCTCGTTTGAAATGGAAGAAAGGGAATCAGAAGCAAAAGAAAGTAGACAAGAAATAAAAACATCGTGTCAAGAAACGTCGCTTAAAATGAGGAGCCGTGAAGATGTTACTGAATCTGCAGATTCGCAGATGTCGCGCATGCTTGAGCTGAGTGGAAACGTGAATGACGGCTCACTAAAACAGAATTTTGAGGACCTGAAGATGTTAGCGCAGGGGCTGGAGTCTAAGTTGAATTGGGAAGTACAGAAAACAAAAAGCCTTGAGGACGAGCTGGAAAATTTAAAAATAGAGAAAAAGAGAGGAATTACGATGTATAAGGAACTCGAGGCTGAGTGTGAGCGACTAACGAAGGAACTCGATGACATTGAATGCTCACAGAGTGAAGTGCGGTTACGCGAGAAGTTAAGGTCTCGACTAAGGGCGCAGGAGGAAGAATGCCACGCCCTCGCGAAACAACTTGATTCTGTACGAAAGGAAGTTCAGTTGCTGAAGGAGGAACGCGATTCTGGTAATACGATGTACGTGAATCTCGCGGAAAAGTGCAAAAACCTTTTGAAAGAAAACAAACAACTTGAGCAAGAAAAACACGAAGGAGAACAGAAAGCAAAACAATCACAAGGCCTGGAAGAGTCGCTTCAAACGCGCCTTCATGAAATGGTTGAAATGAAGAATGAAATTGAGGCAATGAGAAACAACCTTCGTTCTCTTGTGCGCGAAAAGGAAGAAGGAAAGAAGGAATTTACCGCTGTACAGAATGACTACGTTAAACTAGCGAGTGACTGCAAAGAGCTTCAGAAGCAAATTGACCAGGAAAGGCATCGGGGTGAATATCTGGCAGGGGAGCGATCTTTGCTACAGAAAAAGTTGGAAGACGTACAGAAGGAATTGAATCAAAAAGATTTGGTTGCCTCAGCGGATAAAAGAACTATAGAGACATATGTTCAAGAGAATAAAATCCTTAAAGATGAGAGAGGTAATCAAATAAAGGAAACAGAAAGGCTAAGAAAAGAGAGTAGAGAGCTTGTTCATGGTGTGAAGGAGTTAACAAAAATTAAGGAAGAACTAAACGACCGCCTGCAAGAGAAAGGGAATTTGTTGAAAGAGTTAGAAAATTTGAAGAGAGAAAACAAGATTCTCCTCAAAGACCGTGAAGAAATTAATGAACTCGAAAAGGCAAGAGAAGATTTGAGGGTTGCTAAGCTAGAAAGAGAAAATGCCTTAAAAGAAGTTGAGATGATGGAGCAGAAATGCGATTCAGTTTTGAAGGAACACGATGAACTCAAAAACGAGAACGAAGACCTCAATGTTCTTAAATACGAAAACGAAAATGCAGTAAAAGAGATAGAAAGGTTGAAACAAGAAAGAGAACTGCTTCTAAACGATCAAAATGAATTACGTTCGCTGAAAGAAGTTTTGAACGTTTTGGAAGGCGAAAAGGAAGAAGCAGTGCAAGATTTACAGGTAATGAAAGAAGAAAATGGCTATCTACAAAGCAAAGTTGAAAAATTGGAAGAATTCAAAGAGGAGTCAGATGCCTGTAATAGTGAAAACGATGTTGCGTTAAAAGAGATCTTGAAGTTAAAGCGAGACAACGAATCACTTTTAATTCAGCACCGAGAAATGGAAAGGTTGAAAGAAGAATTAAATTCTCTTCAGTGCGAAAAAGAATACGGACTGAAAGAATTACGGAGACTACAAGAAAAGAACGAAGTTTTAACTAACAATCTGGAAGAAATACGAAACACAAAGGTTGCACAAAACGAACTTTTATTGTCATCAACAGAAGAAAACCAGAGGTTAATGAAAAAAAGCAACGAGCTACAAACTAACCTCGAAACCCAGGTCCTAGAGACTATGAGACTGAAAAAGGAGAACTCAAGTCTTAAGAAAAAAGTCGAGGTGCTCACCAAAGAAATACAGAGATTTCAAGATGAGAAAAACAATCGAGAGACTCGCAGGTTTCAACTGAGTAAAGGGCTTGGACGAAAAGACACGGAAGACAAATATAAAGCAATGGCTGCTGAAGTGAAGTCATCGAAAAACGAAGTGGAATTTCTTCAAAAAGAAGTTGAAGATCTGACAGAGGAAAAGAACGAATTAATACAAGCGTACAACGTGTTGAAGAAAGAATTGGTTGTACTAAAGGAAGAATTATGTACACTAGAGAGATGTGTGCAAGCGAAATCTACAGATTTAGAATCCTTAATGCAAGAGAAGAATTTCCAAGAGAACAGAAATATGGAACTGGAAAAAGAACTGAAGATAATTTCTGCAGAAAAAGAAAAGTTACAAAATGATCTAAATAATGTGACTCTTGATTTCGAAACTCAAACACAACGACTTGATTCAGCACAAAAGGAAATTCTTGATATTACTAAAGAGAATGAGGAGATGCACAAAAGTTATATCGATCTTGAGGAAAAATACAGTCGCATTAGAAAAATCAACAGAGAACTTGAAGAGGATATCGAAGTTGAAATTAGCAAGCTCGTCGAGGCCAGAGCCCGCTTAGATGCATTGAACAAGGAAAACGCAAACCTGCAGAACGAGATTAAGAACCTGCAAAACGAGTTTGATAAGAAACAAGCCCTCGAAGAAATTGGCGATCATGAGCATGTACGTGGAGAGCTGGCCAAGAAGGTGCTATATCTGGAGAAAAAAAGGGCGAAAGACAAAGCTCACAAAAAAGAGCTGGAAGTTCAGCTCGCTGATGAGAAAAGCAGAAATGAAAATTTTGAGAAAAAGAAAAAGAAGCTTGAAGATCAGCTGAAAGAGCTTGGTGAAGAGTTGAGGAAGGAAGACGGAGTAATATCTTCGCTTGAAATGCAATTAAACAATTTACGTCCCCTAAAGGAGCAGGTAAACGCACTGGAAAAAGAAATTGAACAACTCAGAGAAAAACTCGATTTTGAAACCAGAGACAAGCACAGTAAAGTCGAGGAGATCGAGCTTAGAAAAAAAGAAAATGATTCTTTGATTTACGAACTTGAAACGACACGACACAGATTGGTGTCCAACGTTCTTAATCCCCTCGAAGAAGGGCAAATTTCACGGAGTTTCCGCGTCAACGCAGCTGACATATCTGCTGGTAAAACCAAAGCTTGGTCATGTATTAAGGAGAATATAACCAACCTAATACGGGACTGCGAAAGACTAAAGGCAGAAAATAGTGCAATCCAGCAGGAGCGATCCCACTTGAAAGAAGGCAATCAGGCTACTAAGACGATATCTGCAAACAAAGAAGTTAAGCTGGTAGGAAGCGAGATATTCTTGTCACTAAACTAAATATTATTTATGTAGGTCGGTTTTCAATTCTATGGTGTTCATCTAAAACCAAAGAAATAATTCTGGCCAATCATAACAGAGCAGATAGTCCAATTAACCAATCAGGGAACAGAGGGAATACAACTCGTCCGCGCCAAGGGCACGAAAACGCACGTGACCGAGCTGGCCTCACTTTTATTCTTGATTTGTGGAGAAAGTAGTGCGAGGTTCCTTAACCAATCAAATCGATACAAAACTATCTTATGTTCGTCAAAGATTAACCTGCTATTACTTTTCTTATTAACCAGTCTATGGCTGAACAAGACGATGATAAAACAGAGACGAAGGAACATTCACCAAAAGAAGCTCTTTACAAAGAATTAGAAGTTTTGTATCAAAGAATTGACGAAGATGAAGTAAAGATGAAAATGATGATGAACGAAAAAGAGGAGTTAGTGTTCCAACTCGAGTGCATGGATAGATTGGGACCAACCGCTGGTCGTGATGGAGGCAGTTTGAAGAGCCAGAAAGGATTATTCTCGCCGGTAGATGAAACATTGAGAACGAATTTTCATACGGAAATGAAGTTTCAGAGTCTTCAGACAATGGAGAGAATTTCAATCATTGAACGTGAGAGAGGAGTGACCCAGGAAAGTCTGGATCCCAACCATCAGCAACACGAGCTTTTAACACCGTCGAGATTACATGACTCGCAGCATGAGCAGTTGGTGATCGCGCGGGAGTTGGTAAGGAGAAACCGGAAAATATTCGAGCTGGAGCAGGTTTGTATGCATTGTGGGAAACGCATAGTGTTTTCACGTGGATAGAGGGTAGGATAGGAGTTTGGCACTTTCGTACATCACGAAGGATTGACCAATCACACCTCACGGCACCAGCAGAGTAAGATTTAAAAGCACCCGTGTGGACGAGAGAAAGGAGCCTGGTTCTTCACTAACTGAAAATAGACATGCTCATAAAAAGCTCTGTAAACACAAGTAAAGCACATACATGCACAAGCAATAAGTTGCACAAATGTACATGCGCAGTAGAAAATAAAGATGGCCACGTGTTGTGCGCGTGTTTGAATGTATGTCACGTGTTGAGGTCTGCTGCATAATGGTGAGAATACCTCACTTGCACGTACAAAACATAAACACGCATTTGATGCAATGTAATTTAGGGGGAAGGAATAAAACTGAGTCATCACCTGGAATTAAATGAATGAAAAATAAAATGCACCTGCCATTAAATACAGGCATCGTTAAACTGAGTAAATGCTTTAGAAGATTCAAAGTGAAAGTGTTTTGCCCACATCTTTTTTGGAATTTTTATCACTAAGTTAGTACCAAGTGGTCATGGTATGTTCAATGTAGTGGTGCGGATATTGGGTTCAAGTGATAGAACCAGAGAGATGTCAAAGCACAATATAGCACAATCATGTAGGTCAGTTAACTGGTATGATTAATAGTAATTATGAGTGTAAATCACAGAACGTACTTATTTCCAGGCCCTACAAGTCCTCTGGGTCCGTGACTTTCGATTAAGAAAATTCGAAATTCCAAAAAAAGGAAAACCACTTGAAAGTAAAGCTTCACGGTCTCGGTAAAAAATTAGCACAATCCATGATTATCTCATAGTTTAAAGACAGGAGTCAAATTTTCATTTTGCAAATAAACAAGTTGATAGTTTGAATGCGCCGTACAATGATCCTCTGATATTCTATGGGCGCGAACTTGATAAACTCTTAGTTTGCACAGCATAGAGAGGTGTCCTGTTCATGACGGACTAAACTACAAAGAGAAAGCTATTGGTGTTACTTATACAAGAATGGTTAAAAGAGTAAACAATAAGTTTGCTTAAGAAGCACATGATTTGATCTTAGTAACGTTTTATTTGATACTGCACAATGTTATATGCACAGTTTAACTCATTTATCTGGTGTATCTATCACTTGATTAGAGATGTGTAGGAAACAGCTTCCCTCTGGTTTGTCTCGTAGGAGATTGAACTGCTTCTAAGCAGAAATCAGCCTGCGACTAATGGTAAAATTACAGATGAAAGACACTGGACAGAGCTAGAGAAGGGGAAGCTACTGCGTATTGAGAGTGAAAACAAGACAATCAAAGATCTTTCAAGTGAACCAATCGTTGCTGCACTGCAGCGCGAGATTACTAATCTGGAATCGGAGAATCATTGCTTAAGAAACGAGAAAGAGGATCTTTTGATGCAAAATTCGGCTAAGGATAAGAAATTAGAACTTTTGGAGAAAAGAATTAAAGAGCTAACAGAAAGGAAGCTGTATTTAGTAAATAGGACTGACAGCGGGAAAAGAATCGAGTTCAATGACACCGACAAAAGCTTAGTGACATGTGATGAGGAACTTAGAGCCGCCAGGCATAAAGTGAACGAGTTAGAGGTGAGTAAAGACAAGCATTAAAACTGTTTATCAAGACGATCTTAGAACAAAAAGTTCTTACTGATATCTTTGATTTTGATGAATAAAGATTGGCTTTGTCACTTGGATAATGCTTTGCTTCTGTTTAGTCGGCGTTAAGCAGAGTTGCAGGGTTCTACTTTCTTGCGATTTTGACTTCTCATAAGGAAGGGGGGGGGGGGTAGCAAATCCATAAAAAAGCTGTCATCTGATCACCAGCCGGGAGGAGGACGGGGGTGGGGGAAGCGCAACGCTTGAAAAGCATCCCAAAAGGTTTTAAAATCGTGGGCGTGGCTCAACGAAATTTTTGCCCCCAAGAGGTACCATTTCAGAAACAACACAAAAAGTGACGCTTTGACCGATAGAGACGACACTATCAATACCTTGTACTGTAAACGTTTCTGAAGCATTGTCATAGATCCCTTTTCCAATCAACTGGCAAGTAGTCCCTGTCATATTTTTAACCCAAAGTGTACCACGATAATAATCAGTGGTTATTTAGACACCAAGAGGTAACAATCTAAATTTCGACCTCCAGAAGGTGCGACGAAGGTTCTCCCCCGGGGATCAAGGTCGAAAATAGGACAATACACTGTTCAGTTTCCCGCAAATTAAACTCGTAAGATATTCCTTAGCTTCCTTTAAACTTTCGTTTATTTTATTTACATTTCATCATCTTAACAAAAGGCCGAGCTTGAGCACTTAAAGAATTCCAACAATTCAATACGAAAGAGAGAGCTTGATGAGATGGAGACGAAGTGGGCAAAACGACTCAGGTACGAGCAATGTCTAGAAAACAAGTCGATTGGTTGGGGCAGATCGTCGTAAGCATTCGGCGATTTTAGACTCCCCGTGTTCGTGACAATCTTTGACAGATGATTTTATTTATGATGGCTAATAATAAATCTGAGAGTTTGCTCTTTCTATTTTCAATAAAAGTTAAAAGTTTCTTTTAATTATTGGCCAGATCTGGGCTAATAACAGTTCTTCGCTCCTGCATTTCAATTAAGCAACAAAATAATTTTTTTTAATTATTTCATTGACTTTCATTGGTCAGCTTGACTTGCCTTTAAATTTCATTGATCAGCTTGACTTGCCTTTAACATTTCATTGGTCAGCTTGACTTGCCTTTAACATTTCATTGGTCAGCTTGACTTGCCTTTAACATTTCATTGGTCAGCTTGACTTGCCTTTAACATTTCATTGACTACTAATAGACCTCACTATCTCCCAACTTGCTCTCAGTGTCTGTTAATTTGAACTTCTCACTTCTATTAAAGCTCATGTTGTTTCTTTTCAACAGTCGCATTACTTATCTCGCACTTTCGTTTGTTGATATCTGTTGTAGTTCAATTTTATCCTTGATTTAGATTTTATTTTCCTTTGTTTCAAACTCATTACCATAGAATTCCACACCAAAAAAAGCAAAGGCAAATAAAATTTAAACCAAGGAAAAATTGAACCATAATATATACAACAGTCCACATTACAAATTTTGGACTAACAGTAGAAATACGTGGCCCTTAACACTAAACGCCGAACCATATCTGGGCCTTTTGAGTCCTCTTGTGGAGAACTAAAGTTTCTAAAGCTATAAAGCATTAGATTTTTAACGCTAACATTTTGTCTTGTAATTTGTAACTCATTTTTGCTTGTTGTATTTCATTACAGGAAAGAATGTATGGAGCTACAAGCTGAACTCTTGGAGAAACACAATAAAGACAAACAAATGTGGTTTAATAAAGAGGCGGAACTGCAGAATATCGTATGTTTTACAATCAAGTTTATTCTCATTAATAAGTATGCAATTCATATCCATTTTCCGATCAACTGTTTACTTTGAGAGTTATTTAACTATCACAGATTCGCCAAATGAAAATGGTGATGGACAAGAAACTTACACAAGCGGAGATAGAGCGCCGTAAACTTCAGCAGCAGTTGCTATCAGCCAGAAATTCTAGTTTTCATGGTAGCACGATTAACCTCGACTCCAACTCAGATGATTCTGGGGAGGGCCCTCCACCAACGCCAGGGGCGAGCAGTGACGCCAATGCTATTGGTCAGTTATTTGAGTCTCCTGTAATCTTCTTTACAAGCTTTGCTTTTGCTTAGTGATCTAGTTTTATTATTAATTGGTGTATAAGGGGTAAGTCAATCGGCGCACCTGCCATATTAGGTTATTTGTTGTCTCGTGATTTTCACTCAGTGTGATGAATTTGATCATGATATTTCGTTTTTAATGTACAACACAGCAAAATGCCTGAAGAGTACTTATTAAGAAATGCGTTTCTATTCAAGACGAGCTTCAGTGCAGTGCAATGAATTTCAGTTTATTGCAACATATTGTGATAACCCTCAATGCCATGAAGAACTATGAAGAAGTTCAATGCCTTGCAATGCAATGTACTATGACTAATTTCAATTCATTGCAACACATTGTACTGTCATAAACTTCAATGCCATGCAGAGCAATGCAATATAATGAACTTCAGTTCCTTGCAACAAAGCGTACTGTAACGGTTTACATACCTCTTGCTAACCGAGTTCGAAGTCCGTACTGTAAGTTACGGACCGATGTTTTTCCGTTCGGAAAAAACGAGGATCCATATAATGAACTTCAGTTCCTTGCAACAAAGCGTACTGTAACGGTTTACATACCTCTTACTAACCGAGTTCGAGGTCCGTACTGTAAGTTACGGACCGAGGTTTTTCCGTTCGGAAAAAACGAGGATCCATAACTTACAGTACGGACCGAGAAAACGAGGTTTGTAAGATATTTATTATATCTCAAATGAAGCTTTTGAATTAAGCGGGCCGTACAGTGAAGTACGGCCCGCTAAATTGACCAATCACAGCGCGCGTACTAACTGAAAGATATAATAAAAAGCATTACAATGAAACGAACTCACACTGCAACGTAATGGACTGCATTGTTATGCACTTCAATGATGACTTAGATACAACACAGTGCTGCTTAACTCACTATAACCATCTCAGCTTGTAGTATAATAAACTTCGGTGCAATGTAACGTTATAATTAAGTTCTTTTCTCTAACAGATTTCCTTAGTGACCGCGAGCTTAGACGCGTGGCCTACAAACTCAGTGGGGAGGAGTGGTCACAGCTGGGGACTTTCCTGGGGGTGGGGGACAAAGACCTTTTTCAGCTGGGTAGTCTCAATATGGGCCCCCAGGAAAAAGCTTTCAGATTGCTGTGTATGTGGAGATCTACATGTCGTCTTGGTCGTACACAGATGATTTCACAACTGGCAGTTTCATTAGAGGAAGTAAAACGTAAGGATGTGGCACAGTTTGTGTTGGAGCAGTTTATGTCTGGAAAACCAAGAAAAAAACTGTTTGGATGGTGAACTGTAAGAGGAATTGTTTTATACACTCTGGTTGGTATCCCATCATGGGATATCAACCATGGCATTCAATTTGTCGGAGGCTGTTCGGTTGGGTTCATAACTGTTCGGTTAGGTTCGGTACTGTTCGGTCTCTTAATCTTCTATAATGGTCTCATAAAACTAAGTCGAAACAACTCTTTTGATAAGCCGTTATATCGCTGAGTTTCAATCTTAAGTATTATCTCTGTAGTCTCTTCGCAGCCATTGCCTGGCTCCTCACTCTATACGCTTCTCCCTTTCACGTGACGAGCCGGACAACGCCGGGCTGCGAGGGGACTAAGTCTCCTGCGAATCTTCGCTATGTTCCGCATTAATAATGAGATGGAAATACAAAAAGAAGGCGTTCTGAAGAAACGTTTTTTTTAACGTCCTCAAAAGAAAGCGAGAATATAAGCTTCCAACCAAACTCTCCTTTCTTACTCAAAATCTCCAAGCAAAAATTCCCAGTCTGCAAATAAATATATTTATTGAAAAACATTGATAGCTTTGCCTCATTAGGCAATTTTTCTTCAGAATATTTTTGTTCAGTTTTTCGTTGCTCTAAATGCTATCTTTCAATTGAGTTCGAGCGAATATCTTATTCAATAACTTTTTACACTGCAAAGTGACTTTTTGTAACAAGAATCAAGGGAGGACATCCTTGTTATTTTGATCCAAGCCCCTGTAAGAGCATCATATAAGAGGACTTAATTTTAGATGGAAAGACGTTCACAGAAAAAAAAGGATCTTAACGTACTTTCGGTTTGCACAGAGGTTTTAGATTAACTTTGAATGCTATTAAATGTCTATATAGACTTAATTATCCTTATGTCGATCCTAGGATGTAATATTGATGATCTGTTAATGACATTCATTTTGTATTTTAGTCGTAGTTATTTATTTTTTTCTATGGAAGAGGAAAATGTCAACGGAGAGTAGCCAAGTTGATTGAGTTGGTTGACTCGTGACCAGCTTAGGGTGCTCCCATTTTGTCCAGGTCTTAATATAGTTTGTTCTTAATAGTTTTAAATCAATGTGGGAAATTCTCCCCCCCCCCCATCCCTGCCAAGACGAAACGTGTCCGTCCCAGGAATATCCGTTCTTTTTGTTTTGCAACAAGCGCGCATTCTAATCGAGTGGAAAGCTTCTTCAGATTAACCAAAATACACCGCAGATAGTGCTGATTTAAGCGAAGACGAGAATTGAGTGATTCAATTTTTTTTTCTTTTTTGTACTTCAAAGCATTATTGTACGGGTCCGCAAATAATTCCAGCACCGCAAATGATACCAATACTAGACCGTAATCCCGACTAAAAAATTAGGAATGGCATGAATGGTGAAATAGTGTGGATAGGGAATTGGCGTGAATAACGATTATTGTTATCGAGGCCATCTTTATTAAATCATGGCTCACAACTGGCATCTTTTCCACATGTTCGGCTGAATTTTTTTATTTACTGCAACAACTGATTAATTAAAACTGATTTGAATTGCAGGCCAGAAGTTTTGTTTTCTTTGCAACCAGATTCCCTTTAACAGATTTTTTTTAGTAACCCAACATCAGCTAAACATTGTTATTTTGGTGTTAGACCCCGTTTATATGAGTAAAGTTGTCCCGGGACGAAGCCGATATCTCGCCTAGCCGAGTCACTTGAGGCGAGCTAAAATTTCATACATTTTTTTGTAAAAAGCAAAAAACCGTTTCAATATGACGTCCCGAGACGAAGAGTTCTAGTCCCTGTTACCAGAGATATCTCACGCAGCCGAGGCGAGACATCCCTTCTACCCAGGCCAACATTCTTCGCCCCGGGTCAATCTATGCCATTCCTATTTTTCTACTCGGGATCATTTGCGGTCCATTATGGGGATCATTTGCGGTCCTGGGATATTTGTGGACCTGTACAGTATTTATTACTTCATAAGGAATACATCAATTATAACATTGTAGTTGGTATGATGAGTACAAATTCTACGCAAACGTTTTATTGAAACTAATTGTCTAAAAAATTAATAAGTTCTACGATTGTTTGTTTCCAAACATAATTTTGTTATTATGAAACTGAACGGATAAGATTGATATCAAAGATTAACTTCTGAAAGTAGTACCACACTACTGCCAAACAGAAATTCAGGGTCATGTCCGGTGTAATATAATTTATTCATTTTCTTTGTTAGTTTGGGTTAGGTACTTTGTTAAGAATGCTTTGTGTCCTTTGTTTACGTCAGTTGTGTGAATAAATTATATTACACCGGAGATGAGCCGAAAGCTAACAACGACAGCCAAAATAGATAAAAATTCTAAAACGACAGTTAAACCGAATAAAAGTCAAAGCCAACGTGTATTTCTAATTCCCAATAGGATACATAGAGATTACTCCATGGAAAATGCGCGCGTACGATTTTTATTCACGAGTTGAGTAGTATCAGAACGAACGAGTGAGCGCAGCGAACGAGTGAGTTTTCTGATACAACTCAACGAGTGAATAAAAAATCGTACAAAGCATTTTCCATGGTGTAATTTGTTTATTTTATAGATACTGAGATTTTTGAAAAGCCAAATTTTGTCAATCTTACGCGCGTGTTTAGGGAACCCATTCAACTGCAATGTATGCGTGTAAAACTAGAATAACTAAAACATCAGCTTCTCTTTTAAAATCAAATATTTAATGAAGTAACACAAGAAATAAAACGTCAGTTTATACCTTCACTACTTTTATAAACATTTTTACACAAACCTTGAAGCAGCTGCCTCCGCCATGTCGCCGATATGAAAATGGACGACAATCGAAATCCCGATGCGATGTTGTTCACTAGTGAGTTTTCGTCGTTCGCGTTTGTGATTGGACGAACGACGTTTTTTCACTAGGGAATTTTCATCGTTCGCGTTTCCTATTGGCTAATGCATTTTACGTATCATTTTTACGTACTCTTTTTTTCGTGAGGAAATCTCAGTATCTATGATATAATTGCTTTTTCGTTTCCAACAAAACTCAACCGTCCCTGATGGCACTGCTAAAGCTTGCCTCGTGGCTTCTCATCTAATGCCTCTTTCCAATCTTTCTCATTCTATATATTATGAGAATGCAGAGGCTGCTAATTGTCTAATTATATTAGTGAACAATAAACTAGTACAACATTTTTCTGATAACGAATTGTTTTCAGTTGAGGAAATCACATGAGGTTCATGCATTATACTGTCCTTAGTGTAAAGTGAAAATTGTACTTTAACGAATCCACAAACAAAGCTTCTTTATGTCATCTAGGAAGTTGTCTCGTAAAACACTTCATAATCAGTCACAAGAAAGTAGTCGTAGCTTCCAGCAAGAAATGTTCGACTGCAGCTGCTACCATAAGAACATCCCGAGGGGGGCTGGTAAGTAAAGCCGAGTTGAGTGTAGGAGCCGGTGTTGCTGTTGGCGTAGCTCCTGATGAAGATGTCATGGCCACCACCAAACGTTGGTCCATAATAGCGACCTCTGTACATGGCGTACGATTGATATCGATACTGACTGAGTTTGACAGGATTGTATCCTCTGCGGTTGTAAAGTGAGAAGATAAACGCTTTGCTGGCGTAGGAGTACGAACTCGAACCTGAAACAAAAACAATTATTTCTGTTTTTAATACTCAACATCATGTGGTAAAATATGCCATATGCGAATTACGGTGCAAATGTTTTTACAGCTTTCTTTGCATAACTATAAAGAAAAGTCAACGAAACGTTTCTGCAGTAAAAAGGTATATTCTAGCCGGAGACCAAAGTACTGAATACCTGTCGATAATTTTGAAGTTAATGTTATATATATAGAGGATATTACACGGTGGCGCGAAGATATGAATTTTATTTTCGAGTGGCAAAACAATATGTTACGAACGAGCGCAGCAAGTGAGTAAAATATTGTTTTTGCCACGAGAAAATAAAATTCATATCTTCAAGCCGTCGTGTAATGTTCTTTTTATTATATAGACAAAAAGAATTTCGGAGGGAAATTACTGAAACTACGTCATCGATAAACTCACGTGTGAGATTATGGAAAATAAACCACTCGGGTCCCGGATGTAGTTTTGTGAATTTTACGAGTGGTATATTTTCCATTATAATATAGCTACGCTCTTACGCGCGCTCTGATTGGTCAAAAACCTATGTTTTATCAGAGTATAAAACATAGAAAAAGCGTGTTTTATTGTTTTTCGCCACATTACCTCCACTCGATAATTCTCCAAGAGATGGCGAAAAATATTTTCTTTCAAGAAATTCATGATAGAATTCTCTGTGAAGCAGCAGAAAGTTTTGAAGCTGAGAATAATAAAACAAATAAAGAAGAAGAAGCGAAAAAAGTCGAGAAGTTGGCATTAAATGGCGTCGGTTTGTCGATCTGTGTGCTTTGTTGTTTCTACTCGCGGCATGTAAAATCTATATCATAAAGCGAATAAAGAAGCCTAAGCCGTGTATTACACTGTGATTAAAACACTCCGGGCATTTGAGAACACTCGAGAAATGTAGAAAACACTCGCCTGCGGCTCGTGTTTTCTACATTTCACTCGTGTTCTCAAATGCCCGTCGTGTTTTATCACAGTGTAATACACGGCTTAGCCTTCTTTATTTGTTAAGTAAAACACTCGTGTCTATATAATAAATATATATATATACATATACATATACAAAACGGTTATAAAATGCCTCAAGCCAACAAAGAATGCCACTGCGTCAGGAGGATCAATGAAGATTCACAGTCCAAGCCTCACCACAAAAATGAATTTAAAAACGTTTGAAAAAGCAAGGAAGGACAACTTCTGACGATAAAAAAGTTAAAAAGTTAAAAATTTAATAGAAAACGTTTCGGTCTTAGACCTTCGTCAGTTACATATACATATACATATACATATACATATACATATACATATACATATACATATACATATATATATACTTTTTATGTAGAATTGTGCCGTCGAAATCTGTTTTCATTGTAACACGGAAAACACGACCAACCAGAACGGCCTTGTGATTCCAAGCTGTATTTCACTGTACTGTTGCTTCGAAGCAAACTAGAATACATAACCACATGGCGGAAAAACTACTCGCGCACATTTCACGTGACAACATTACGTCACCTTAATTTCGGTCCAGTCCTTCGCATCAATTCTAACATAGCAAGTTCAATTTCCGTTCTTTACATCATCAGATTTAGCATGGTCCACTTAGACTGGCATTGTTGAGTAATTGGATATCACTGATTTAACCTATTATTAGAATAATCAATAAAGGTGGGTGAAATTAGTGGATGACGAAACTGCGACAAACTTCACCGGATCCGAGACAAAAAGCAGTCGTGGCTTTTTTCTACCAGACCCAAAATAAACTATAGACTGAGTACTCTCAATTTAACTGCTTTGTCATTTAGCTAAAAATAAATTCTATCTGAGAAACTGAACATTTTGTTTTTACTGGAACCTAAGGATAATCTGGATATGGCACCAAAACTATTGACTTTTCCAAAATCTCTGGTGATTCCCAAGAAAAGTAAGCAGCTCAATACAATAATGAGGGACATCAAATCGATTAGTTTAGTCCAAAGTAACAAATATTGCGTGGCTCACATCTCAAACACCCCCTTTTTCCGTCACTTACAATCCCAAGCTACATTAGTGTATCCTCCAAATATGTAGTTGCCAACTTTGATGATTGTCACCGTGGGTCCCCTCCCATCGCAATTGGAGTGAAAAGTAGATGAAGACCATCCGTTAACATTGGCACGGTAACATCTTACGAAACGACTCCGTGTAGAATCCATAAGGACTGGGTTCAAAAATGACAGCAGCTTTCCCAAATATTTGATGTGATCGAGGCTGCTAAGAATGGAAGAGCTACCAAGACCCCCTAAGTGAGAAAGAAAAGCAAAAAACACGTGTCAGTAACATGCAAAGTAAAACAGCCGTGGAAACAAGTTCAATCTATTGATCGTGACACCCGTAGGTACACAAGTTAAGTAAAAGAGGCAATCCACATAAGACTTGACTGTAACAAAATCAACAGGGATAACGGTATCGAAATTCCGGAAGCGTCCATGCCGACAATCAAACAACATCACAACAGACACACAGCAATTCAGCGGAGCACTGAAGAAAGTAGCACCGGACAGTACGTAACAATAACAGGATCGAAATGCACCAATCAGAGCGGACTATCAAGCTACATAACGATTTCCTGTAACCAATCAATCTCCAGTGAAGAGGACCAGCAGTAAGAAAACAAAATGTCACGATCCACATCAGTCAAGTGACGTCGTGAGACAAACGAAGAAGTTTATATAACAACTACACCATCTGCGATGAATAATGTTACATTCCACAACATTTAAGGCTTAATTTGCATAACAAATTGTTAACTGTGCTATGTTGAGAGGGAATTCAAGCACAAACAAGTTGATAATTTACTTTACCAACTATTGATAAAAAAGGCTGACGTTTCAAGCGTCAGCCCGTTAGTGAGACTGGGCCCAATAAGAGTGTTCTGCGTTGTTTTCAAATTTCATAGACAAATTAGGAGCATCCTATTTTCAGAGCTAATGATAATAATAATAATGAACTTTATTTGAGTGTCAACTGTATCTAGCACTGACGTACTAATTGGGGACACTGGAAAGCACAAATCAAATCATATTTAATTATCGCAATGTTTGAATGGAGATGAATTAAGAGGAATCAAAAGCGCAAGATAATCCTGTGAGAATTGACAGTACGACATTGAAAGGTGAATCTTTGTTCCAGGTTTCTCCAGGATCAATGTTCTTATGAGCGGGATGAGATTCGCTTGACGATTTAACTAAAAATAGCAGCTAACAGTTTGCAAGCATATTCTTAGATTGTTTTAGGTTTTACTCAATCTGTTTTAAGTCACTGAATTTTCAATGACCTTTGTTCACCTTCGTCACAGATAGACATCCTAAAAATATGCCTCAAACCGATCGGCAAAGAGTACATGACAGTTTGCAAACAGGTTGCACCTTTTAATGTAGCCATGTACCTGTCTAACTGCGACAGAACCATTACTTGATATGATTACAATGATAGGGTGGGCTTGCCTCGTGATATTCTTTCGTGGTAATGTTCATTTATGCTGTACGGTACCGGGGTAAAAGCCATGCAATCCATATAACCAAATCTACAGCCTTGGCCTAAGTCACGAAGCAGTGAAATTTCAATTTTCCATTACAGATAATCACTTACGGTAGGCAGAGCAGTTTTTTCCATTTCCCGCGTACGTTGGGTTACAAGTACAGATATAAGACCCCACGGTATTGGTGCAGTTAGCGTTGACGTCACAATTATACGAGCCGGTGGTGCATTCATCTATGTCTAAATAGAACAGAAGGTAACCAACTTTAAATTAGTACCAAGTGTGTGTTTCCTGTTTTAAATACGTGTAAGCTATTACTTGCTGTGATTCTCACCTTGACAAGTGAAGCCATTCCCAGTGAATCCCTTATTTTAAATACGTGTAAGCTATTACTTGCTGTGATTCTCACCTTGACAAGTAAAGCCATTCCCAGTGAATCCCTTGTTGCACTGGCAGATGTATGAGCCCTCGGTGTTTATGCACGTAGCATTTGCATCACACGGAGAGGATAGACATTCATTGATATCTGTTAAGGAAAATGTACTTGTCTTTAAATCTGTTGGCCAGGCAAATATCCTTCTTTACAGACAAAAAAAATTGTTCACAAATGGCCAACATCAAATATTATCAACGAAGGGACACTGACACCATTATTCTGCAAATCTGTACTTGATGTAAAACTTCAAGCAATCATAAAAACAATAGTAATTATATTGTAAATATTAGAAATGTTACAAAATGAAATATGAATGAATTTTAAAAGCTTAGGGGGACAAACTCTCGTTAGTTGTTGCATGATCACACATTAAATCAAATTAGATAAATACTACTTATTAACCGAGAATGAAGTCATTACAGGGAAATCTCGATGAAGGCCGAGGTCTGAGATTTCCTTGTAATTCACTGAACCGAAACACGTCTGACCGTGCGATCGAAACAAGAAGAGACAGAAAAAAAAACATTTTCTTTGAAAATGAGACAAGTTTTGTTTATATTAAAGGGAAAAATTTTTTTGAAAAATTCTTATAATGCCCGGTCATTTACAAGAAAATCTTGCCCGCTCAGCAGCCAATCAGAGCACGCGTACTATTGTGGCCATCTAATAGCTATACTTTTCGGAATGAATTAAAGTTATTCTATAGCATATCTTGTGGATCAATTGTATTTTTGGTTTCTCTTTGTTTTAAACTCATTATCATGCATTGCCATGCCCAAAAACAAAGAAAAATGAAATTTAAACCAAGTTAAAATTGAACCACAACACATAAAACAGTTCGTAACGAGAATAACGAAAAATAAAGGTTATAGAAATAGAAATTAAGGACAGAGTTTGTTTTAAATATTTGACTGAGAGGCACAACGGTTGTTGATAAGGTGGTCGCTTACGAGAAGTGGCCGTTGAGAGAGAGTTGATTGTCAGACATGGTTTGATGCTAGAGTTGACTGTATGCAGTAAAAGGCGGTCAAAATAAGTGCTGAGGGGGACTTTTGGGTTTACCTCGGTGTAAAAACCTGTTAAGTTCTTCTTTGTATCTTCACTATTAGTTTCCTAGTCTCTATTGTTTTGTCTCCTTTGTTTTCTTTGTTCTTCGTCACTCGTGAACGTTACAGGTTTTTACACCGAGGATGAGCCGAAGTTTAATTGTCACCTGCACACGACTGACGGCCATCTCCGGAATATCCCGCGTTACACGCGCACGAAAACGAACCATAACTGTTACTGCATGTGGCGTGGGCATGACATGTGTGATGGCCTGTGGTACACTCATCCAAGTCTGAAGAAAAATGGCAGTTAAAAAAAGATTTAATTGATTTCAATTATGATAACGACAAAGCCTACTCGCAGTTCAAAGAGCAGGTAGCCAAGCATTGCCAGGTTACGTGGTGTAACGGAGTGTGTGCAGATATGTTGCTGATAGTTCAATTTTATCCTTGGTTCAAAGTTGGTTTTCTTTTGTTTTTGGTTATGGTAATTTGATGATAATGAGTTTGAATCAAAGGAAAATAAAATTTGAACCAGGGATAAAATTGAACAACAAAATATGCAAGGATAATACTATATTGATAATAATAATAACAATAATAATAATAATAATAATAATAATAATAATAAATTAAGTATTATCATTAACATTACTATTATTACTATTATGATTATTATTGTTATTATTAGTATTATCATTCTTCTTATTATTATGATCATTATTATTATTATTATAATTATTACAATTGTTATAAAAAGTTTGCATTGATATAGATAGAAATAACTTTTTGGAAAAATAAAAGAATACCATGTACATGTATGACTTAATGATTCTTCAAATAACCAAAATATCTGTAGAATATAAATACACATAAAATATCTGTGAAATAAAATATACTTACAATATCTTCTACGCAAGTGTAGCATGAACAGCAGCAAACTGATATGACGTAAATACCTTTTGCGCATGTGTAGTTATGACAGTTAGAACACGGTACGTCATTCCATGTAAAGTCATGATGGATTCCCAGTGTGTGTACACAGTCTTCATTTCCCAGGTTGTTCGGCTGATTCTTTGCCCAGTAAGTAAAGTTTGATTTCATGCCACTTGCGACCCAAACAAAGTCACCTTCGAAACTTTTGTCGTTAAAACCGATCCAGGCCTTCGCTCCACTATGTCGGTTCTGTACATACACATTCTCTTCTTGATTTCGTACAGAAACCAAATTTGCGTCTTCACTTCTACATTCTTTTTGTGATTTGGTCCAAGTCTCGCATGAAGAGCTTGTGTAGAAGCAGACACCGGAGAAATAGTCCCATTCACCACCACAGATATCTGTTGAAAAACAACGTTGATACCATGACGAACGTACGATTATCTAGACACAAAGATTCTAATCTGTTACACCCATGCCTTATGTACTTCTTGGGTTGATACCATGACAAACGGACAATTTTCTAGACACAAAGATTCTAATCTGTTGCATCCATGCCTTATCTACTTCTTGGGTTGATACCATGACGAACGTACGATTTTCTAGACACAAAGATTCTAATCTGTTACACCCATGCCTTATCTACTTCTTGGGTTGATACCATGACGAACGTACGATTTTCTAGACACAAAGATTCTAATCTGTTACATCCATGCCTTATCTACTTCTTGGATTGATACCATGACGAACGTACGATTTTCTAGACACAAAGATTCTAATCTGTTACATCCATGCCTTATCTACTTCTTGGGTTGATACCATGACGAACGTACGATTTTCTAGACACAAAGATTCTAATCTGTTACACCCATGCCTTATCTTCTTCTTGGGTTGATACCATGACGAACGCACGATTTTCTAGACACAAAGATTCTAATCTGTTACATCCATGCCTTATCTACTTCTTGGGTTGATACCATGACGAACGTACGATTTTCTAGACACAAAGATTCTAATCTGTTACACCCATGCCTTATCTACTTCTTGGGTTGATACCATGACGAACGTACGATTTTCTAGACACAAAGATTCTAATCTGTTACATCCATGCCTTATCTACTTCTTGGATTGATACCATGACGAACGTACGATTTTCTAGACACAAAGATTCTAATCTGTTACATCCATGCCTTATCTACTTCTTGGGTTGATACCATGACGAACGTACGATTTTCTAGACACAAAGATTCTAATCTGTTACACCCATGCCTTATCTTCTTCTTGGGTTGATACCATGACGAACGCACGATTTTCTAGACACAAAGATTCTAATCTGTTACATCCATGCCTTATCTACTTCTTGGGTTGATACCATGACGAACGTACGATTTTCTAGACACAAAGATTCTAATCTGTTACATCCATGCCTTATCTACTTCTTGGGTTGATACCATGACGAACGTACGATTTTCTAGACACAAAGATTCTAATCTGTTACACCCATGCCTTATCTTCTTCTTGGGTTGATACCATGACGAACGCACGATTTTCTAGACACAAAGATTCTAATCTGTTACATCCATGCCTTATCTACTTCTTGGGTTGATACCATGACGAACGTACGATTTTCTAGACACAAAGATTCTAATCTGTTACATCCATGCCTTATCTACTTCTTGGGTTGATACCATGACGAACGTACGATTTTCTAGACACAAAGATTCTAATCTGTTACACCCATGCCTTATGTACTTCTTGGGTTGATACCATGACGAACGTACGATTTTCTAGACACAAAGATTCTAATCTGTTACACCCATGCCTTATCTACTTCTTGGGTTGATACCATGACGAACGTACGATTTTCTAGACACAAAGATTCTAATCTGTTACACCCATGCCTTATGTACTTCTTGGGTTGATACCATGACGAACGTACGATTTTCTAGACACAAAGATTCTAATCTGTTACACCCATGCCTTATCTACTTCTTGGGTTGATACCATGACGAACGTACGATTTCCTAGACACAAAGATTCTAATCTGTTACATCCATGCCTTATCTACTTCTTGGGTTGATACCATGACGAACGTACGATTTTCTAGACACAAAGATTCTAATCTGTTACACCCATGCCTTATCTACTTCTTGGGTTGATACCATGACGAACGCACGAT
>OX453276.1:34950946-35000946 GCA_949710005.1 Ricordea florida | reverse complement strand
GTTGATAAGTGCACAACTGTCTGTATCAAAAGTTGAGATAACATCTGATGTGGCGGGAATCTCGTACGGCAAGTGTAAGCTAAGGATGTTACTGAGTTAAAGTGAGTCTATGAATAGAGGTGATTATTTAGTATACCTGATAACACTACATATGATACAGTCACGGGGTCGTATTTCTTGGCGTGCTGTTGCTTCAGACATGCTCGAAAACCAGTTGTGTTGATGTACTGTTGATGACAAAAACACAGAAAAGTGCTTCACTGTGTATAGCCATACCGCATTGTTATATACCAAGAGAAAATGAGGGACAGAGAGCGAATCTTAGGGCGTTGGCCGGGATATGTGAATTTCACTAAAGTTATTTTTAGAAGTTGTAATTAAACGGAAGTGTAATTCCTGAGACGTCCGCACACTCATCGATGCGTGTTGGCCAAAAGCATGTGTTATTGTAATGGCGGCTGTTGAATATTCAACATGACCTCGGGGATATACAGGCGTCTAGATTTCGGAATCAATATTGCTGGTGAGCCTGTCGAAGGGCCTTGTGAGTGCGTTTCACCAAAAGAAGTTGTAGTTAGCGGTCCTCCTCGCAAACGCAGGATAAGCGATGTTTCAACATCTGAAGAAGACTCCGTGAAATCCGTGAGAAGGAGTCCGCGTATCGCGGTTAAAGCTTTAAAAGGTCTTCTTGAAAAGAAACAGAAGAAAGTAAAAAAATTAACCCAAGAGCAGTATTTTCGGGAACTCAGGGCCTCCAAAGAAGCGCAGATATTAAAAAAGCTGGAGGAAGAAGTCTTTCAACTCGACGCTTCGCTGCACTGTGAAATGGAAGCGATATCTGGCCATCACCATAGTGCAGCTCTTAGCGTTTATCCTCACAAGGAGAAGAATTTCAGTCAAGAACTTGGCACGTACCATCCAGTAAGATTGCTTTTTTGTCCATCAGGTCATTATAAATTACAAGTATTTATTCACAAAACTGTCGACGAAGGTCAACTTGACTTGAACGATCGATTGTCCGTTGAGCGTTTGATTGAGGTTCTCCGACCAGATTCTGGATTTGTTATGTGTCCTGGAATTTCAGACTACGATGTTATTTTCTCGGATATTCGCGTTCAGCCATTAAACGTGAAAGAAGAACTTTGGCCTTGGCGACGCATAAGTGCTAGAAAGTGCAAGTTGTGGCACAAACCGAGGAAGCTGGATTTGGCCGATGAAATGTACAACGTATGCGGAGAGTGTAGACTTGCGAGGAGACAAATGCTTGTTGTTCGTAACAAAAGAAAAAGCTTGCTGGAAGAAGAGCGCATTGAAAAACAGCAGGCGTCGTCTAAAGTTAGATTGTCCTTGCTGAGCCCGGAGAGCAAAAACGTCAGGCATGAGAACGTACGAAAAGAGCGAAAGAATTTCCGAAGAATCGCTGAGCGAATGATCAGTAGAACATCTGTGACAGTCAACCAACAACAGAATAGCGAGTTGGCGAAACTCGTTGACTCAATTGAATCGTGCAAGGAAGGACAAGTAGGTTTTGCGAAAGTATTGGAAGAGGCTGACAATCACAAGCCCGGTACTGGAGCAGTTATCCGCGAAATGTGGCAGATGGAGAAGAAATCATTTCTCATCAACCAGGCCATGAATGGTAAGAAAACACAAAGTAACCTTCACTTGCATTACCGCAATTCACCAGAGTTAGAGTATGTTACTAAAGAATCGTATTTCTTTTTTGGTAGTACAGCAGATGTTGTATAAGACAAAGGAGAGTGTTCTTTTTAGGCTTTTAGAAAAAAATATTGATGATGATGTTATGATGATGAAGGCCAATTGTGATTGAATGGTTCTTTTTTGTTTAATTATGTCAGTCCCCTGAACTAAGGTAACAATAACCAATTGAGTCTAAAAAGCCATTTTTCTCTCTTATTTTTTTAAAGAATCTGGAAGACAAAGTAACAAGTGGTCGTCTGCAACGATAAGAGTTGGTAAGTTGTTTATTTAAAATAGCTTTTTATAATGAAATGCTTTCCAGAAACTTTTTGGCAGAAACATATCACGCGTGCATCAAAGGCATGAATTTACTAGTATAGAGTTGTTCCTATCACTTGGAAGTTCACTGGCCTGTACACTGGAGTCCAAAAATTACAACAAAAACGACCAAAAAAATTGGTTGTGTTATACACACAGATAAGGACTGTTAGTTTATTTCTTCAGTTACAGGTGAAGGAGACCATTTTTGTGTTTTATACAATTTACTATACTGTACATAAATGATTTTGTTTAAGTTCACTTATTTTATTTAATTAATAGCCCTTGCGATCTATGCCAGAAGTCCAGCTGCATTTCGTGCTGTTCGAAGCCTAGGCATCCTGCAACTACCGTGCACAAAATATCTTCAACGTATCATTAGTAAAAAGACTGATGGGCCGGGAATCCATGAAGACTACATTGCTCATCAAATGCAAGAATATGGAAACTTCACCAAAACGCAGGTTGATGCAGGAAAGGCAAGACCACTAGGTGTTGGTGTCCTGGTTTTTGATGAGACAAAGGTGAGGAAAAGAAACCATAATAATCTCTTAAGTATAAATAAATAAATAAACAAATACAATAGCTTGGTGGGTGGTAAGGTTCATATATTTCTGCCTTTTTCACTTGTTCTTTCTTGTAATTACGGTATTTAAGGCTGATCTATTTAAAGAAAAATTTTATATAGTAAAAAAGCTTTGCACTTATAGGTCAGGTAAGTACACATAATGTCAAAAATTAAAATTATGAATTTTTGGTTGCCCTAATTTGCAAGAGTTAAGCACATGATGGAGCCACTGAGCTAGCCAACCCGGTCTTTGCTTTAGAGCAATCTTGTAGTCGATTTAACAATTACTTCAATTTGAGGCAATGTAGCTATTAATGTTTGATTTTGCTTGAAAGCAAACTTTATTTTAAACACAGGTCCAGTCAAAGATTGTTTGGAATTCAATGAATGGAACCATTAGAGGCTATGCAATGAGTCCAGAGGAACTGCCTTGGCTACATGATGTGTATATGAGTGTGGGAGAGGATTATGATCAACAGAAAGCCTCATACATCCTTCAGTTTTTGTGGAGAGATTTAACATCAAAGTTTGATGTTATTGGTCCTTATTTCACCTGTGCCAACTCATGGGACCACAAATTTCTTCTCGAATGTGTTATGAGGAATATCCAGGCCTTTACGTTGTATGATTTCCATGTCCGGGTACTGGTGTGTGACGGAGCCTCATCAAATCTTGCCCTGATAAAACTTCTTTGTGGCTACAAACACGAACAACTCCCCCTTGCAGACAGTGATGACCCATTGTCAGTATCAGCTTCCTTTGATAATTCATATGAAGACAGCAGAGATAAGAGAGTGTTTATTGTCATTTGCCCATCACACCAGGTTTATAACATTGAATCTTAATATTAATATATTGTTTTCAATTGATTTATATTTTTTGGCAGAATGAATAAGAGACAATCATTAGTTTTGGAAATGGCCCATTGTTATTGAAAAACCAAAGGTTTAATCCCATTTCAATCTCTTGACGATTTAATTATTTAATGATAGGGTGATTACTCTGTGAATGTCTAGATCTCTAGCTACTGCTACAGAGTGGTGCAATCTCATTGAAAGAAAAAAATTGATCTGTACAGTGTTTATAATTATAAATTATGTTCCTGTATTTGCACCATGAGTCCTTTATTACCTAGTTTGAGGAAAATGATGTAGTTTAATAAATTAAAAATGATAAATGTAGCTTAATCAAAAATACATTTTTTAAGTATATTTTAATATTCTCATCATCAACTGTCAACTTTTCAGCTTAAAAACAACATTGCTGCATTGTACAGTTCTAGACCAAGGGGTTCAAAATCATTTCAAAAAGATGGCATCAATTTTGGTTGGCTGCCCATCATAGATCAATATCAACGTGACCAGGAAAGAGTTCAACAGAACCTAGGAAGACGAGTGCCTGGGCTTAGGTACAGCTTTGTTCACCGAGATAGCTGGACCCGTTTGAATGTACTTCCCGCAAAAATTATGCAAGTATGTGTTTGGTCTACTTTTTTGTTTTTATTTTTGATAATTAAGTTGAAACACAGCTTAAATACTCTCATCCAATATTAGGTATGAGGATTAAATGACAGACCTCAATATCTTCTTAATTTGAACAATATCAATACATAATCAGGATAAAAAGTTATTAGAATTAATAAAAAATGATAAAAACTTGGAAAAGGCTTAAATGTTTTAACAAATTCTCTCCTCTTTCCACCAGTGCTATAATAAATATATTGAAAACAGCCTGGAGAATTTCTTTGTGGATATATCAGGGGTGAAAGGGTTAAAAAAAAATTAAGTATATGCATTTAAGTTAGCATACATTATTTTCAAAGCTTGTGTCTGAGTATCTGGGTATTGCCTTTCCTTCAGCAACGATACATGATCAGTGCCCTACAAGAACATGCAAGGCTGGTCCCACCCCCTGCTGATGCATCTGAGATTGAAATGACTGCCAACTACTTGGAGGCTTGCAATCTCATTTTCGAGAAAGGCATATTGAGTCACATGACTGTTACTCCGAAATACCAACGTGTTCTGCAGAACATTGAGAAAGGCTTCAAGTTCTTTAGAGAGTGGCACACATGTCATCAAAACACTGGTGAGGAAAGCTGCTAATAAGTGTTCAAATACTAGCATATGTTGGGAGTGAGTAATTAAAGTGCTGGGGGGTATTTTTCAGTTCTTGAGCCAAAAACACTTTTATTTTATTATTAATAATAAATGTCCTTCAATTGCCCACTTTAGTTTGAAGATATATGCATATCAATTTTACCACTCTGTCTGAGTGCAAGCAAATTTAAGTTGTATGCACTAAAAATTTATTCAACCACACTTTTTTGCCTACAGAGTATCCTGACAACAGCAAGAAAGCTAGACAAAGAAAGTTCTTGGCATGGCAGGTACAATGTCTTATTATTATTATTATTACTATTATTATTATTATTATTATTATTATTATTATTATTATTACTTTAATTGACTTAAGTGTTTAACCCTTTCACTCCTGACAGTGCCAAGTCCAAAATTGATAAATTCTCCAAAATTACAAACTGGGTAAATTTGAAAAACAGCATAACAGCTTTCCAATGAATGGTCACACTTTAGGGTTCGGTCCTGATAGAATCAAAAGTTAGAGAACTTTGTATCACCCAAGGTTTCACTCGGGGAGCCAAAGGGTTAAGCGAAAGTAATATGCATGTACAATACCACACTAAATTAGATTGCTGGTCAGGTAATAGTAAAAAAGTGATAATATTTTTGGTTTCTGGTGTGCAAAGGATTTCTTTGACATTGACTTATAATTTACACAAAGTGATAAAATGTTCTTTTCCTTGTCAGACATGGGACCTGTTAAGGTTGATGGTGTATGGCTTCCTGCAGTTCTGCATGTGGTTTAATGAAACATATCCAGACTATTTTGTCAGCCCTCTTCGAATAAATGGCAGTTCCATCGAGTCTATATTTAGTGTGCTAAAATTTGCTGCTGGTGGTAACCTTTCTGCCAGCAATTACAGTTCCTTCAGAGGAAGAGTCATTGCTGGAAGAGAGGTTATTACTAACACCAACTCTGAGCGTGGTTACAGAGATGATGTAATCCTTGTATCAGGGTCACTCACAAGTGCAATTGGTAATTCTGGACCAAGATCATCTTACTCAGTTCGTCTGGTGTTTGATCCTTTTGGCATCAGTGGTTTAAAGCAGTTTTCCCTTTCCGGAAACCTTAGCCAGTCAACTGTTGGTGGCCGTCAAGGAAGTAATGCATGTACCCTTATTGCTTCGCTGTTGGGCTTTCAGTTTGTAAAATGTGGTCTGCCAGAGTTGACTGCAAGCACCCTACCAAGTCAGTGGTTTGAAGTACTGGTTCAGGCAATGTTTGAAGGAAATGCTCTGCATGATCTGCTGTTTGATGGAGAGGCTAGAAATCTTGACATAGAAGATGCTGTGGAGAGCTGTGGAGATGATCTTCATATTTCAAGTTATGAACAAGCCATTGGGTTTGATTGCGATCTGGAGATTTTTCACCCCTGGTCACCACTTTGCAGGCAAGGTCAAGCCGTCAACAGAAGCAAGTGGCTGTTATGATCTCTAGTCTCCGCACTGTGGCAATTTTAATTTGGGAGTCAGAAGCTATTGTAATAGCAGATTCCCATTCCCACGGCCAGCGTGGAGCCATGTTAGGCTATGTACCCCATGGACAGAGCAGCTGTAGTGATATTGTAAATTGGTATTCAAAGATGATGCAAAAATTCTTCAATGAAAGTCTAGGTTTATGCACTCTTACCTTTGTTTCTTATGATTGTACATAAGCCTTTTGGCATCAAATTTGTGAGTTGAATTTTTTTGGAAATTGAGCCAAATGGAAAGCAATATTAATGGTTGCATTATTGTTTATCTTAAAGTTAGACTAAACCAAGCTTTAGCTTTTAATGTTGTTCTTGTTATTTAAAAGAAAAAAGCTACTGGAGTTTTTTTATATATTTGTTCATCTGATATCATAACAGAATTAATGTTTATACATAGCAGAAATTAACTTTTTACTGATTCAAACGTTAAGTATATCATGTACAGACTGCATTTCCAAATTCATTGCCCTTAATACCTTTTAAAGTGTGCATTGAATAAAGTAGTATTGATGTATCACTGTTCAAACTAAAGAAAACACTGCAGTGCACAAGCCATTTATGCTCTCCTTAGAGTTCCATATAGCATTGAAAAGATAAACTTATTGACATTTTTGAACTACAATAGATTTTACTCTCAAAAACCATGCAAGCATTTACATTTTCACTGTATGTTCAGTTGATCTGTGAAAGAAATGTGTTTTGAAGTTATGCCACAGCTCATAGCCTCTGCTCACGGGGTAAAATTTGACAGGTGTTAAAAGAGCCAGATTTTCAATGTAGATCACACATGCAGATCAGGAGCATTCCATAATTGAACTGATTGAAAAAATATTTTAGTTGTACTAAATTATGCTTCACATAAAACCTAAAAATAAAGAACAAATGCTTTGGGTGTTAGAAATTAGGACCAGCCTTCCACAATAAGTTTGTTTTCTTCACTATGGTAATTCTGGTATGTTTTGTCCTGATCTGACTTGTAATCACATTATTGACATCTTAGAGTTGAATATATACTTCTGACATGATAATTGATATGTTTACCTTTTTTTGGCAATGCTATATGTCTTCAGGTTGTCTCTCAGAGACTGACCAGCTTCAACAACTTTACCTGATCTGGCCAAGTCCTTCTCAAATTTTCCTCTAAAGAACTCCTCTGTTCTTGTGTTACAGAGTTTGTGAAGCATGTCACTGTATATCTTATTAATTACAGAATCAGGATAATTTTTAGTTAACGCTCCACATTTCTCTAGAGACCATTTGAAAGATTTTAACAATTGATCATCATTATACACATTAAAGTGAACTACCTCCAAAAAATTCTTTTTGTGTTTGTTCAGTTTTCTCTCATTTACATATTCTCTGATGGTCAAATCAGCATCCCTCACAAAGTTAAGAAAATCCTTCTTCACAAAAGTCAAATTACCCTCATCAAGCAGCTTCAGAGCCTGAGGAAGACTGTTTTTGTCAGATTCTTTAAGTCTATCCAACATATCCAGTTCAAACTCCATGTCAATCCTGCTTTCCGAAGTGACCTTTCTCTTGCCTTTCTTTTCTGACAGGGAATCCTTTCTTACTTTAATCATTTGGCAAAGAGCTGCCCCTGACATTCTGTACAAAGTAACATCATCCTCTCGTAAAATTTTCTGCTGCACATCCGCCGGCTGAGCAAGATTGTACGATTCTGACTGGGCGAAGTCGTAAACAAGAGAGTGCACAATTCCTGTCACTGCCCGGATTGTAACAGATGAATATTTACTAGACAAGTCAGTAAACACTGGGGTACATAATTCTGAATTTTGTGAGGAATCTTCCAAATAGCTTGACAGAGTGTTCATCCAGCGCAATGTCAAATGAACTCTGCGGTCTCTCTTTACTTGCGCTTCAACTGCAGATACATGTTCCATGTAAACCGAAAACATGTGATCCACAAGGTTTCGCAGCTCGCTGTAGCGAGCGTCGAGGATTTCCTCGATCAGCTTTCGATGGTTTTCCAAGTGTTTCATGACTGGTTGTTTGGAAAGCTGCTCCGATACGAAATTCCAGCACATGGGACGTTTACCCACTGGTTTCATCATAACTTCGTCTAATTCCTTTTTTGTCAGCATCTTTGTCCCTTTCTTCTTTTGAATTCCGCCACGATCTGCTTGATGCCCATTAGTGTTTGAATTCCTCGTGGACGTTGCTTCATTGGTGCTGGGATTGATGTTCGGCTGCTTCGATTTTTTTGTCCGACGGTTAATAATCCCCGCTCTATGTTTCCTTTTCGTTTTAGGTTTCTTTCTTCCACCTTTATTTGTTGCCGAAGGTCCTGCATCGAAATCACTGTCGTCGCTGTAATCATACGTAGCGCTTGGTGAACTTGAAAATTCTTTATCAGGATCGCTGTTCGCGTCGGACATCAATTCCTCCTCAAACTCTGTTTTTTCATCGAGCGAATCATTCCACTCCAATGAAATCGTGGAATCAACCTCCCAATCTAGATTATCTACATCATCTTTTAAAATAAAACCTTTCCCATAAATAACAAAATCGCTCTCATCGATAAAACGCACCTCCACACGCGACGCCATTTTTCTCTCACATCCTTTCTTGACAACACCGATTAAAAGTTTGCGGACCTCTCGGAAAACCAACTTCCAATTAATTCAAGATCTAAAAATAACTTTAGTGAAATTCAGATATCCCAAGGGCCAGACTGGGCGTTTCCCTCTCTGTCCCTCATTTTCTCTTGTATATACTTAGACTTTCACTCAACAAAACGAGCACTGTGATTGGAGATTCTTGGTCACGTGCCCTTGATCAATTTCAAATGTATCCCGATCGGGATACAATTTTGCAGTTGATGCCCGCGCACCAGTTGTACCGTCTTTGTTTGCTTGTTTTTACTAAGGGAAAGTCTAAATATATAACAAAGCACTTAATGTATGATTCCTCGGGAAACTAGTTAATTTTGTTTTCCCTCGGGTCCTGATGTTTCCCTCGACTTCGTCTCGAGAAACATCAGGGCTCTCGGGAAAACAAAACTAACTGTTTCCCTCGGGACCATACATTAAGTGTATATTATCACTTAAAAGGTTAGATTTTGTTACCTGCCATCCTGGCCAACAGGTTTGGAACAATCCCTTCTTGTAACACAAGCTGGACATAAATTTACTAATTTAACGGATTTTTCTCCACCCCCACCTCGTTTCAATCAATTGGTGTTTCCATGCGTATACCCAACGATTCCAGGTATCAACATTGGTTCAAATGGCCGAGGGATGGAACAGTGAGAAAAAATACCAAGTAAAGCTGTTTTGGGTGGTAAAAAACGTATTCATTGCAATATTAATTTTATGAAGTGAATCAAGGACGTTTGGCCAGGATATATATCAACGTTACAATGATAGATAGATAGTTTATTAAGATAAATACACGGGCAGCCAGAGAATGAATTATTTACAAATAAAACTAGCTAAGCTAAGAATAGAATAGTTTACAATATATCAAGACTAAAAATTTATGCATTATAATAAATAAAAGCATTAGGCTCAAAAACATCCTCAGGCTGATATCTGAAGTCCGACTTCCCGTGTACTATTGCATCTTAATAAACACTCATGTCTTACCTCGATCCAAGATGATATTCCGGTATACTCTGGGTCGAGTCGTCCATTAGAAAAAGTATGATTGATAGATAGGATGACCGAGGGTGCAGAATCGTACTTTTTGGAAAATGATACATCCTTGAGAACAAAATGCACCAAAAATGAGTTGTCTACTTACTGAATACGGCAAGTTAAAATCTGTAGATTGCGTAGAAACAAACAGACAAACCATAGAAATAAGTGTTACAGGGGACACGTGTATATTTATCGCCCACAAGGTACCCCGCATTACATTAGAGTGTGATATTACACTATCTCGTATCTACTCACAATATTTCATTTTTAATAAAATACATGAAAAAAAAATACTCGATTGTGACTGATAAGCTAAGATAAGTGGAGTTCAAGTGTAGCACCGTTGCAAAAAGAGTATCATCAGCGCAAAACGTGTAACACCAGTGCAAATTGCAAATCGAAATTTTTTCATGTATAATTTTTGTAATGGTAATCATACGGTTTCGGAGTTCAATTTGGAATTTATTTGCAAGAGTGAGTTTTTCAAAAAGCTAAAATTGCACGAATCGCTTTTTTACCATGACTGATGTACCGGCAGAGTGGTAGGAAACAGATAATATTGATATCACGTATGTGAGGAGCAAGGTTGGCGCAGCTGTGAGAACACTCGTCTTCCACCTCTGTGACCTGTGTTTGATTCCTGCCGTCTCACGTGGTTGAGTTTGTCGTTGGTTCTCTCGTTGCTCTGAGGGTTGTCCTCTGGATTCTCTGGTTTTCCCCCCTCAACAAACAAACCAACACTTCCAAATTCCAACTCGATCAGGAAACAGTGTACGAAGAGCCACTCTGTGGATATGCCACTACAAAAAGCTATTTATTTTTTATTTCTTTATTTATTATTTGTTTTTTTTGTAATAAATGATATCCGCACGTGTGATATCAGTGGCAGGGTATCACTCCATGCACCGTACACCACTAAATTCTCTATTATTAAAAGAAAATTACGTGGTCGCTAGAAGATGCGAAATTTCTCTTCTCATGATGAAAAATTTCACTCATTCGCTGGGCTCACTATTTTCCTACACTTAATTAGAAACTCCGTATCTCCGCGCGGCAATGTAATATCATCCATATCAGTATGACTGCTAGTGGAAATCTCAGTTAAGGCTGCCTTACCATGTAATATCATCCATATCAGTATGACTGCTAGTGGAAATCTCAGTTAAGGCTGCCTTACCATGTAATATCATCCATATGTATAATGACTGCTAGTGGAAATATCAGTTAAGGCTGCCTTACCATGTAATATCATCCATATGTATGACTGCTAGTGGAAATATCAGTTAAGGCTGCCTTACCATGTAATATCATCCATATGTATGACTGCTAGTGGAAATATCAGTTAAGGCTGCCTTACCATGTAATATCATCCATATCAGTATGACTGCTAGTGGAAATATCAGTTAAGGCTGCCTTACCATGTAATATCATCCATATGTATGACTGCTAGTGGAAATATCAGTTAAGGCTGCCTTACCATGTAATATCATCCATATCAGTATGACTGCTAGTGGAAATATCAGTTAAGGCTGCCTTACCCTGCAGAAGGCTCCATTAGTGTTCATTGTAGGAGATTTGTTATTTGGAAAGTAAACGGTCTTTCTCTCCACAACGAAAGGGCGAGGGAGATCTTCGAACACCAGCCAGTTCTGCAATAAGGGAAAACACCATCGTGAGAGAACGCTATTTCTTTCTTCTCGTCTAGAATGTGAGGAGTCTCTTTTTTTCCTAATTCTTTGACAAGGAATGCGAGAACTCTCACAATACGAGCGGTCAGCAGGGAAGCGAGGGACGAGAAACGCCTCTCTCCCCAATCCCTTTACAGTTTTCAATCTTCCATTTCCATAATTATTTCTCTAACGTCTGCTCAGAGGATCCGAGGCTAAAAGACAGACTGCTCGCAGTCTACGCTTCTTTAAGTATATTTTACCAATAAAAAATAAATGTATAAAGATATTTATTGCAGAGGTTGAAATCCGTGCGCTGGGCCGATTTCGTGCGATGATCATTGCGTCCAAATACAGTGTTGGAGGAAATTTTTTTGAGAGGTGACTTAGTGTTTAAGAGAGAAAGGACATTGGTTCGTTAATTTGATCGTTATTTTGTTTCTTTGTTTCTCTTACCACTTGAACATCAGCGTGTAGCCCATCAAAGTTTTGTAATTCTCGCAAACAAACTGTGAATGAAGTTGAAGTGATGTTCTCCAACCACAAACTCGCTGCATCGTGTTTTAAACCTCGGCGCATATGCTCCGCTGTCACGAGAACTGTCGGCGCACCTTGGAATTTATTCTGGCGAGAAAGGAAAACAAAACAAAGCAAAACAAAGCTCATTATTGGCAATAATTTCACGCAAAAGTAGGAAATTAAGCCGATGACATTTTACCTTGGGAAGATTTATAGCTTTACATGTCGTCCCAGTCCACCATTCAGGAATGTGCGTTTGATCGGTCACACCACCAGGCGGGGCTCCTTGATAAGCGAACCAATCAACGGATGCGAAGCCTATTTCTTGATAGTCATTTCTTCCTGTTTTTGTCACACAAACTGTAAACTTTTCGTGATCCACTGCCTCTACCCAGGCCTCCACGGCTTGATGTACGTTATCGTCGCTTGTATTCCAATGATTGACTGTGGCCTGAACGTACACTAAGGCGTCTGGGTAAAATGTGTATGGGGAAAAGCGAACTGTATTGCAGACAGTTTCAGGATATGACGGCTGTTGTTTTAACGACACGCGGCCTCTTTGTATAGGAAAACCTAGAGAAAAATGTAAGGATCATGAGTTTGCAGATACCACCACAAAATTATCACCGGCCATGTTGCTTCTCCTTTCTACTTTTCTGTATCAGTAATTTAGTCATTTGCGTCAGTGTTTTTGTGACGAACCTCAATTACTCAACAAGGCTTTCAATATGCAACTTTTAAATAATGAAGCAAAAAGACTCTAAAAATTACGAACAACATCAAGTTAAGGACATTTAAAACAATCTAACACCAGACAGGAGCCCATCACTAGGAGAAAACAGTTTGGATGATCGAGTTTTGCAGACCTTTTCCCGCCATTTTTACACGTTTCCGCAGCGGTTCGCAAGGGCTTAATTAGAAGCGAATCCAATATGGAGGCTACTGACTGACAATTTCACTCGCCTGTTCTCGTGATGGGCTCCTGTACCAGACTGACAAGAAAGTCCATGGAACTCAATAAGGAGAATTGCTATTTAAATCCTGGGAGGGAAATGACTCGAACAGGATTACCAAGATAGGATATCAATTGCGTAAACGCATGAATTTACGGAAGCTTCTAGTTTAGTTTTTTTTTTGCTATTTAAACATATTAACCATTGTTTGTCCCAAAAGCACCTAGGCTTATCAGGGCTGCTCACAATAAGCTATTAGTTTTTACACTGTGAATTTCGTGTTATTCTAAAAATCATCACAGCATCCAAAAATATACAAATATTTTATTGGTTCATGGGGCTACCACAATCCCCACCCCTCCTCTCCCCTTTTATCCTTCTCCCCTCTAAGTAATCACTAGACTACCTGTGCAACTTCCCGGATGATAAAGAGTGTGGTTGCTTTTCAGTCTGCACATCTCTAACTCAAAGAGACATTTGTTCTTAAATGTGGTGGCGTTTGATGAGCAAACTTGTTCCTCGTAGCTTGGACAGTCTTCGACGCACAAACATCGAGGATCATCTGGTGCAAAAGACTTGCACACAGCAAAGTGTTCGCAAGTGACGTTGATACATGGGTCAAGATCTACAAAAGGGACACTACAATACTTAGTGAATCAGATGAACATAAATTTGAAAGTAATGTTTACAAATCCCTCATTTTGCCTAAAAAAATATGTTTTTAATATGTTTTTAATATGTTTTGGGGGCATGTTAATCTGCAAGGATGTCTCATGAAAAATTAAGTTCTGGACCAGAATTCGGCTAAGCATATCCTTCATAAATATATTATTTTTATCCAATTTTGTATCACATCAGGAGTCCACACAAAAATAACTCTGCTGAAAAAAGCGTTATTTTCTTAAGAAAGATATTCTTAGTTTAGGACTGTAGAATTAACATGTGCTCCAAGATGTGTTTTCATCGAGATATTGAAACAAACAAAGTTGTGATATAAATGTGCAGTGAAAACAAAACACACGTAAATTAAATGTGAAAAATACCTCCAAGTACGATGTAATCCACAGCCAATACATCTCCTTGGCTTTTCCCTCGCAAATCCTTAACACACACTACAAAGTATGAATGCGTAATTTCCTGAAAATAAAATAAAAGGAAAATGGTTCTCAATACTCAATCTTCCAGCGAAACTTCGCTAAAAGCGCCCATATGTCGCCATTTTGAAAACGATCTTCAACCAAGTACTGTCTAATGGCTGATAGTCTGCAGTAGCTCAGCCAATCAGATTGTGGCATTTGCATTAGTAGATTTTTACTAATACATGTTATTATCTGGCTGGTTAATACGTGTTATTATCTGGCTGGCTAAAACGTGTTATTATCTGGCTGGATTATCTGGCTGGTTAATACGTGTTATTATATGGCTGGTTCTGAGAGCAGGAAAGATGAGGCGAATCCTGAGTTCTGATTGGATACCCGAGCAGGCAAGATATGCCTATCTTGCCTGCTCGGGATTTCCCGCTTTGTCCCGCAAAAAAAAACTAAGAAAAATACCCACATAGTAAATCCTTTAATGACTAAGCTTGTTCAGTCACAATGGCTGCATATTGGCCTTACTCTTTATTTCAGCTAAAATACATAAATACTAATTAATACACAAAAGCAAAACACATAAATACTAATACACAAAAGCAACACACATAAATACTAATAGACAAAAGCAAAACACATAAATACTAATACACAAGAGCAAAACAAATAAATACTAATAGACAAGAGCAAAACACACAACTACTACTACACAAAAGGAAAACACATAACTACTAGCACACAAAAGGAAAACACAACTACTAATACACAAAAGCAAAACAGATAAATACTAATACACAAGAGCAAAACACACAACTACTACTACACAAAAGGAAAACACATAACTACTAGCACACAAAAGGAAAACACAACTACTAATACACAAAAGCAAAACAGAAAACTACTAACACACAAATTAAAGCAAAACACATTAATACTAATACTTAAAAGCAAAACACATAAATACTAATACACAAAAGCAAAACACATAAATACTAATACACAAAAGCAAAACACATAAATACTAATACACAAAAGCAAAACACATAAATACTAATACACAAAAGCAAAACACATAAATACTAATACACAAAAGCAAAACACATAAATACTAATACACAAAAGCAAAACACATAAATACTAATACACAAAAGCAAAACACATAACTACTAATACACAAAAGCAAAACACATAAATACTAATACACAAAAGCAAAACACATAAATACTAATACACAAAAGCAAAACACATAAATACTAATACACAAAAGCAACACACATAAATACTAATAGACAAAAGCAAAACACATAAATACTAATACACAAGAGCAAAACAAATAAATACTAATAGACAAGAGCAAAACACACAACTACTACTACACAAAAGGAAAACACATAACTACTAGCACACAAAAGGAAAACACAACTACTAATACACAAAAGCAAAACAGATAAATACTAATACACAAGAGCAAAACACACAACTACTACTACACAAAAGGAAAACACATAACTACTAGCACACAAAAGGAAAACACAACTACTAATATACAAAAGCAAAACAGAAAACTACTAACACACAAATTAAAGCAAAACACATTAATACTAATACTTAAAAGCAAAACACATAAATACTAATACACAAAAGCAAAACACATAAATACTAATACACAAAAGCAAAACACATAAATACTAATACACAAAAGCAAAACACATAAATACTAATACACAAAAGCAAAACACATAAATACTAATACACAAAAGCAAAACACATAAATACTAATACACAAAAGCAAAACACATAAATACTAATACACAAAAGCAAAACACATAACTACTAATACACAAAAGCAAAACACATAAATACTAATACACAAAAGCAAAACAAGCGAAATTGTATTATCCACAAAATTTGTCAGAAATTAGTTCATCAAAAGCTTCTTTTAAAACTCAAATAATTGCGAATTCCTTAGGCTCCTTCCAATCAAACCAAGTCCGTAAAAGTATTTCAAGGAATAAATACCACAGTTATCAACTGGTAAACGCTACCACCTGAAAAGGATTTCTCACCTCAATCCAGGTGTTGATGGTGTTGCAGTCGGCGGGCGTGGTTGCCGTGGAAACACTGTTGTGATTCACAGATGTCAGGATGACCGGCGGCTCAAACATTTGATACGGAAACTTAACACTCTGCAGAAAAGTGATAGAGCATCAATAAAATGATGACAACAAAGACTGAAACTGTACAACCTTGTCTAAAAAAACGCATAAATAAAGCCACCTGTTAGTAACACTTTTCAACAATCCAATAAAATTAATAGACTGACCCTTTTAAAAAATCAAAAATAACAGACAGTTTCAACCATTCATTATAACCAACAAAACCTGACCCTTATCAACCAACCAAAATGACCATCAGTATATATCACTATTATAAACCTCCAAAAATAACCAACAAGACCTGACCCTTTTCAACCAACCAAAATGACCATCAGTATATATCACTATTATAAACCTCCAAAAATAACCAACAAGACCTGACCCTTTTCAACCAACCAAAATGACCATCAGTATATATCACTATTATAAACCTCCAAAAATAACCAACAAGACCTGACCCTTATCAACCAACCAAAATGACCATCAGTATATATCACTATTATAAACCTCCAAAAATAACCAACAAGACCTGACCCTTATCAACCAACCAAAATGACCATCAGTATATATCACTATTATAAACCTCCAAAAATAACCAACAAAACCTGACCCTTATCAACCAACCAAAATGACCATCAGTATATATCACTATTATAAACCTCCAAAAATAACCAACAAGACCTGACCCTTATCAACCAACCAAAATGACCATCAGTATATATCACTATTATAAACCTCCAAAAATAACCAACAAGACCTGACCCTTATCAACCAACCAAAATGACCATCAGTATATATCACTATTATAAACCTCCAAAAATAACCAACAAGACCTGACCCTTTTCAACCATCGAAAATGACCTACAAAAACTGCCTCATTAAAGCCATCAAAAATTACCAACAAAGTATGCCTCTTTTTAAGCATAAAAACATAACAAACTGCCCCTTTCATACAACCCAAAATGACCACCAAAACTGCCCCTTTTAAATGATCCTAAATACCCACACAAAAACTGCCACTTATCAACCTACCCGAATAACCCAAAAAGTGTTTTTGTAATCATCAAAAACAACAGTCTAAAACTGCCCCTTATCAACCGACTATAATAACCAACAAAAACTATTACTTTTAAACCATACAAAATAACCAAAAAAAACCTGGCACTTTTTAAACAAAAAATAATCAACAAAACCTGCCCCTTTTAAAACATCCAACTTTTGGGGATTTAAAATCAGGTGATTTTAGCAGTCATTATTGGGGGGTTAAAATCAGCTGTTTTTGGTGGTCAGTTTTACGGGTTGAAAATCAGCTAATTTTGAAGGCCATTTATTAGGGTTATAAAACCTGCCGTTTTTGGTCGCCATTAACGGAGGTTGAAAACCAGCTGTTTTAAAAACAACAATAACTTTATTCACAATTCAAGATTATTTACAAAAATACTAATTGATAAAATTAATATACAAAATTTCATAAAAATTCAAGATCATGTATAACACAATAGCATTTAGATGCCTGCAGTGGCGACGTTTATTTTGCAGTCTAAGGAGTGTTCTGTCCAGCTGTTTTTGTTGGTTATTGTTGGGCATTCAAAATCAGCTGCTTTTGATCAACATTTTTGGGGATTGAATATCAGCTAATTTTAATTAAACGTAATTTTGGTGGGTTTAAAATCAGCTGCTTGTGATGGTCGGTTGTTGGGTTAAAAATCAGATTTTAAAGGACATCTCGTGTTTTAAAATTAGCTGTTTCTGTCAGGACTAGCCCCAAGGAAGCCTTTGTTTTGTGTGTGAGTGTTCTTTTCTAATTCTTTTGTGGGTTATTCTTTATCCGTGTATATATTGTATATGATAAAATTCAGTAACACTACTTTACCTTACACAAGGCGTATCCATTCTTCTTTAACGGGACAGTATTGCTGAGGAAAATCACCTGACTGGTTACTGTGCTGTTCCAGTCTTTTGGAGGATTTTCTTCGACTGCAAGCCATTGCTTCGAACAGTAAAAATCAACAAAGCATTCGTCCACGTTATATAGCCGTTCAAAAAACTTGGTAAGATTTCTGCACAGGTCCCTACTTCATTATGCATGCTGAAGAGGTCTTGTCTGGTGTAATGCACGTGCAAATATTTCTTGTGTTCGAAGAACGAAATAGTATAGTTACAGAATGCATAATGAAGTAGGGACCTGTACGGAAATCTTACCAAAACCTTAACTCCCTAGGACTGCGTAAAATCCATAGCAACTTAAAAGTGAGGTCTCGGGTTTCCAGAATTTATGAGGGGTACAGTAATGGGCTCTTAACGGAGGCCATTTGGACAAGATTTCCGCACAGGTCCCTACTTCATTATGCATGCAGCAGGTGAATTGTTTAGGGTAATACACATGTAAACATTCCTTGTTATTGCAGAATAAAACAGTATGGCTACAGCATGCATAATGAAGTAGGGACCTTTGCGGAAATCATTCCGCCATTTGCGTTGATAGGAGGCTCAAGCCTCAGCGAGACATCAGCTGCCTTTAGCAAACCAAATACATCTGTAAGTGATGGGTGAGGCACTCGTCCGAGTTATAAATCAAAGACTACTTCGAGCTACCTCATGGTCTGTGGTAATTATTCCATGAAGTGCTGTCCTTTCCCCAGACCATAAAGCGTTCATTTTGTGCACTCTTGCTAAGACTGATCGATTACTCGTCGTCCAAATTGGAGACATCGTCACTTTTAAGACTTTAAACCCCATTTCTTTCCCCTCGAGCATTCTTGAACACATTTTATGTTCGTTCGCGAAATCTTCAAAAGTGTATTTTGATCAAAGATGGAGCGAAAGGAACGAAAACCGCCTTGACAATCTTTGCGTCGGGCTCGACACAACAGACGCCATTTTGTAAACATGTGCTGCAGCTTTCTCTCACCCTCTCCCCCCACATATGTGAACATAAAAGATATTGAATGACTTTGTGGACAAAACCAAACCTAGTAGGGGAGACAGGGGAGAACTTGTTTAATTCATATTTAATGTAGGTTTAATGCATAAATTAATTGTTTAACGTGAATGGAGTGACCAATCCAACCATCACTATCATGGTATGACGCACATATACCATGAGGTAAAAATGGAAACTTCACGGTCGATCACCCAGTCAAAAGAGGAGACAGTGCCTTTAGCTCTAGCCATGGAAAGGGGCCGTTACATATAGGTGGCTACCAGAGTTACAACCTTGTCCTTAAAACAACAATTGGTTGTAACAAAACTTGACAAATGTTTGACTTCGTACTGCAACGAGGACACTGTTGAGGGTCTCCAATAGACCCGGGGGGGGGGAGTACTCTCATAAATTTCGGATAGGTGTGTTCCGCGAAGGGTCTTAAACCCTGACCCTATCTAAAGATGGGGCAAACAAAAATTAATACCCTATTTAAGGCCCAAACCCGGAAAATGGCACCCTATTCAAGGGAAAACAAAAACTAAACAGAACTTGAACGGGTCAACTATACTTCATTTCTGTAAGATTGCTCGAAGTTAGCATCAAGCATAGTATAGTAGACTGCCTGATACAATATAGGCACCCTATCTAAGCATCACACCGAGAACACTATGTCAACATGGGCAAAAATGATACCCCATTTAAGGATGGAGAACCTTATACCTATATAGCCCTTATATGGGAGTACCCCCCCCCCCCCGGGCCAATAGGTTTGGCGAGATGCGGGATTTGGCTTATTTTTTGTGGTTTTTTGGGAATTTGAGCTGAAAACAGAGGCGGGAAGTGAGAATTTCAGTTGCTAGTGGGAGCGGGATTTTGTGTTTTTATAGGGTTGGGATGCGATACGGGATACGGGATTTCCAACGTGACTTCATCCTAAGTTAATTAGTGAGCGGAAATGAACCTTTTGTGCGATTAGCTGTGTCAGGTTTCAAGTAATGAACAGCAATGGCTCTGTACCCTGTCATGACTTGTCAAACGTATTCATCTGATCGCTTGCCCCATGTTAGTATCAGACCGCATGAGGTCCTTGAGTCCTATTGTGATCTTTTGTGTTGGCCTTTTGTTGATTATTATTTGACAAATTACCTAACCAACGTCTTTGAAAATAGGGCAGGATCGGGATTCCCAAGTAAAAAAGGTTGGGGTGGTGGGGAAAACAGGAAAAAAGTGATTGGCGTGAAAGTGGGATCTGAGAACACTTTTGTGGACCCTCACTGTTGCACATATCAGAGGCCTTTTCGAGCTAAGAAAAATTTTAAATGATTAATGCTTCTTGAGTGGAATTACTGAAATTAATGTGAACAATGTTCCATACCACTTTGACGTTCTCGTGAATATTGTCAAAATTCGTGAATTCTCGCACGCACGCATGAAACGTCTTCGCGGTGATATTCTCAATCCACAGGTTCAGTGCATCGTTTTTTCCACTGCTGTCGGGAAGAAGCGTCGTGACAAACACCCGAGGAACTTTGGAAAATACCTGAAAGATATTGCGTTAACCACAGCTAAATTAGGGGTCTAAGCTTTGCCAATTCGATACCTACTCAACTACTCTTCCCTCCCCGCACACTGCCCCTTCTCTCCCCCCCCCCCACTTTCTACAGCCTCTCCCCCGCACTTTGGAGTTACCAGACATTATTAGCATTAGTTTTATTAAAGAATTTGCAGTGCAAGCTTTCTGAAAATTAAACTGGTTTCATCATAACCATTTTCAGGAGCCCATTAATATTATGGGCTCCTGCCATTTTCTACCAAATGTGTAGGTAAACATTCCATGGGAGCAACGGTAATATAATCAACAAGTGGTAAGCAGTGATCGATATTGCATTGAAACATTAAGAGGAAAAAGTGTCTCGATATTGGGAAGAATCTCAGGCAACAAATACTTGATCAATCACAAAATGTTGTGTGACATGTGTCACGCAAGCTTTGATTGTGTTTTCACCTTGGAAAATCCGGTTGGAATGAAACTCTAGTAATGGTATAGGATTTTCCCGGTATTGCGTTTCGCCAGGCCCGAGTCTCTCGCGGATACAAGAAAAAAATAACAAATCAAAATGGCGGTGCGGAAAGGCGGCAAAAGGGGATGAGGTGAACGGGGTCGAGGGGGATTTTACGAATGATACAGGAATTTCCGGTCATTTCGGTTGGAACGGAAAAAGAGGAATACGTCTGAGGATTTCCATGCGGAAACTTTCCGGTGGAATGAGCTGTACCATTTGAATTTGAATAGTTTGCTAGGAATAAAATGGTTTTTTAAAACAAAGTCAACTTTTAGTGGGTACACGTTTTATCCTCGGGTTATGTGTACACTAACATCACATTTAGATTGGTAATAGCAGGAGCCCATCAGGGTGATGGGCTCCTGGTAATAGTCATTCTTACTTTGCCTGTCACTGCGAATATCCTGATAGGACATGTCAAAGATGAAGACAAGAAAAGCACCCTTCCATCTTGAAACAAAAACTTCCTTGCTGCCTCGAATGATCAAATAAAGGTTGTGGTATATTTTCAAGTAATACTACAAGGAAATCAAATATCTTACAGGTAACAATTCAACAAATGAGGAGGCTGAGGCTATGTGAAACGCACCTTTAAGAGCTTTACTCTCTTGCAGATTGTTTTGGCAGTAAATTCGTCAAATTCTTCAATTCCATGTTCTATGCCACTAAAGTTTCCTTGAAAAGCTAGCCAATTGACGACGGACGAACCGTGATACCTGGTACCTGTCTCACGTGTACAAACTGTAAATCCTGTCGGAATGAGAAGGCGCAGTTCAATATTATTTTTTTCAGTATTTTTTTTTAATTCGAGAATAAATTGTATAAAAAGCAAACTGACGTCAAAAATTCGACTGTTCAACTGAAAAAGTCGAACGGTCACTTGGTTACATTTCATTTAGACGTCGCATCATTTCACATGTGGCAAATATGATACACAAATGCAAATCAAACAGTAAACTATTATGATTAATTTATTGTCCACAACTCGCCGTGTATATTAGGCAGTATTAAACTTTACATCATTGTGTTCGACGTCAGAATCATTTTGAATTATTTTAGATTACCCAGCTTGGAATCAAATACACTCTTCAATGTGATAAGTCATTTTAATTTTATGTTACTCATGTTACAGTTTCTTAACCGTGACACTGTACTACTTTTCATGGCATCATACTGTTTACCTTGTCCCGTGATTGTCTGTACCCACAGAACAGCTGATGAATGTGATCTCTGGTCATCAGTATCGTGGCTGAGTGTCACGTGAACACGCACGTCATCAGACCCACTAAACATCCGGGGAAATGTAACATTTTGACAGTCATAGCCAGACGTGAAGTTCAAAGTAAATTTTCCTTTCTGAACGAACGAAGCTGGTGAAAGAAAAAAATGCAAACAGCTCTTAATGCTGACACCCTCTTTTGAGATAATATAATTATATTTGTGTGGGAAGGGACGGGTCTCAAAAAATCTGCTTCAGTGCAAAAACGAGACTTTTCCGAGAATCTAGAATTTCTTCCGGGAATCCGAAAACCTGAGAAATTTTGCCAGGGCAAGAAGTAAGTGATCGTTTCTGGCCTGGGGTTCACAGACACAGGCCTTGGATCATATCGGGCCTGTACAGAGCTCGGAGAGTGGATGGAAAGTTAATTAGCGTGTGCTTCTCGGTTTATTCAAGTTTGAATTCTTTAAAAAGATAATTTCGATCGTGTTTCGCCTCCTTTCTTTTCACGTACAACCGTCCCACAATTTCGGAATTTACACGACCTCAGCCTGTCCGAATCTCAGACCTCATGTGTTTTGCTGTTTTGACCCGTGGTTTATTAAAAACGGTTAAATAGGGGTAACACAACATTGGTTGGAAATTCACGTCCCTCAGTATTAAGAAATATTGCCGGAGGATTCAAACATTTTAGCTGAAACTTCTCCTAAACAAACTGAAACAAGGTCAGTTTAATTAATTTAACAAGTAAAATCGCTTTTCATTCATTGGGGTATTCTCCAACGCTTTTATTCAATTCAAATTCGATAACAATCGCGGGTTCACACTGGAAAATAAGACTTCAGTTCATTGATATCTGTGAATTGTTTTCTGCATGTTCCAATGTGACCAGTAAAAGGACATGTTGGAACGCGTAAACTGGCTCACAAACAAGCCTGGTAACCACGGCAGTGTCATTATTTCAGTTGCAAATAGCAGTGTTGTTATCAAAACGTTAAGATCTCAATTTGTTCAGAGTTAACTTGTCATCTGCATCACTTTCTGCATGCTTAAGAATAGAAAGCTTTTACACGAAATTGCAAGTTGCAGGGCGCTAGAAACACCTGTTTGTCAAATACATATGAGATAAGTTGTTACCTTCAGAGATGTACTGGCTTGTCAGAACTGCAACCAGCAATCCTGCAGCAAAGAAATCAGTAAGCTTCATCGCGAAAAGCGGTGCAGGAAACCGCAATGCGTGTTAGCTGAATTCTGACTTTAAACTGGCCAAGACACAGTAATAAGGTCCATATAGCTGATCATAATTTGACCTTAAAAGGAACATGTGAACCAATCAGTTTCGCCTTAATACGCTCTTCTGGTCAATGTTCAGTAGTTTCAAAATGATGGGTCCAAGCAGGGATTGTCAGGTGCTCATGTACCATTGAACATAACTATGTGGTTAAGAATTTAATAAAAAATCAAATGAGAATTTTGTACTTAGGGACCGGTCATTTATTAGATGGGCGTGGGGTGGGCTGGTACAAATGGGGGTCATACCTTTTTGTGCACCTGAAAATGGGGGGCCGCGTAAGATTCTGCAACCATTTCTGCGGGGCCATGTATTTTTGTGCATTCCAATTTCCTATCTACAACTCTGGGTGGAGCTCGGTGAGTTTTATTTAAGTTGTATTAAAACTATTTCTGTGGTTGAGGGCGGGTAATCGTATTTCATGCGTAGACCCAAAGAGGGCCACATTATGTTATGCAGTGGCAAGAACAGGCCTACGGGAAGTTATGTATAGGAAAATTAAAATGCACCAGTGCCCTCCCCCTGTTATAAATGACCGGTCCCTTACGTTTAAATTGGGAGTGGTCCCCAGACCCAGCCAACGCCTACGAAAAAATTTCTTGTTTGACGCATGAAACAGTCTTGTTTTGTTTGGTCCTGATCAGTTCAGAAAGAAATAATTTATTATTATAACAGCAGCTTTAGCTCCAAAAATGGTCAGTCACTTTTATTCCAAGAAGATTTTCCATGTAATCAAAATGCGACGATATTCCTAAGGATGAATTTTCCTTTATGTCAACTTCAACAGCATTTTTCTCAAAACTTCCCTTCCATGGCATGGTAGTAGGAGTCTGCCTCTACTCATAATTTTCTTTAATATTTGACCAACTGTTGTAAAATTTGGCACAGGGAAAGCCATTTTCAAGGAATTCTGCACAAAAAGTAACAAATAATGAACAGATAACACTAACCTCAACAACTAATGTTGAATTCATAAGTTAATTATTAACTATCTTTTAACCAGGGGTGCGTTTTTTTTGGTATGATCCGTTTTTGGATTTGTGATTCGAGATCACACGGATCATTGGGCATCAAAGAAACCGATGAATCCACACTGAACAAGGATTCATCGGTTCCTTTGATGTGACATGATCCTTGTGATCTCGGATCACAAATCCAAAAACGGATCATACCAAAAAAACGCACCCCAGCTCATCTCAAAATCCACTTCCCTGAGTAGGTAGGTTAGCTTGAGTGGGTCTTCTGATGAAAATTTGATTGACCGTTGTAAAATTGTTACGGCGATTTGCTTCTTTAAAATCGCTTGCAAAATTCCCTTGAAATTTGACTAGACCAGGAGGAGCCCTGACTAGACTGCCCCCTAAAGTTAAAGTCATTTTATTGCAATAAACCTTGACGTAAGCTTCCATGGAGTGTGAACTGGGATCATTCCTTAACCAACCCTATACTGAACTTAACTTCCAGAATCCCTCCAGTTCAGTAATATTTTCAATGATAGCTATCTGTCGAAGGAATTGAGGGCAAATTTGCCGATATTGTTTTCGAGTGCCAGTCCCCGGTAACCGGTTTCCCTAGTCTAGACTAAAATTTTCAACCAATCGATCGGTTTCCTGAGAGATGACACCATACTCTAGACGCACTCTCTCTGATTTCTACTTCCTATATCAGACTGTAAACCGCTCGAAAACGATACCCTTCACAGGGGCATATACCTATGTAACTCATATATGGCAGTACCCCTCTCCCTCGCAGTCTTTCCCCCACTCGGGCTCACTATGTAATAGAACGCGGATGTTTAAATACAAATGTGATAAGTGCCTGAGTCTCGCCAGGCGGTTATAACATCAAGGATTTCATTCATTAAATCAGAATAGCCATTTTCATTAGTGAGTACCATTAAATAGATTTAGGCAAGCCTAAAGGCGGAGCTCCTCACACAGACCCTCACGCATTGAAAATGCTGTCACTAAAGTTATTAAATACACCTGGTGTACGCAACTACTTAAAGAAGATTCGATAGCTGAAATAAATCGTCAAAAAAAAACATCTAGCTCGCGACTCAACGGAAGAGCCATTGCGCGAAAAACAAAGCCTCGTTTCGGTTTAAGACCTTCTAAATATCCCGGATGACTATAGCCGCCATGTTGGGGCAACGTCGTCGTCGTCGTCGTCGCTAGGCGCACGCGCCCGCGAGCCATGCCGCTAGCCACGATGAACATGAAAACTCAAACGCATGGTTTTCTCAATTTCTATCCTCGCACGGTAGTTATGGGGCTCCGCTCTGCGGCTCTTCGAGCCGCTGTGGAGCTCCGCTATTAAATTCCTTCCATGCTACTTGGAAGAGTTTGGTCTTCAATTAATTGAATATCCTGCAGTCGATAACTTTCTCAATTCTTATTAGTAAACAAAATTTCATTAATGAATTTACAAAATCCTTTTTTTTTTCCAGTTTTCAAGTTGGTTTTGTATTCTCTACTGACAAAATATTAACTGTAGCTCCTGAAAAATGAGCTCCTCACTCGGATACGACTTCAATTTGACGACTATTTACCACCTCTGCACTATTACTTCTCCAGCATCCCCTCCCCTACACTCCTCGTGCCCCCCCCTGTCAAATCCTAATCTCTCCAAATTTCTCCAAAGATAACGTGACAGACGAAATTCTTCCAGTGAAAACCCTCTCCAGTAAGGGGTGGGTAGTTTCGTAATATTGCTAATGATGTAATCACGACAATCAAATGAGAATCTGGGGAAAACACTGATCAATGTCCACATAGCAAGACAAACGTAACCTAATCATAGTTTCCGTAACGCCAAAGAATACACTCGAGTTGTGGTTTGTGTTTTGTCACAAAAAGGTTAAAAGGTCCGATTTCTATTCATCATGACTGTATCACGTGAAATCAAAAATAAAATTACAAAGCGTTGAGAAGTATCACGAGAAAATTTTCGCTGGTTGAAAGTTTGAGGATCTTAAAATCAAAGGATCCAGAAATCTTTTTGCCTAAACCTTTGCACAGTCGAAATACAGTATGAAGAATTTTAAAGATGACGAAAAGCGATCCCAAAGAATATGGAGCGCGGTCATCGCTACTTTTGTGGCAGCTCTGGGCCCTTTTAGTTTTGGATATGGTATGGGTTATTCATCAGCTGCAGTAACTGAGCTGGGAACAGTGAATGCCACAGACATCTATCTTGATGAAGAAGGAATCACCTGGTTTGTGGTAAGTTAAATCAGTGTTAAACAGTTAGAATATAGAACATAGCATCATTGCTACCTCCTCCTACCGAAATTATTTCAATATCCCACAAAAAATACTCCCAAAGGAAAAAAACGGCCAAAGTTACTCCAGTGCGTATTAACAAAGACGATCAGCGCGATTTAACATGTTTTCTTCAGTTACTATCGAACGAGTAGTTAAAGATAACCACAGTTAATAAGTTATGTTCTTCAATGAAAATATTCGAACCACATTGAAAAGGAAGACAATCAGACGCGGAGTACAGTACTTTTTTGAAATAAACGACATCGGAAAAGTGCTTCCGTCTATTTGGTTGATAATGTATTGGCTAAACCTTGCATGGTTTGATCCAGAAATGAAAAAGTTACAACCACACTGCACAGTAAATTGAACAGTACCGCAGTTCCGTAGCCATAGCTTTCCAAAGAATGGTCACACTGCTGTGTTTGATCCACAGATGAAAAAGCTAGAACCACACTGAACAAACAGTACCACAGCCCAGTACTGTTCGGTAGCTTACCAAAGAACGGTCACATTGTATGGTTTGATCCACAGATGAAAAAGTTAGAACCACACTGTATAGTAAAACAAACAGTACCACAGTACAGTACTGTTCAGTAGCTTTACAAAGAATGGTCTCAAGACAGCATGGCCTTTATTTACAGATGAAAAAGTAACAACAGCGGAGTATTGTTCAATATCTAATAATGCAACCGTGTTTGGTTGCTTTCAAAGGAATGATTTCATTGCATGATCTGATTCCAATAGGATTCTTAAGAACTACACCATCTGGTTAAAAAAAGACGGTACAGTACTACAGTAGTATTCAGTTAAGCAGCTTTTTTGGGAATGGCCGCAGCGCAGTGTTTTAGCCACGCTGAAAAGGAAAACATGGGGTCATATAATCCGACTCGATAGTTTACTTTGACCTGGTGGACTGACGTACGCGTGTTCAAGGATCGCAAGGAATTTCGTATCTGAAATCCATCGAGTACCTAATTGAATAGATCAAAGAAGGAAAACGTTAAAGCCTTCCATAACACACTAATGTACATTTTGACACGGCACATACTCATTTCCTAATCGTGTATGAACTATGCTGTGAACCTTATTTTTTACCCTCATTTCCGCCATAGCCATCTCGGGTTTCTCGGGTTAGTTACATAACGACCATTGGTTCGTGGCGACGAAGTTTGTACGGAGAAAATTAGTATCTACGTAGAAAGGATTTTATTGTCAACGTTCAACGGGCACCGTGCCAATATACTACATAAGATTTTTATGATAAATAAAGTGTAAAAGCTTGTAGCTCAGTAAAGTTTCTAATAGCATGTACAAAAATAGATGAAGATGAAAATGTTAAATAGTCTTAAAGCCTTATTTCGAAACTTACTCTTAAGAATCGCTTTAAAATGCGTTTTTTTCTCTTTCTATGAGACGCTGATCGTTCAAGAAGAATTTCTATTCTGGATGAAGAAAGCCATTTTAAGTTGATTGTCGCAAGGCTATGATCAGAGGTCGTTGCCATGACGATAGGATAAGTGACCTCTTAGTTTGGAATCCAGTTTGGACTTCGAGTTCCAATAAGACGAAGTCGAAGTCCAAGGTTTTTTATTATTCCTCAGATGTTTGTTCAAGCAGCGTGACAAAGACTTTGTCACGCGTTCCGCCTCGTGAATACACGGTTCGGGATCAAGTTCTTGTTTTTGACAACCCTAAAAACCTCAATTCCGAGAAAAGGAGATTTCCAGACGTCCCTTAACCTAAAGAATAAATAGCCAACTGTTTAATTTTGGCATGGAATGTGGTTCAAGGGCGAACAATATCATTTTATGCTGCAAAACGTTGCTCTCATTGACACTAAAAAAGTAAGTTCTTTGAGAAGTCGCTAAAATAACTGTGTCCGTTCCCAGTCTTTTTTTTTTCCCGTATCAGTTTCGTTTGTGTAACGAGAAAAAGAATTAGGATAAATCGAATTATAAGACAAGACCAGTTCTACTTGGGCGAGATTACTAATTGACCACGTGTCAGTCGAGATTATAACTGAGCATAATACAAGCAGAAAAATACGAGAAGCGGCCGAGTAGCCTTAAATTAAAGTGAATTTCACGAATCCAGGTTGACTTCGCTGAGGGCAAGAATTTCAGCGGGAGGGACAACAGGCTCAATCCAGAAACTAGTTTGTTAAGTGCTTTATTCAACGTAAGAGGATCTTAAAAAAAATAAAGCGAAAAAAAACATCCAGGAGAAAAAGATAAAAAAGCTTAAAAGGAAACCTAATGAAGAAATTGATCCGGGAATTGCACACGTATTACGTGTCCTACTAATAATAGTACAGTTTGTAACTCGTGCGTTTGTATAGCCGTCATTACGTGGTTATTGAACTGTTGCCTTTTTTATTGCCCTCCAAGCAAGCGAGACTTGATAGACGATTTAGCCTTTGAGTAAACAGTCATAAGATAGATAGGATTACTTAGAATGTACGAACTTTAATTCTTCTCAATTGCAAAATCCTATTTCGGGATTGTTCAAGATTCAGCCGAAAAGGAAGTGTGTAGAATGAGTCGTCATTTCTGAAGCCTTTAAGTTCCGATTAACATCAGGAGCATCAGCAGATGTTCATTGAATGACCGTAGTTTATTTTGTAAGGTGCGTAACTTGTACCCGAATTGTTGCAGAAAACAAAAACAACTGTCTTATCAAAGACTTTGCTCCCGGGGAGGGGGGGCTCCCTTATGGAGTGGACGGGATGCTCGTCGGAAATTTTGAATTTAACCCCTAAAAGAGACCAATCTGGGCGTGGCCGAAGCTTATGCAGACCCCTAAAAGAGACCAGTTTATAAAACAGACAAATAAAAAATACCATGAATTTTTGTTATTTTTCGCGTGCAACCCTTAACGAGATCTTGACGGCTAAAAATAATGACATTTTGCCCAGAACACCCTAAGCGAGACCAAAATCCAAAATTTACACCGCTAAGCGAGACGACGAGCATCCCCGTCCTTTCCATATGGGAGTTCCTCCCCCCCCTCCGGGCTTTGCTCTGACTCCAGTGAAGACGAGTGGGGTGGGAGTCCAGCAATTCAGGAAAGTATACCAACAGAAGCAATACCTGTCAGACGATTTCGATGTGACAGTCGTATACATGTGCCCGTAAAACAGCTGCATGTGTGAACGCCAAGTAATAAACAAAACTCGTGACGTAAGCCTAATAAGTAAAAAATAACGTCATTTAACATCTTAGCTCTTTATTATTTTTCCTAAACAAAGCGAAACTATCGCTTGGGCGGTTTCAAGTTTATTCATATGTTTTAGAGTGTTGACACAGCAGTAATCCTAAGTAGAAACAATTTAATTCTTTAACAAAAAGCGTCAGTGAAAAAAGTAAGCAACAATCATTTTGAATTGCTGCTTACGGCGCCCTCTGCCAGGGTCTGGTGGCGCAATGACCGCTACGCTACTGAAGCATGATGGATATCCAATCTGTTGAGTCCATCGCTAACTCACGTTGTATTTTTATAATCTCCTCAGTCGCTTCTCAATATTGGTGCCATGATTGGTGGACCCCTTGGCGGCTGGTGTATTGATGCCACAGGACGTAGAGTTGCGTTAATGCTGACGTCAATCCCGTTTGCTGTTGGTTGGGCGATGATTGGCTTTGGAAAAGTCGCACCTTTGTTACATACCGGCAGGTTTTTATCAGGCGTAGGCGTTGGAATGGCGTCACTTAATGTACCGGTAAGCAAGTTTTTATTTCAATTGCTATTTTGCACAGTCTTTCTATCACCCTGTAGCCGACTGCGCGGAGGCATACCGCAACCAACCTCACCACCACCACCAAGAACAATACTTGTTTAGCTAAATATGATAGTTAATGGACGGCTTACCCCACAAATAGCTAGAGAAAGCTAATCAAGGGAGAGGAAGGGGGGGGGGCAAGTCAGATACAAAAACACACCCATTAAAAGACACTAGATTTACACAACAACACTTAAGCCTGGTTTTCATATGTCGGGAAAATCCCAGATGATCGGGGATTTTGCTGTTTCCCGACTGTCCCAGATTTTGCCGACTAATGAAAACTCGAAATCGGTGATATTCCCGATCGTCTGGGATGGACGCGGACAAATCTGGAGAATCGGGAGCGTTTCTATTTTCCCGACGCGTTCCAGATTTCTGCGATGGTCGGCGATCCAAAGTTTTACTTCGGTGACGTCGGCGATGGATTTCGCTCATTACCAATCCCCTAAATCCCCGTATCACAAATAAAGATGGCGTCTCTCGAAAACGTGAGTGATGGCTATCTCGAATCTCTAGCCCAAGAGGCAAAGAAGAATGATGTGGCGTTTATGGATATCATAAAAGAGTTTCCCGTAATTTACAACCGTGCCTGTGCAGATTTTAAAGATCGGAACATAAAGAACAACGCCTGGCGAAAGATTTCAAATTTGCTTGATTTAGAAGAATCCAAGTGTAAGCAAAGATACGAAAGCATTAGGACAACTTTTTCAAGGTACGTACGGAAGGCATTTGGGAAAAGTGACGCTGGTAGAGATGACATTCAGTTAGATCCGAAGTATGAACACTTGAGGTGGCTTGCAACATTCATTAAAACAAGACCTACATATTCATAATTCATAATCGGGAGAATCTGGGACAGACCTCTGGCGATTACCCGATATATCAGCAAAATCTGGGATGGTCGGCAAAAAGTAAAATCCCCGATCGTCTGGGATTTTCCCGACATATGAAAACCAGGCTTTAGTGTAACAATTTAACGATCCAGATCTGATGAGGATTGATTATTAACAAATATCTATTAACTGACGAAGGCCAGCAAGTTTACACGCAACTACACGCATATCACGCTAACTACTTAAACCACACAGTTTACTTAGAAATTGGCTACAAAATCTGTAAACTAATGAAGATAACATAAAGTTGTAGGATTAGAAAGCAAAAAGAAAATAGTAATAAAGATAAGAACATATTTTATTTAACTTCACCAACTTTAATTATCCCAGGGCTTTCAATAGTCATCTTCTTTCGGAATACTAAGAAGCAATGTTCTAAGAACCCTTTTAAATGTTTTCTTTGACAAATCCCTTATATGGCACGGTATCTCATTCTATAGCTTTACACCAAATCGACAGAAAGAGCGCTTTTGCAGCCTAGAGTTTTGGAAGTAAAGCCGGGTCCCCGGATGTCGATGATCGTGTATTGTTCCTTTCGCTCACATGTTTTGAGTACTATCATGTATTACTACCCCTACACGCTTTCGAGACATACATGCATACATACTTACCTGACGCGATGACGGTCACACGAGCATTGCACCTACCGCTTGTCATCTCCCGTGTTGGGCCGGTGACATCCCTACTGTCATCTGAGGGGGTTTTTGGCCCATAGCATTGTGGCTTGGTCGTTTTCCTCCCTAGGGGTGCGCCGGGTTGAGTTCATTGCACTTCGGGCTCAACAAGGTATCACCATGTCGCTCTGCCATTGCACTGGTCATAGCACTATTAGACCCGGGCAGAGGGCGCCGTAAAAAAAAAAACATACATACTTTATTGGCTCGTCCCAACGGGGCTTTTCAAAGTCAATTTTACATTAAACACAACACAAACGTTTTGCTAAGAATCCCAACTGCCGGAAGGCAGACCAGTTGGCTAGTTACAAGCGTGGCCGATGATATGAAGGATATGAAACTCGGGATTACCGTATCACGTATCCAGGAAGCGGTCAGAACTGGAATCGAACCCGGGACCGCAACCAGATTACAAGTCCGGCGCCCTAATCACTCGGCCACACTGCCTTCCACGTAAAGGTTTGTGGTGGGACTATAATCCTTTAAAACGAATGTTTTTCAATTTCAGGTCTATATCTCCGAGACGGCTCCGAGTAATCTTCGTGGAGCACTCGGCACAGTCAACCAATTTGGCATTTGCACTGGAATTTTAATGGCATATGTTATTGGTCACGCTTTAAACTGGCGTTGGTCCGCTATAGCAGGAATAGGACCCCCAGCATTGATGGTCATACTCATGTTTTTTATGCCTGAAACCGCTCGCTGGTTGCTGGCGCACAAGAAAGAGGATCGTGCCAGGAAAACTCTACTTTGGCTACGAGGACCGGAGGCCGATGTTGAAAGTGAAATACAAGAAATCAAAGCCAACCTGAGTAAGTGGAGAAAGCCATGCACTTCTGTAAACTGTCCGTTCAGTTATTTCCCCGTGGTCTTGCGTTTTTATTTAACACTGTATGGTCTTTTCTAAATCTTTATGATTGTACCACCTGGTAGGAAAATGATTTATGAGGCCCTGTTTGGGGGGGTTCTTTATTTCGCCCGTCTGAGTTTCAAACCTTTTCACGTCGCAGTTTCGGATGGTTCTCAGGTCGCTGTCGTAATTTCGCGTGAGCGGCTCGTCGTTCGTCGTCATTTCAGCTCCTTCATGTCGCCGTTTCAAGGCCATGTCGCTTGTCGGAATTTACCCCTAACAGGGCCTCATTTATTCCTTGAGATGTTTTCCCTGTTCTTCTAATTTCTAAGGAAATTTTCTATTTTTTTCTGTCGCCAGGGAGCGATGAAAAAATGTCTTTGAAAGAGTTTGCCAAGCCTAGTCTGCTGCGGCCGTTTCTCATCAGCATGACTCTTCACTTCTTCCAGCAGTTTACAGGTATCAACGCGTTCATGTTCTACTGCGCTACAATCTTCCAGAAGGCTGGATTCCAGGACAGCAGCACAATGGTACCAATTCTGATTGGTGCGATCCAGCTGGTAGCGAGCATGGTCTCCCTGTTGTTGATCGACCGGGGGGGAAGACGCTTTCTGTTGATCGCAGGTGGCGCAGGAATGAGCATCAGTTGTTTCAGTATGGGCGCTTACTTCTTCGTCACGATAAACTCCTCTTCTCCTTCCGGTGCAAACGGGATTGACCTGTCGTGGGTGGCAGTGACTAGTGTTGCTGTATACATTGTTGGCTTTGCGCTAGGGTGGGGTCCATGCACCTGGTTACTCATGAGTGAGCTTTTCCCTGTCAAGGCAAGAGGTACCGCGAGCGGAATCGCTACTCTCTTTAACTGGCTTTGCTCATTTCTGGTTACAAAGACTTTTACCTCCCTTATCACAAGTCTTACCGAGGCGGGTACATTCTGGTTTTACGGAGGTATTGCACTTTGCGCTATCCTTTTTGTTTTCTTTTTGCTGCCCGAAACAAAGGGCAAATCCTTGGAGGAGATTCAGATTTATTTCGAGAGAAAAGGGAAGAAGAAAGAAGAGTTTCTTCCAGTTAGAGAAACCTACGTCTAAAGGAACAAAGAGAGTTACTTTTTTCACTGTTCATGGCGGACAAATGACAAACGTTTAAAGAACTCGGTCCCTCCCCCAGGAAAACACCACTTTGCAATACGCATCGAGAGGATCTTGGGTCAGTGTATGTTTCTGTATAAAAACCATAATCCATTTAAGAGGAAAATATCTAGAACGGTATCATTGAGTTTGTCGCTTAAAGGAGAACAAAGGGAAAATGATGTTCATATATAGACTGAAATATTGTAAATTTTAAACTCAGATGACGTGCGAACGTCATGAAATAAGGCTTTTTTCTTCAATCCGCATTCTGTAATAGCTTTTCTTTTTTGTTGATATTTTGCCCTTTTTGTAATCGTATTTTTGCTCAACCGAGAAGCTCTAAAGAAGTTTCTGGTAACCTCGTCTCGAGTGTAAGATTAGAGAGCAAGTACGCATACGTACTCAGCATGCACGGTGAACTGCTCGAGATCAGAATAAGAGGTCGGAGACCATTTGGTCGATCTGATCGGATCGTCACTACATTTCAGCCATGGAAGACGAACAACTAGAAAAAACCATACTGTTAGTAGGTTTAAGGATGTGGCATTAATTGTTGCTCGTATTACTGGACCTTAACTGCCTACTAAATACTGGCATGTGAAGCTATTGAAGAAATGGTAAACGTGCAGCTTGTAACCATCGAGTTATGGACGTACGGGTGAGGTTGCTAAGCACGAAAGAAGCGTAACAGATGATAGAGGCACAGCCCAGAGCATCTCTAGCTTCTTGAGTGTTTAGCAAACCTCCCCAGTGCGTCCATAACTCGATGGTTGCAAGCTGCACGTTTACGATTATTTTAAAACACAAGACTTCACAACTTCACAATCTGATGTCAGCATGCAACCCATGGGCAAATGGATCGCGCGTATCAAAGCTATGTTATAATAGCCAATGATAGCGCACGCGTTCTCAAAGCTTTGTTATAATACACATTTCGTGTGAAGATAGTATAAAGTGATAAGGCTTCGTGTAATTGAAGTGAAGTAAGATCAGCTCATTATCCAATCAGATCGATGGTTATAAATCGCCATGACCAATCATATCGCTCGTTTTACTTGTGTTCATGCCAGAAGCCACATTTGGTGAGAAATGTTTCTTTTTTTCCGTATTCGGTAAGCTTAACCTTTCCAATTTTTTTCCTTTTAACGAACATGTGTTAAAATGTTATAACGTGTTTTGAAAGTGTTTCATGTCATTTTTGCTGGCTAAAAGACTAGCTTGCTCGTAAATGATATTAAAAAATCGTAAGTAGAAACGATGCCTTGATGATAAAGTATTTGAATCAAGTGTCAGTAGTGAACTAATGTACAGTGTTAACTCTTGAACAGGTGTGAAAACAGCTTAAAGCAAATAGAAAAATTACGCTAGCGTTTGCCAAGCAATTATTTATTATGTAACTCAATTAGCTTTCGTTTTTATTGCGTATTCGCTTATACTGTAATTTTCGCAGTTATAGAAATTTGCTCTGAAATAGGCATTGAAATGTATGGATTAAAGTAGTCGTTGTCGCTTGGGTTTCGTTCAAGTCGTTGAGATAACGTATTGACTCAGTCGAGTTGGTGTCAAACTGATCTCTGAGTGTGTGGGAAAGAAAAGAGCGAGGTACGGTTGGGTCGAGGACTGAAATCTCTCTCTGGGAAGGGTAGGTAAGGAAGATTTTTGACACGGTGGCTCATGTCTGGTATCCAGTAGAAACCTTGTTTGGTTCGATGTTGCATATAGTGTATCTTATGCATTATAATTTCTGGCAAGTTTGTGAGTTGACCGTTCTAGTACGTTGTGATGAAGAAATAAACTAAAAAAGAAGATAAAATTATATAAGAATTGCAGAGGCACGTGTTCTGTAATACCACCGCCTTTTGGCCCTATTCTCCTTCGTCCTTTTATCCGCTGACCAAAAAAAAAACATTAGATTGCTCTTGGAGAGAGATTCATAATCAAAGGTATTTCGTCCAAAATGACAGTGCATCAAAGAAACCAATGAATTCTTGGTTCATAATAATCCGACTGATCTTGGATCACAAATCCTGATCTGGATCACACCAAAGGATTGAATTGCGAACGTTGTTTCCATTGTAAACTAGCTGAAACTCAAACGGAGAAACGATTTGTGACAAAAAGGAGCCCCGAACTGATTTATAGAGAGGAAATCGTTGTATGTCGTTTTCCCCTTGGACTTTATTTGAGCCCAACAATACCTTTAAGCAGGCTGCTGATTTAAGAAAGAATGTACTGGAGATGCCACGTTCCGATTGATCAACCTTGACTTTACAACTGCTTTACTTGACTTTGCTGCTGAATTTGAACACCGCACACATGTGAACATTACTTCATAGCATGGTCTGATATTACTCCTTCGTTCCTTATGTCTTTTTCATGTGCATAAATGCTATATGTATTGGTAATCAAATGGTTTCGAGTGCAATTTGCAATAAATGAGCACAAGTAAATTTTTCGAAGACTGAAAAAAATTGCACGAGCCTTAGGGCGAATACAATTTGTTGTCTTTGAAAAATTTACGAGTGCTTATTACTACAATTAAAATTACACTCAAAAAGCATTTGATTATTTGTTAAAATTTAATTTCAGATTTCTGCACTCAATTTTAACTTTCTGCTCTGTTTGAGATTAATTGACGTGTTCTCAGCCAATCAGGGCGATGAAATTTTTGCACGTGAGCGAATTCGCTCCTGACTTATATTATCATAGTGGGAATTGAGAATCGAGATGAATCGAATTGACAGAACATTTCCCTAAGTCCTAGACAAACTCTTCAGATAACTGTGAATTTCTTAACCAATAATTCGGAGGAGTGCACTGTTGAACGTCAGTCATGGCCCTCGAACGCGAGCGATTTAAAACCTCTTAGTCTCAGTAGTAACCAGCATCCAATTTCTCATTACAATACTAACTTTTTATCATCCATTCATGTTTTGAGAATAACGAAAATGATCACTAAAAAGAGTTGTATTAATATTTAAAAAATTCTCCTCAGTAGTACTATAACAAATATATCAGAACAGTTAGGAGAAAATAAATATTGATATTGGGGCTTATAAAGGGAAGGTAGACTTTCTCTATCGCTCTGACTTCCGGTTTACACAGCGGGGCAAAGCGGTATTTGCTGTGACTCGACCTTTCAGCTCCGGGAGCCGTTTTGGGTTTGATGATTTAACCGTCGATGGATTTGAACATTATAATTAAGAAATGAAATATTGAGTTTATATGTCCTCAGAATTGGAGACGTTTGGTCGCCAGAGGAGTCCAAACAGCCTGACATAAACTTTGGAATTAGAAGTCTCTCCTTGCACTTTTCCTTGAATTAGAAGTCTCCTAATTGAATTTCCGCTCCGTTTGAATGAGCCTGGCATGAGCACGTGCGCTTTACGGAGACTTAACAGTTTGGTCAGCATCATTTTGATGAGAACGTGACAAATTCGATGATTTTTCTGCCTCACTTCGATGCGTAGGAACGCTAAGTAGTGAAAAGCATAGCAGTTATTCATAGCCTGGCAAAGTCATCTGGGATTCATGTGACGAGTTGCATGTATCACCTTTTCACCTTTGTTTACTCAGGTGACACAAGCATCTGTAAAAACCCACGCACACACAGTGGGGTTCGAATCGTGAACTCTGGATACCGAATTCTAGGCGAATACCGTATCCGTTTTACACCTGCTTGCTATAAAAAGCTGTACTGGTATCCTCAAAAGAACGAGAGATGACGGATGCGACGTTAGCTCCTTCTTTATCTTACTCTCAAATGCCGGCCCAGTCCGAGCATTTGCTGAAGAAACCCATTAACGGAGTCAAGTCACCAGCAGGCAGAGTCGGTAGATCTGTGCTTGCGTCGTTTATTGCTTCTCTTGGCTCCATGAGCTTCGGATTTGGGCTCGGATACTCGTCTTCTGCTTTAGAAGATCTGCAAAAATTAGATGAGGAATCGCCCGTTCACTTAACCGCAACCCAGGGTTCATGGTTCTCGGTAAGTTCAATGGAACCTGTACTTAACACAACCTTTTTTCACCGAGTTATTCTAATGATAAGTACCACTCGTTTTTTCTCAAACGTAATTGAAAAGACAGTGTGTGTGTGCATATGTGTCGTAAACACACTTTGTACCAGGCACCATTATTTCAGGGGTTATCATCACGTGTACCTTGCTCCTTTCAAACTAACTGTCTGCATGAATGCGGGACATCAAAGTTACAAACGGTGTTCAAAAGCTCGCGATAATGTTTCTAAACGAACTACTTGAGTAAAAATGCGTTAATCAACGAGTTTATATCCACCAGCGTCTCTAGTTAGGTTTGCTGTAATCGGATGCGTTGATTTGCAATTATGTCGCAACAGTGGGTGTTACTGCTTAGTCCGGGGTAAAGCCCGTAATGTCCTACACTAAGGGACCTCGCCGGAAAAGGTGTGTTCTTTTGTGATCTTTAGGTATTCTAAGCATAGATATAAGGGTAGGTATTTCACGAGTTTTCGTGTTTTAAATGGTTGGAAAGTACTTCAAAAGGACTCTACACTGGAGTTGTATCATTTAAACTGATAAACGCTCAATTAAACGACTGAAGACTTTCTGCTTTTACGATTGACTGTTCAAATTCATAAGATGCCCAGTTACGCCAGTGCTAAATCTCCAGTGGGTAGGCCAAAGGGGTTTCTTTTTACCTCAGGTAGTTAACGTATGCAAAAGCTTCCTTCCCCTTTCCAGCCCCCCATGGGCAAGTGTGTGCATCTTGGCGTAGTTTGTGGCAGGGAGCAGTTTGTGGTTCTGTCCTCGTATACCGGTACACGAGGGAATAACCATTGTATTTTAGGAGTCATTAGTTAGCTGTAATGAATTGTTTGGTCTTTTGTATCGGCTCTTATGTACCGGTACACGGGGACAGAACCCAGTTTGTGCAAGTGGCTTGTAAACCTGAGGTCACCGTTATTGCGTGACTCACACTTGTTATTTCATTCGCTTAATTAAGTAATAATGAGTGATAAGTTACGTAACTGTTGCAGGTCACGCAATACTCTGCACGCTTCTTAATAAGTCATGAACTTTTCAATCATTTTACCGTTCGCTGCTATGCATTTTAGAATTAAAGTCCAAGAAATATGCAGCTCATGTTTAATGGGGAAGCTTGCTGGCTAATTCTGCCACGAGAGATCAATCGCTTGCACTTCTAGTGAGCCTCACGAGAACCATTCACGTATGCGCATCGTTCCAGAACCATTTTTCGTATCTGAAGAGAGCTTCTACTCCAAGACGTTTACAGTATACTTAGCTTCACTAGAGAAAATTAAATACAAACATTTTAAGTAATAAGTTAACAACAAGACGAAATAACATACCTTCACTACCGATATCAGAGTTTAAATTCTCGGGGAAAAAGTCCTGCCCGCGGGCCTTATCGTAAAAAGCTGGTCCGGTCATGCGCGTGTGATTAGCCAATGAAACTCGAGGATTTAGGATTCCGGCCCGCTCAGATGCTTGAGAAAAAAAGAAATAAAATTATGCATATAAAATACTTTATGAGCAAGAGAGAATAAGTCCCTTATGTTATCTTGTTTATGAGTCTTAAGTAATAAGTTAATAACAAGAAGAAATAACATACCTTCACTACCGAGATCAGAGTTTAAGTACTAAATTCTCCTCGTTGAGTGCCGAACACTTCATCATAGCACTAAGCGTTCTTTCTTGCAGTCTTTGATGACGCTTGGTGCAATCTTTGGAAGTCTTCTAGGAGGATGGGCAATCGACAAAATAGGCCGTAAGAGTACCATCGTGTTGTGCGTGATACCCTTTGATCTAGGATGGCTTCTGATTACCTACGCTCAAAACCGCGAAATGCTATACGCTGGACGGGTGATATCTGGCCTAGGAGTTGGGATCATAGCACTTGCCGTACCAGTAAGTGAACACGTTGTAACAAAATTTATTGTATCAATTGTAAGAATGCCAGATTCACTAGTTTAACCAATTAGAGCTTGCGTACTATTAGAAGTAGGTTTACCAACTAAAGAGCATTGTGTTCCAAAAATGGCTTGAAAACATTAAAAGTTAGTGCGTCAAAACTCTGACCATAAATGGGTATTTCAGTTTCACCAACACAAGCCGGTGTTCCGCTAAACACGATCCCCTTAATTGGAACGATAAGGCAAGGGGAGCCTGTCTATTTAAAAGCACTAATTCTTTCACCCTCAGACATTATCATTATGCAACTTAATATTTAAATGACAAAGATGACTTCTCCCCCCTGAAACGTCACGGTAAACTGTCCTATTGCCACCTCGCCTCTCGTCAATATATTTCCTTTACCACGGCTTACCCCCACCCTCCCTGCCCCCCTTTCACAATAATAGCTTAAGTGTCTTGTCCCTGAATTTATAGGTCTACATCGCTGAGTTGGTGTCTGCCCGTCTGCGCGGTATGCTGACTTCTGTAAGTCAAGTGGCCGTGTCATTCGGTATTTTAATTGGTTTCGTGTGGGGCGCGGTGTTAAACTACAGCTGGCTGGCTTTTCTTGGAACAATACCACCAACACTGGCTGCCATCTTCATGTACTGGATGCCTGAGACACCGCGATGGTTACTGGGAAATAATCGTAGAAGTGAAGCACTGGAAGCTTTACTGTGGTTGAGGGGGACTGAGGCTGATATTTTGGAGGAGTGCAACGAAATTGAAGCTACACTAGGTAAGGCTTACATCGAGTGGTGGTGGTGCAAAAATGTAAATCTAATTTTCAAGTTTAAAAGCAAAAGTAAAACATTGTTACACTTATCTTTTACATATTACATTTAAGCACAATTGCTACTAATATCGCAATCTGATTGGCTAATTTGCCATTGTCGATAGCAGTCCAGACAACGCTGCTCACGTCAATGTGTCACGCAATGCAATAGCCAATCAGAAGCGCTCATTTTGGCAAGTAAACCAATCAGATTGCGAGAAAGTTATAGACAACGCTTGCTCTTTTTTCGTGTCGCGATCTTGGTCACGCTCTATGGGCCAAAACCCTGTGGGGGCTACTAGACTGCGAGACTAAAATTAATCCTTTTTCTCCACAGAAACGCACGAGAAACTCAGATGCAAGGAAATTCAAAAACCTGCAATAGCGAAACCACTCATTCTCAGTGTAGGTGTATTGATCTTCCAGCAATTTAATGGAGTCAATGCTGTCCTGTTCAATGCTGCCACCATCTTTGCTGATGCAGGCTTTGACAAAGCAAAATTAGTTACCATTTCTATTGGTCTAGTTCAGCTTTTTGGCACAGTGCTGTCCTGCCTTCTCGTGGACAAAGCGGGAAGACGCATTCTTTTGTGGGCCACCGCTCTACTGATGAGCGTATCTCTGGTCACGCTGGGAGTATACTTTGAAATCTACATCCCCCCTGAGAAGGCATCGTCCGATACTAAGTCTGTTGGTTCAATAAGCCATTCAGTTTCGGCTCACAAGATTTCCTGGCTGTCAATTTTGTCTTTAATTCTGTTCAATCTTGGATTTTCTCTGGCATGGGGTGGCGTTCCCTGGCTGGTAAACTCAGAATTAAATCCCATGCGGTCACGTGGTCCAGCGAGTAGTATCGGTGGACTTAGCAACTGGTTGTCATGCTTTGTGGTTACCAAGACCTTCGAGAATCTACAGCAAGAACTAACAGATGCAGGAGTGTACTGGTTCTATGCTGGCTGGTGCTTTCTCGCCTTTCTGTTTGTCTTCTTTTTCTTGCCAGAGACAAAAGGGAAAACGCTTGAAGAAATAGAAGCATTTTTTGACAAAAAACGAGACTCTTACCAGGCTATAGACTGAGTACTGGTAGTTACAGCATTTATGAAATTAATAAACTGTTCTGTTGCCTAAAAATATTGAACATAAACGAAAACACTCGAAACTAAAACACTCGTATTTTCCATATTTTCGCTCAGTAAAGATATGAAAAAGTTATGTACCAAATGCCCCGGATGCACGCGCGCATCCTAACAAAATTTTCCCGCTAGTTTCTTGTCCATATGATAAAAAGAACATTACATGCTGGCCTGAAGATATAAATTTTATTTTCTCGTGTTAAAATATTGCACTTCTAGTGAATCCTATATTGTTTTCACCACTCGAAAATAAATTTCATATCTTTGCGCCACCGTGTAATATCCTCTACTTATTACTGGAATAGGATTTTGTGTTATCCCGAAATACAGTGCAAAGGTTTTGCTTTAGTAGAACTACTTTCGTAAAGTTCCGCAAGTATATGCCCTACTCAAATCAAATCAAACCAAATCCTGAGAGTACCGACCCGCCCCAGGACCGCCGGGAATAACAACTCTCCGAAAGTAGCCACCTCAAAAGTAATTTCCTTTTTTAGGAAGAATTAATGGAGTGATAGCAGGAGCTAATGGGCTCCTGGTGATAGAGATAACAAGGCATACCAAACTGCTTTTAATTTTTATAGTGATCTTTGACACTCCTATTCAAAGGACAAAACATAGCTCTAAAATACATTACATTTGTTTTCAAAGAGTATTTTTTTCGTCTCTGAATACCCGTTACAGAAGTAATAGGGATAATCAAACCTTTTTCTCTAGTAACAAACCTACCACACGATATGTCAAACCAGGTCTTTTCATATGCATGTGCTCAGATGTTAAAGACAGAACCTTTGTACAGCGCACGTTTTAGCTATATGAAGGTAGCGACACGACGAAAGTACGAAGATAGCGACGCCACGAAAGCACGTAGTGACAGGAAGGCTGCTGGATCCGAAAGTAACGAGGGTCGTTACCTTAGGAACTTATCGGTATTCAAGACCTTGACTATTTTCGATATCAAAAAGCCTTGTCTATTTATCACTTGTTGAACAACCGGATGAGCACGATATTTACATGTTATTTACCGCGCGGGAGGTCCGCGAACCGTCCTAGCCCGGTAAATAACTTATTTAATTTTTTTGGATGTCTTCTTTCTAAGGGATGGACCATTAGAAAAGTGATGAAGGGGGGGGGGGGTGGGGAATTTTCAGCTTGCACGAATTTTTTTTTTTCGCTCACTGCTTGTGCAGGAATTTTTTTTTCAGGTGAACCCCTCTGCACGAATTTTTTTTACTACGTGTGAAAAAGTCACAATTGGACCTTCCTTCTGCATGAATTTTTTTTTTACCTTCTTCTTTGCATGAATTTTTTTTCTTGGCATTTTCCCTTGCATGAATTTTTTTTGGTTTTTTCCCCACTCCCCCCCCCCACCCATCACTTTTCTAATGGTCCGTCCCTAAAGTAAGAAAAGACATAGGAAATTGTCACAGCGGGGAAAAAGTCCTGCCCGTGGGCCTTATGGTAAAAAGCTGGTCCGGTCATGCGCGCGTGATTAGCCAATCAAATTCGAGGATTTAGATGCTTGAGAAAAAAAAGAAATAAACTTATGCATATAAAATACTTTATAATACAGCTCACCGGGCCGTCATCAGTTTTGAGGGTGTCCCGGGGGAGGGGGGGGGTCCTTGTTCCCGTGTTCCCTAAAACAGGAGTCATGTTCCCTTGTTCCCTACGATATCTTACCTTCGTCCCCTTGTTCCCTAAAACCCCTAGGAGACCCTCACTTATAACCCCCGTGTTCCCTAAAACAGGAATCATGTTCGGGCCTTGTTTCCTACGATATTTTACCTTCGTTCCCTTGTTCCCCAAATCCCCTGGGAGACCCTCACTTATAACCCCCGTGTTCCCTAAAACAGGAGTCATGTTGCGTTGTTCCCTACGATATTTTACCTTCGTTCCCTTGTTCCCCAAAACCCCTGGGAGACCCTCATTTTTTAACTCATTCATGCGCGCGCATACGCAATTAATGAGTTATTGCAAGAGGGTACTTTTAACCGGAAGTTGTTGTAGAATTGGAAAGGAGTGGAGAGGAGTGGAGCAGCCAATAAAATAGGTGCCCATTTATTTCAATTTCAAGTTTCTGTTTAGAGTTTTGCGTGAAAAATGAGTTCTTAAAATAGCCTTATTCGTGAGGCTACTCTTACATTACCCCATCTAATGTGCTGGGGAAACGGGCCCTCAACTTCCCTAACATAGCATAACATTTGATCACATCTCCCTCGAAGCTGGACTTAACACATCGAGGCTAGCGTTTCCAGTTATGACCTTTAAGCGTGAAATTATTAGCGAAGAATTTGGCGATGAGGATATTGACACAGACGTGCCGTAGATTCACTGAGTTTAAAATGTTCTCAAGTCATATTTAAACTTGAAAAATTGTAACCATCTTGAGCTGATTTAGTCTCCTTCGCAGCAGTTAGGCTCGTCGCGCAACGCTTCTCCTCAGTAGGGGAAGACTAGGGCTGATTATGATCGTGTCCAATTGAAATAAGTCACGATCATAGTGGAGGGGTTGGGCGACATTTTTAAAAGGGAAATGGACGTCATCATCTGTCCTCATCGCGGCATTGGACGCATAAGGCCTCAAAATAGACTTGCAGGGGGGGGGGTGAACTTTCGGGGGAAGGGTAGATCAAGACCGAATTCCGGTTTGTTATGGGAACTTGTCCCGATAGCATTGGTTCGTGACATCAGATATTAAATAGAAACATAATTATGAAGCAGAAAACGCAGGTACAAGGAGGTAACATTCCCCTAGAATTTATTTAAGATTCAGTCGTTGATGCATATGCATGTGGAACTGAGCGTTCCACAAGCAAACCATCACTGAAGGTGTATTGGTACTAAATCTTCTACTGCTGATTCGATCGGACAAGAAAAGTGTTTCAGTTTCTTTACTTGGAATACGAATGGAACTTTACACAATGAAATGTATATAGATTTTCGTGATATGAATGACTAACGTATGGCTTACTTCTGTGCTGGGTTACAAACAGGACAGTTTACTTTTCAGCTAAGCTCAAAACTGGTCAGCTGATTTCGCCCTGAGAAACAAATTGCAAATGAACTTTGATCTCGCTTTCACGAGCCTAAGGATCTTCCTCAGTAGGGTTCACCTCTGACGCTTCCTTTTATGTACATTTACACAATAAACAAATTTCACGTTCATGCTCACGTTCACGTTCAGGATATCAAGCAGCCAAACCTTTATCAAATGTCAACCAAAGTACTTTCAACGCACTTGTGATAAAGAATTTGATTTCTTTCCTTTTTCCCGAAAATCAAAGCAATGCTATGGCCAGATCTTCATTTATTCTTTCATGGCCTCTCCAGAACGATTTATCCCCCAAAAATTCATCGCTTTCAAATTGGAAGATGAAGTTAGTAGTGCTCGTTATGTCGCGGTGTAACGCGATCAAACGTGCGTACCCATGGAACAAACCAAACTGTTATGCAGTATGGGTTATGTCTGTGAATTATACTGTAATGAGGTCTAAAACTAAGGAATTGCAATTTTTCAACTTAAAATAACAATCCATGAACAAAAAGTTTGGTATTCTTTACGAAAACCAATTTTCTGATGCGAAAAAAGTTGCACATGTAAAAAAGGAGGACTAATATGGAGTGATGACCTGACCTTGTAAAGTTTTCGTCATGTGATATGACACGTATTTTCGAGAGCTTTATAAGAGTTTTATGTAAGTACTACAACAAAACCGTTGTCAACTGCACAGAGGGTCAAAATTAAGCTGGATAACAAAACTTACAAGTTAAGTGAAATCTATAAAGGACTCTAACGGTATTCCTCATCAACAATGGAATTGGGATCCCGTAACCTTCCGTTATACATGTGTCTAGATGAATTTGACACCTGGTGTGAAGTGTACTTTGTAATCCTGTGTAACTTTCAAGAGAGTAACAAAGCGCTGTGAACTCTGGAATTAACGGTTTCTAAAAGTGTGAAACCTTCTGCTGCTTGTGGTTGTTTTATGTCTTGGAAGACTGTGTAGAACATCACATAGTACAGTGGAGATCGAAGTCAAACACTTTACTGATGTGACTGCGTACAACAATGTCATGCGAGATTCATGTGATGAGGATGACCCATCTGGCCTTGACACACCTTCAACATCAGGTGAAAATCACGCTTTGCCTGGACAAATATGAGGCGAATATCCTATTCACTGTTTTTATCACTTTTGGCTATCAGAGACTGCAAAGCAGCCAGAGGAAAATGGCCGACTCCGCTTTAGCCGCATCGCTATCCTCTTCTCAAAAGCATCTTCAATCCGATCAACTGTCGAAGAATAGCGGCACCGAATCGTCAGCTAGCTTGAAAGTCGGTAGATCTGTTCTTGCAACGTTTATTGCTGCCTTTGGTCCTCTGAGCTTTGGTTGCTGTCTTGCATATTCATCTTCTGCTTTAGAGGATCTGCAGGGCTTCTATGGCAATTCGACTGTTCACTTGAACAAAGACCAGGGTTCATGGTTTTCGGTAAGTACTAATTATTCTGAATCTTATTAAGACTGAAAACTTCCCGATCCTCAGTTCACAATGGCAGAATGGCGGGAGTTGTAGCTAAGGGGGGAACAAATACGGTTACGTAAACAATCAAAATCAGAAATCAACGGTTTCGCTTGATCATGACTTTTTTACGTATCTTTATCAGTAACAAACCTGTGTAACAAAATACTGTCTGCCTATGACTTTCATCGTGTGCTTTAACAGAAAAGTATGATAGCCTGAGAAAACAAATTTGTATTAGGACAGTAACTTCAGGAGTTATTGACACAAGTACCTTTCTCGTTGCAAACTCTGTGCCATGATTTGATTCAATCAAGCTTGACGCAGACAGATTGTGTCCCTAGCAATAATAATCTCTCAGTTACTTGAGCGTCCATTTTCCCAAAATTCAAAATAATGTGCGAGTTCACTTCTGTAAACATTACATAATTGTATGAAGACAAATATTTTGAAAAGAAAGGATAGTTGTTTTTTGAACGGTCTTTATCTTGATATACATGAACTTTTCAATATTTAAAATACATTTCTACTTATTAAATATAAATAGCAATGTATTTTGATTTGTTGCCATTTCGGTGATTGTACATTCATGATTTCAAACCAGCGTAGCATCAACTATGGTTGTAATGTGTACTTTTCTATTAAGCTCCAGATAATTTGGTCACATACATATCTATATGAGAGCACGTTTAACACTCGTTGTGTGTGTGTTTCTTTCTTTCGTGTGTGTGTTTCGTTTTTTCGTGCGTGTGTGTTTTTTTCTTCTTTTTTTCGTGTGTGTGTGTTTGTGTCGATAGCTAGGGAGTTCCAGAGTCCAAAGTCAGCAACCTTTCCCTTCGTTGTACCCCTGCCCCATCAACGCCCCCCTCTCTCCTCCACCCTACCACGTCCACTGTCCGCGGAGTCGCGGACAGTAAAACGCTTTTGCGAACGTAAAGTCTTGTGGCAAAACGGAGAGCAAAACGACTATGATAAAAAATGAATGGCTAACACGAAAGCAAGTAACTCTAGCTCTCAAGCATGGAGTAACACTGAGTCCAAAGTCTTAGTACATCAAAGCGGAAGGAAATTTTGCTTGTTAATTCTTCGCCACTCCCCGCCTCTTCGGGTTCCTAACGGCCCCCTGTTCCGCCCATGAACGAGAGCCAAGATTCTTTTCGAGCTTGAAATGTCGTAGCAAAGCCGGCAAAGAGAACTGTTGTTCACAGTGAAGGATCCACTTCGTTTACTTAACCGTCACGCATCTAACATCATTTATTTCTCATTTTTTCTACTGCACAACAAACATACTTTTGAGGGACTAGTCATCTTTCCGTCCACTTGAACTGATGACCTCATGAAAGTAACGGATATTTTTAAAACAATAACCTTTGGACTCAAAATACGCTTTCTATTTAATCAATCGAAAAGACGCACATGATGCGCGCAATAAACCTGCTTGAGTGTTTCCTTTTATATCTTTCTAAGACGATTTTCTTGGAAGCTGCATGACTTATTCCAAGAAATTCTCCACACTTTCTCAAACCATCTTTTCATTTTGCTCATCTCCTTCGTAGCCGTTATTTATTTTGGCAAGTCACGCAACGAACTGAGAATTTCTGTTAGCATTCTAAGCTGTCATTATCTAGAAGTTTTACTTAACTTGTAAATAATGTCTAGAGAATTAGACTATAACACATTGAACATATTCTCCTGCTGTGGGGTGTAATCCAGTGATTGATACTGGCTTTGTTTATTACCTCTCTGCCTGAAGCTTGGATTTTTCTAGCGTCAGCTGTGTACATACCTCTCATTAATCGAGTTCGAGGTCCGTACTGTAAAATACGGACCGAGTTTTTTCCCGTCGATTTATGGCCCAAGCGCGAAGCGCGCGGGCCATAAATCGACGGGAAAAAACGAGGATCCGTATTTTGCAGTACGGACCGAGAAAACGAGGTTAATAAGATATTTATTATATCTCTGGAGTCATTTTGGCGATCAAAACAAACTTTAGCGGGCCGTACAGTGAAGTACGGCCCGCTAAATTGACCAATCACAGCGCGCGTACTAACTGAGAGATATAATAAAAAGCAATATAACCAGTGCGATTCACTGTTGTTTAAACCAAGTATTCTAATCAAGGTTTACTTTCTTGCAGTCTTTGTTGACACTTGGCGCGATGTTTGGTAGCCCTATTGGAGGATGGGCAATTGACAAAATAGGCCGAAAGACCACCATTGTTCTGTCAGTGATACCCTTTGATCTTGGATGGCTTTGCATCATCTACGCCAAGAACCGCGGAATGTTATACGCTGGACGATTGATAACCGGCTTAGCCTGTGGGATTATATCAGTGATTGTACCAGTAAGTGAAAAATTACAGTTATCATATGTTAACATATTTTGTAGGTGTTTTAGTATCAGTGATAATGATCTACATTACAACAACAACACAATAACAACAACACGCTTTATTTTCCCAATATATTTACATTACAGACATTTATTTATATATTTTTATATATTTTATTATAACAGAAAGAGGGGACTGGCTACTTGAAATAACCATAGGGTTAAATAGGGCAGGCAGTCAGTTTAACAAAATACTCGTTTAGGCCGGTATACAGACACAAACAGACAACAGACGTACACAAATAACCATAGGGTTAAATAGGGCAGGCATTCAGTCTAACAAAACAGATAATACTAGTAGTTTAGGTCGGTAAAGACACACAGACCACCAGACACACACATAACACACAGCGAGCAAAATAAAATAATACAAAGAACACTACAAGATAAATTGAGGAGGAAACTGGAGTTAAAAATAGTACACAATGGAGTATTTAAGCAAGAATGGTATGATAAAAATACTAAATTAAGTATGTGGATAAGTTATAGATAGATAGTGCAAAACAGTTTTACAAATCTAATATTAATGCAAATGAATATATGAAAGACCATATATTTGAACTGCGGATTAATATGTAATAATATTAATTGATCATCGCAGTTATGTACACAACTTAAGCAGCTGTGAATTTGAAGCCTGAAAAAAAAAAGTATTTTCAAAATATTGTTTCTTTACATGAGTATTCGTTAAATACAGTACAAAGTCCAAGAATCCCAAACCACAAACCTCCCCTCACTCCCACCCCCCGAGCTTAAAGCACACCCCTGTCCCACCTCCTTTCAATCCCAAACTTGGTTACTATATATCCAAAGAAATTTATTATTATCAAGAGGTCTTTGTACTTTAAGAAAATCTAATGGCCATTTTGGAGAAGAATGACTTCAGGA
>OX453276.1:34763446-34948446 GCA_949710005.1 Ricordea florida | reverse complement strand
TTTCCACCACGATATTATTAAGAATAAACTTTATTTGAGTGTCAACTGTATCTTCTCTTAGTTCCTTGCCCCCGAGTGGGGGATAGGGCGGGAAATCAATGCTCGCCATCTGTCCCTATTCTTGGCCACAGCTGCTGCTGCGGCCCACGATTTAATTCGCAGCTCAGCGCGTTCCTTCTCCACAGTTCTCCGCCATGTTTCCCTTGGCCGTCCTCTACTTCTTTTTCCACTTGGTGCCCAGGATAATGCCACGTGTGGGTTTCAGTTTGGTGCCATACGCAGAACATGACCTATCCACTTCCATCGCCTGCGTCGCACTTGTGTACTGATCTTTTCGATTCCCGCTCTTCACCGAATTTCATCACTGGTCACACGCATGGGCCAATGGACCTTCCAGATTCTCCTTAGGCATTTGTGAAGAACAACTGTATGTAGCACTGACGTATTAATTGGGGACACTGTAAAGCACAAGTCAAATCATATCTAATTAAATCAAATCAGATTTTGGTTGAGAGGGGAAAACCGGAGCAACCGGGGAAAAACCTCTCGGAGCAGAGATGAGAACCAACAAACTCAGCCCACATATGACGCCGGGGCTGGGAACCGAACCCGGGCCACATTGGTGGAAGGCGAGCGCTCTCATCACCGTGCCAACCCTGCTTCCCTCCTAAGTACTTCCATACGTACGTCCCAAGTACGTCCATAACTCGATGGTTACACAGCTGCTGCGTTTACCATTTCAGGTTTATAACATAAAACTTCACAACTTCACAAATCTGACGTCAGCATGCAACCCATGGGCAAATGGAACGCGCGCATTAGCCAATCAGCGCGCGCTTTCCCAAGGCTATGTCATAATAAATTTTGCGGTCCCTGTTGATACTATAACAACTAAAGTACTAAGCCTCTTTTTCTTTCAGGTGTACATTGCTGAGATAGTGTCTGCACGCCTGCGCGGTATGCTTGGTTCTGTAAACCAGCTGGCAATAGCTCTGGGAATAGTGTTTGGTTACGTGTTGGGCGTGGTTTTAGAGTGGAGGTGGCTGGCTTTTATTGGAACTATACCATCCACACTGCTTGCTGTCTTCATGTACTGGATGCCCGAGACACCACGCTGGTTACTAGCGCATTATCGCAGAAGGGATGCCCTGAGAGCGTTACTGTGGTTGAGGGGACCTGAGGCTGATATTGAGGAAGAATGTTGCGAAATTGAAGGTTCATTAGGTAATATGAACAAAACGATTTCTTTTACCAGTCACCTGACTGTATCGTCTGTGCCTTCGGGAATGGCTGAGGGCATGGTCTAAAAAAATGTAGAGGCTCCCTGAATGAAGAAAATCTTGGCGACTCAATTCGGAAAGTTTTCTCTTCATGGTAATAATAATTCATTTGTCAACGGTATTAAATGTTTTGAAATCATCAATTGAAACATTTTGGGGCCAAAGAACTCATGCAAAGGACAATGGACTTTTCCTCATAATTTGTAAAATTCTACAGATACAAAAAAAAGAACCATTTCAACAAATTTAATCAGCAGAATTCAGCCGGTACAGGCAAAGAGAACTTGACTTCACTAAAGTAGTACTAGACTGCAATTGTAAAACTTGTCTCTTTTCCTCAGAAAAACACGAGAAGCTCAGATGGCAGGAAATTCTGACTCCTGGAGTTGCCAAACCACTGGTTCTCAGTGTTGGTTTAATGATTTTCCAGCAGTTCTCTGGAATCAATGCTGTCCTTTTCAATGCTGCCGACATTTTTGCTGCTGCTGGTTTCAACAAAGCTAAAGTGATTACAATTTCCATTGGTCTGGTGCAGTTTTTTGGCACAGGGTTAGCCTGCCTTCTCATGGACAAAGCAGGAAGACGCATTCTTCTGATGGTCACTGGTTTGGTTATGTGCGCATCTTTTGTTGCTTTGGGAGTGTACTTTGAACTCTACATACCCCCTGAGGACACACCAACAGATGCTGAATTCCTTGGTTCCATAAGCCATTCAGTTCCAGCTCACAATATTTCGTGGCTGTCAATTTTGTCTTTGATTCTGTTAAATTTTGCATATGCTATAGCATGGGGTCCAGTTCCATGGCTGGCCATGTCTGAGTTAAATCCCATGCGGTCACGTGGTCTAGCTAGTAGTCTTTGTGGGCTTTGCAACTGGCTTACATCATTTGTGGTAACCAAGACATACGAAGATCTACAACAAGAGCTAACAGATGCAGGAGTGTACTGGTTCTACGCTGGATGGCTCTTCTTCGCCTTTCTGTTTGTCTTCTTTTTCTTGCCAGAGACAAAAGGGAAAACACTTGAAGAAATAGAAGCAATGTTTGACAAAAAGCGTGCATCTTACCAGGCCATCGAGTGAAAAATAGGTTCTCCACTGTGGAACTCAGGAGAATTGGAAAAGTTGAAACAATGTTCTATTGGTGTGGATATAGTAATTCACATTTATTAAAGGACGGAGTCTTGGTAGTATAAAAAACAATGAAGTGAAAAGTTCCATATTGGCAGCTAATTCTTACCTTATCTAGTAGCAGTTTAATAACAGAAAAATACTGTATAATTTTTATTTTTCAAATGCAACTCCCTTCTTTGTTAACAAGCTATCTCAAGTTTAAAACTAAATAACTTTCGTCATCACTGACACTACAGCTCACTAGCCCCTTTGAAATATCCACTCGAGGGCAAACAACTTCAATTCTCCTTCGGATAGCTTGTCCAGTCACGGCAAATATGATCTCCAAACAACTCCAGACTACCTCCGAGAGTTTGTACGTAAGTACTAGCCTGTGTGGTAACGTTTATATTCATTTACAGATAATTATAGAACATTGGGAAGTTTACAATGACAAGTATTTATAGAAGGATTACTTAACTCGGTTACATCACGCTTTAGTGTGTTCTAGAGCTCTCTAGAAGGAATGTTGCGTGAATATTGACAGGTTCTAGAAGGTTCTCCTTATAACAACTGGAACTAGTCTATACACGATCGTACTTACCCGCGAGCGCTCTTCCATATGACTCTTGGCACATTTTAGTTTAGGCTAAATTTAGAAGAGTCCAAGTGTAGAAGTTCCTGGCTAAGGGAAGGTACGTTTTTACTTTGGGGGGGAGGGCTGGGGAAGTTTGATATTTTTTTCCAAAACAATGCTGGCCCTCCCTCGCGTTTTAACAAAAAAACTCCTGCCCCCCCCCCCCCACCTTTAGGTGACTGACAAAAGTGCGACCCTCCCCTCACTACTACATGGTATGTTCCATGCTGTAGAAACCTATCACAATTGCTCACATGAGGTATGGCCCTCCCCTTTTGGTGCTCACTTTCACTGATGACTCTTCCCTCTGAGGCCCCAGCCCACCCCCCAATAAAAAACGTACCTTCCCTAAATTCTTTGCGCAGTAGTCACTGTGTACTTAGTGAAACATGTCGCCACATGTTCAGTGTTCCGTAACAGAGACAATACGCAATGTATATAGAAAAAAAAAACAAAAAAAAAAAACAAAAAAGGTACCGTTTCAAAAGGAAATGCGCGGGAAATTATCATGACGTTTCAGGGTGCGGATAACAAAAATATTCGGACCGGATGGGATATCAAATGTAAGAGTAGTGTATTCACAAGTTTAAGCACGCGCGTCTGAATAATAAATAAATACATAGGATTGTATTTATTGGTATATTGTCTTTGTCCTCACGATCAGGGGCTTACCAAGGATTTTTCTGGAACTACGCACAATTTTCCAAATCCCCCACCCACTACCCTCAAGTCCCAAATCTTTTTCAGGTGACTTGATTAAAGGCGAGGTTATCTCGTAAGCCTAGCGCTTTTACACTGTATATGAAATAACAACTAAGTCGTGAAATTTTGTCACCTTTTTCGGTTCACTTCTTTATTTTATTTTCTTACTCTCGACTTTTTTAGGTATGCACGTGCTTACCGTGCGTACAGGTAGCTACCCCCCGCCCCCACCCCTGACGATTATTGTTGAAGGCTCGTGGGGTTTCGCTCATAACTTGTGTCCATCAGCAAGCCTCCTGGGATAGGTTCTTCCTTCAGTAACGCTACTTCCTCATACACCGTGTTACGTAAATATGACAACTTAATGTTTGAACAGGTAAAAAAAGTATAACTAGAGGTGTCAAAGATTTCAGTGCCTTTGTTGTAAGCTTAGAGTTAGGAACGAATGGAAATGACAACATGACCGATCTTTGACCTGATGGGGATACTAACGACGAATGACCAATCGTCAAAGCGTCCGTTTCCTTATCATCTAACAGCGGTTATATAACATCAATGCGATGCCACGTGAGCTTTCCCGTTTAGTTTTGCGTAAAGAAACGTGATATATACACGTGAAATGTCACGTTATTTTTACACGTAAAATGACCACCTTTGCCATGGTTACATATTAACCCATGCCTCAAATAGTTAGAAGTGAAAAACCCGTGCGGTCATGTAATATCCTTTATTAGTAAAAATCTACTAGTATTCATAGTTGTCAGTTTGTCTACGTTTGGTGGGATTTGCTCCGCCCGCCCACCCGTCCAGTGTTCTCTATCTGAGCCTACGTGTCTTCCCCAGCGGGTTTGCTCGTCTGGGGTGACTCTCCCATAACTAAGTGCTAATGAGTATGCAGGAAGGATATTGAACTATACTAATGCAAATGCCGCAATCTGATTAGCATATTTGCCCTCCAAGCTTCGTATCTCGGGCAAATATTTGTTTTAAGAACATCAAATTTCCGCGGGGCAACTATCAGCCGATAGTTCCTCGACAGAAACACTCTATTGTTTAATTAGAGTGCAGCACTTGGTTGAAGATCGTTTTCAAAATGGTGACGTCTTCGCGCTTTAGCGAAGTCTCACAGGAAGATTTAGTATTTTGGTATTTTTTTCACCGACACATGATTCGTTTATAATAATTTTTACTAAAAAAATTAGATAATTCTGTCTCGATTTCTATTTGGTTTTAGTATAAATCTACTAGCGTTCTATCACAAATGCCGCGCTCTGATTGGCTACGCTACTCACTATCTATTCTGTGATAGATAGTGAGTAGCGTAATGGCGGCCGCTTCTTCACGTTTTCGAAGTGTCCGTGAAGGAGATTTAGACAGTTTACTGGTCGAGTCTGTTCCAGAAAAGACAAAGTTTTGAACGACTAGTAGATTTATACTAAAACAATTAGATTATTCGCTCTCGATTTCTATGCGTGATAGTTGACTCGGGCTGCGCCCTCGTCAACTATCACGCGATAGAAATCTCGAGCTCATAATCTAATTGGTTAATAGTTGATTCGGCCTTTGGCCTCGAGCTCCTCAACTATCACGTCATGTACCGAACTTGTATGGTACACCTAAAACTCAACCAAAACTCACTCGTGGCAGTCAAATCCGTCTTTAATTCTTTCGATTTCGCTCACTACAACCCGCACGTCTCCTCCCCGAAGTAGTTCCTTTTTTGTGTGTCTTGTATTACTTATTACATGACAACAATGACATTTGTTCTGTCACGACACTTCCGGTCAGTCATACTGAAATCTCGAGCTCAAACGATGTAATTGATAATTAACAATCCTCATTACTTGGTAATACTTGACATGGTCTTCGATGACCATTTTCCCAAAAGCTAACGATATTGCAACGATAACGTGACCTAACGGAAATCGCTTCTGAATGGCTTGAGAAGCAGGCAAACAACACAGAACGCGATAGAGACGATTGTATTAAAACTTTGCAATATATATGAAAACATTTACTCAGTTCCGTCTGGTTAAAGAGGCGTGCAGTTAACAATAATATGACAGGAAATTTGTGTTTAAACCTAAGGTGATTCTATATTGATTCTAGGAACATACCGGGTGAGTAAGTAAAAAGAGAATATTAATTGAATCCAGTTACGTTATTCATTGGCCGCTCCCTATGACATTGTGACAGACATTGTTATCAAGATACAAGCTGTCTCCAACTTTACATACATACATACATATAGTGGCTCGTCCCCACGGGAGCTTTTCAGAGTCACTTATTACATACAACATAGTTAAGAATCCCAACTGGTGGGAGGCAGACCAGTTATTTATTTATTTATTTATTTATTTCACCACACATTCTTTACGAAAAATAATAATAAATCTAATTACGTTACAATAATACGGAGATTGAAAGGACACCAAGAAAAGAGAAAATATCTAATACGTACAAATAGCAGAGAAAATAAAGTTGACTTTGTCGTTAAATAAGATTGTGGCGAGGAAATCTCGAAGAAGCTTTGAGGCTTATTTGTGAGCTCGAGATTTCCTCCCGTAGAAATTAACATTTACTATAATTGTTGCATAGATAGGCTATGTTGAAGTAGAAATGTAAGGAAGGAAGAAAAGAAAAATGTGAAGGAAAACAATAAATATATATAAGGAAACTATGATTTAAACTCGTTTTGCCTGTCTCTTAGAAAAGATTTCATAAGTCGTTTGAAGCTAGAAGCACTTGTTGCTGCTTTAATATGATCATGTAGTGAATTCCATATTTTGGGACCTTGAAAAAGTAGGGAGAATTTCTTAGTATTAGTTCTGCAGAGGTGAGTTCGGTAAAAGTCTGAGTGTCTTGTTGAATATCGGTGCAGTTGATTGCCAGTTTGAAAAGTTTGACAGAAAGTTGGCTATTTTACAAGGATGATCGAGGAGTTGAACCAGGTACTTACCCAGAACAACACCGGGTAGTGGCCGTAGCGGGTTTTGAACCCGGGTCACCGCATTGATGTGTGTTTATGGGGGTGCTGGCACATTTTATTATTTCGATTTTATTTCGATTTTATTTAGACTTTATTTAAATTATAATAAGGATTTTATAAACTAGACGAGACGGGGCTCTTGCCAAAATTTCATAAATACTTCATCAAGCCCTCACCAAGCCCCCACCAAACCCTCACCAAGCCTCCACCAAGCCTATGCCAAGACTACGCGGGTCATGGTGTAATCAAACCCTTGCCAAACCATAGCTAATATGTTACAAAATCGATGTGAATATGATACGCGGGCCTGGCACATTTAATAATTTTTTAAAATAAAAATGATTTAAAAGAAATAAAATAATAGAATAAATATGGAAAAATTAGAAACTTTGAGTAAAACAAATTTGAAAAGAATTGCGAGTTATTTAAAAATTAAAGGAAGATCAAAACTATATTTAAGAGAAGATTTTATTAATGAGTTTAAAAAGTTTGAAGAAGAAAAAATTATAAATTTAATTGAAAAAGTCTCCACTACTTGCCCCTATATTTGCATACATGAAAAACATAAATATTTTTGCAAAGAATGTAGAGGATCTCAAATATGCATTCATGATAAAGTTAAATATTTTTGTAAAAGTTGTAAAGGAGCACAAATATGTATACATGGAAGAGTTAAGTATCGTTGTAAAGAATGTGGAGGATCACAAATATGCAAACATAATAAACAAAAACAACAATGTAAAGAGTGTGGAGGATCACAAATATGTGAACATGGTAAACAAAAAGCTTCTTGTAAGGAATGTAGAATAAAATTAAAAAATGAATTATGATTTAAAGATATAAAATAAAATATAAAAGATGGAAAATATTTTTCGTGTATTTGGTGAAATCGAATTCAGAAAATTTAATTATTTTAATAAGAATAAATTAGATTCTTGCGATTTTATTAATTCAATTAAAGATGATATAATAAAAAGGCTATCAAAAGATAGAGAATGTTTAATAGGGAAAATAAATTTATGTTTTCATTTTTGGTGGAGGAATTATAAAATGAATAGTGGTGGAAATCAAACACCCCTATTTATAAAAAATTTTGATTTTGGTGTTAATGGTATAAATGCTAATGATCTTATGAAAAATTTTTTAAAAGAAGATGAAAAAGAAGCTAGTATTAATGATTTTGATAATAAATATTTAATTAATTATATTTCTTTTAATAGGGAGTATGATTATAATAAATTAAATCATAAAGAGAAATTTTATAAAGATTTACATAATGATTTAATGGTTGTAGCATGGTGCCCAAAAAGAGTTGTGGATTGGTGTTATGATATTGAGGAGCAAGAAATTTTTAATTCTTTACCTAACGAATAATAGAATATAATTATGTTATATAACCCAAATAATGGTTACATAACAAAAATTTTATCTAAATCTTAAACTAAAAGTTATGGGAGAACCCATCAGATCAAGTTTTTTCCATTCAGTGTCTAAGATAGTTAAATCAAAGTGGTTTATAACGCTATCATATTTTCGAACTGGAATTGTCGGATAATCCTTTGAGGGTATGTTTGCAAGTAGGTGTGATGGCACGAGTTTCACAAGTTCTCCATATTTGGTGTTATTCATATATGATGACTTATTATCTACTATACTACACATAAGTCTCAGTGGTTCCTTAATCTGTATATTTATAGGGTATAATTTACCAGGATTTATAACTTCAGGCACTCCTAAACCAACCGCTAACCCTCTCGTAAGTTTTATTTTGAAGTTCTTATTGGAATAAAGATAGTCAACAGTGTCTGTCTCAATGATTGTTATCTTTGACCTATCAGTATCATTAAGAAAGATCGATTGAATATCACGCAACGAATATGTACCGGGTTGTATTATTATTAGTGGCTGATTCTCTACATTAAACAATATCTGTTGTTCCTTGAAATTAATCAATCTTTTGGTTTGTATATTACAATCTAGTAGCTGTATCTCACGAAGATTTTTCAGTGGGGGATCTAAATAAATCCTAGTTTCAGACTCATACATGGTAATGCTTAACATTTTTGTTTTGATTACATCATATTCATCTTTAAATTTCCATTGACGTAATCACATTCCTGAGCGACGTTAGAAACCAACCTTTTTGAAGTAAACATAAAATCTACTTTTCGATTTCAAATCCACTTTACATTTTGCTTGTTGCTATGTCGTAAAAGTATGCAATCTATTGTTCTACACGTGAAAGCTGATTCATAAACAATGATAATCACGTGAAATGGTCATGAACTACCGAAATAGATACCACGCAAATACACTAGAGACAATTATAAATGCTAATATATTATATTCATGTTGCGTGGTCACGTCCGGTTTTACGCGTAGCGAGTCTGAGCCTTTGTCAGGCTTTTCATTTTGCGTTGGAGAGATTTTTGGTTTTGGATTTGTCTCAGCTATATGAGGTAACTTTACCTTTGAAGATCCTAAGTTATGACTTATTCCAACCGGTTTTGATTCCATGTTTAGCGAATTATTCACCCCAAATTTCATATCACCAGTTGCTTTCATAAGTTTGTTATTATATCCAACCACGCTCTCTGTGTTTATAATCATATTACTTGGCATCAACCACAAACCTGGAGCAACAGCTAAATCAAGCCGTAATTTCGCTTCTTGTACAGCTAATTGATATCTTTGGATAGAACTAGAAATGTCATTCTCAATCACACTACTCTCAAATAAAGCTAAGAATTCTTGTTGTGTCTCGATTGCTCCACCGCCGTTACCATAAATTGAGTTTCTTGTGTTAACTTGTGCCCCTAATATACAATAAACAAAAGCTTCAGCGGATCGATTCAATCTTCCAAGCCCCGCTTTGGTGAGTCCATGTCCACTTGTTGGGATAAACCAAGCATATTTGAAATTGGCAAAGTCATCATTACGAATGAATGAGATAAGATTACCATTTTCTTTCTTACCACCGTCATCAGCAAATTTATTACCTTCACCAGGCCATTGATCTGCTTCTTTATCATAATTCCTTATAATATGTATATTTTGATATCCTCCTCCTTTTCCATGATATCCTGCACCATAATCAAGGAATATATCGCCCAATCCGCCGTTTCTACCGCCTTTCCATCTAAAGTCTGAGTTTTTTGATATGCTAAATTCTGCACACAAACGTTGATATGCTACTTTACTATAGGGATTATTGTTTATTACAAAGGGTTGCTCATCAGGTAAGGGAAGGCCTAGTTCATACAGTATTCGTCTTATTGTGAAATATATATGAAACTTAATGAAGCTATTTACTACTTTAGGATAATTTAGACTCTCGAAAGGACTTATACCACAACCAGATGTTGCACACCATACTGCAAAGTTAAGTTGTTGCGGCCAATAGTTCATATCTGGGGCATTCAACCATTTTCTACTTTGTTTACCAAACTTGAATGTTACAACTTGTGATGTAAATATGTTTCTCATTTTTGCTGTGAATTTCTTCGTATTTGAAACGTATATATCTAGAAAGGTTAGCATTTTTGTTACATCAGTTGTAAAGTCATCAAAGTTAATAGCTGGTATTGGGTAAGTTCGATTGGTTATGGATAAACTCCTTGGGAAAGATGAAACTACTTTGGGTAAACTTAAACCTAAATCATTCCATAAAAGTTTTTTCAAATTAGGATTCATATCATCAGTCCATGTTTTCCCAGTAGGATCATCATTAGACATGATTGTTGTCCCATTAACTTTCCACTTAATATATCCTCCAAATGAATCATTCACAAATGTAAATTTATCAAGGTTGGCGTTTGGGTATCTATTTTTGAAATTCTCGAATAACATCTTATTCTTTGTGTTTCAGATAATCTGGTCTTTAGATCTAGAATAAGATGTAAAGTATTAATTAATTTCTTTTCTAATACCTGCAAAACAATTACAACCCACATCAGTTCTCTCATATGAAATTTTTAATGTGTGGGACCGGTTAACTCTTTTAATAGATCTGCTCGAACTTCTCTTCTTATCTGCGACATGTTTAAGTTTTTTTCTGTATCTCTCCTAAATTTTTGGCGAACTTCTAGTTTTAGTTTTTGAAACTTTTCCAACTCTGCTAAAATTATAGAAAATTCTTGATCGGATATAACATTATCTTTCAATGCCTTTGAAACCAAGTCGTTAATAGTGTTTAATTTTGATTTTGCTATGGAAACAGTCTGTTCATGTTTACTAACTTTATTTGAAAGTCTTTTTGATGCTGCACCAAATCCAACAGATACTCCACCACAAATTCCACCTACAACACCCAACGGAACACCAATAATAGCTCCAAAACCAGTAAGAGAGGTGCCCAATCCACTTGCTGATAGAATAACTGAAATCACACCACTACAAACGCTGATTTTTGTAAATATTCCTCTCGCTCTATTATATTTTTTCCTCACTTCTTCGTAATGTTTAATTTCTTTCTCAAGATTTTGTAATACTTCACTTGATTTTTGTAGTCTGAAATTAATAGGATCTGGATTATTAGGCAATCCAGGGTAAATTCTATTGTATTCATCCATATTGTATTTTACTGAACAGCATGATATCTTTAAATTTGTTACTTTCTCTTCTTTATGTTTTCAACAAAATACAAAACCACAGCCATTATCAAAAGCCAAGCATTTTCACCTAAAAAGCTAATAACCTGTCCCGCCGTTTTGAATAGAAAGCTCACGATGGCACCAACCATTCCAGGTAATATTTCACCGAGTTTCTTACCAAGAGTTTTCAAGCCATTACCAACACCTTTTCCTAAAGTAGATAATCCTTTTGAAAGATTAGAAACTATAACTCCAATTATAACACCAACAGCGCTAACAACAGCAAATACTGTAAACCCATACTTTTTGAAGATATACTTTATCCTCTCTCGTAATGGTAAATTTTTAAGTATTTCTTCTTTTCGCCCATCAATATCTGATCTTTGTTCTTCTATAGAAATTGTTTTATTTCTAATTTTTTCATTTAATTTATCAACCTCTGATTGTAATCGCTCTTTACTTTGCTCTAAATTTGATAAATTTAATTTACCCTTCTTATATTTATCTATTTCTTCTTTGTATAATTTTACTTCATTCAAAAGCTTCTCACCTTGTATTTTTAATTCTATATTCTGTTTTGCAGTTTGATCGAAAAGACTTTTATTTTCTGCTTTTTCTGCCTGCTGTCTCTCAATGAATTCACGAAGTTCTTTTTCTTTTTCAATATATCGATCTATCTCCTGTGGATGTGTATTTATTTCTACCATCAACCCCTCTGCGATATTATTTAATTCCTTATTTTTTTCTTTTTCTTCATTTAATTGTGATATGGTATCATTATATTTTTCCAACATTGTTGAATAATCAGCACCTAGAGCTTTTCTCATTGTTTTTGGTAAATCTTCAAGCTTAAGATTTCCATCTTTATCAACCACTGTATGCGGTACAGAACCCTTCCTATTACTAAATTCTGCTAATATACTACCATCTTTTCCATATGTTACATTAAATGTCGCATCATTAGGATTGTAAGTTGGTAAATAACGTTTGAGTTCTTGACCTGCTTCTCTCCTTCTGTCATATTCCTCATCTCTTTCTCTAATATTTGTTGGGTTTTTCTCTTCATCTTTTATTTCCCATTGAAGCCGTTTTCTTTCCCCCATATATTCTGAATAACCAAGATAGCCTTGATCAATAGATGTAGATGTATTTGGACTTTGGTAAAATGTGTCATCACCATCTTCATCATCATCATCATCTAATAAATCTCGCCTTGGAGGTGGAGTTCCCGGTCGACGATTCGGTGGTCTACCCGGAGGAGGAGTATCACTATCATCATAATCATCATCGGGTTCTTTTGGTAAATCCTCTAATGGTATATCTCCTGCTTCTGCCATGATTTTTTACTCATCAGTAAGAAATCTTTAGATCTTTGTAATTATAAAAAAAAATTGATTTCTGTTTTAAAAATCTAAAAATAAGATAAAAATATGAGTAAAGAAGGACAAAAATATAAAACAATTACAATAAGTAATATTGATTTTGTAAATTACGCTAAAAAAATAGGATTAAATATTTCACCGCAAGATGCTAATAAATTTTTAAGTAAAATGCACAAAGAACACAATCCAAATAGAAACCATGAAGAATATAAAAGAGAAATGAGAGCAAAAGCAACTGAAAGATATGGAATAGAAAATGATAATAGTATTAGTGATGATGAAATGTTGAAAAAACTGGCTTCGAAAATAACTAAAAAATAAAAAAAAATCTTATGTTATATAACTTATTTTAATTGTATTACAAGTTATATAATAATTTAAAATAATTTACTGGTCATATAACCTAAGGCTAACATACCACCACCTACATATGCCATTTCACCCATCTTTTGATTGTCACTGGGTCTATAATAATCTGAAAATTTAGGTTCTTGCATTTGTTCATATAATGCAAATTGTTCATTTGTAGTTGAAATATTTTTTGATGCTTGATATTTTTCATCTTTTTTCTTTATTTTCCAATCCATTAGTTTTTGTCTTTTTTCCTGATATTCTGCATAATCTCTTTGATATTTTTCCATTGCTTTATCGTGTCTTATTTTTTCTGTATCAGTTTTATTTCCTGATAAATATTTTGCGAGATATGACCCGCCAACAAATGCTGTTGAGTTTAATACTGCTCCTCCAACCATCATTGCTATTGAAACAAATGCCATTATTATTCTTTAATTTGGTAAAATCTTTTGTTCCTCTAAATATGTTTTTAGATACATACTACCCGACAAAACAGCAACCCATTTTGCATAATTTGTAATACTTGAAGATGGGTCGTTCATAAATGATTCTTTCATAACCTTTTTAGCCACATAACCAACACCAGCTGCTAATCCAATAAGGACTGCAGAATCAGTAGCAGTTTTCACAAGTTTATTTTCGTTTGACATGATTTTTACTACATCAGTAATAACTCTTTAGATATCTTTTGGGCTTAAAATCAAAATTACATCATTCCAATTTTTGGGCGATCTGGGGACGGCGCTTGAGTATTTGTTTGCGGATTATGAACCTTTATGGGTGGGGCTTGAAAAGCTTGTGGTATTTGAGTAACTTGTGATAAATCAGGTATCCTATTAGAATATTCATCCCCAGCTTTTTCCTTATATCTCATAAAAAGATCAAATGCTGTAAAACCTAATCCAACAATAGATAAAACAGTAGTAAAAGATAACTCTGGCATCCATGATTTTGATTCACTATATGTATTTTCATTTGCTCCGCGGCCCGTAGGGTCTTGCTCTTCTTCCTGTTTCATTTTTTCTTCGCGTTTCATTTCCCGGGCTAATGCTTCTTTTGCTTTTTTATTATATTCGGCTAATTTCTTACCTGCTGCTACTTTTTTAGGATTTTTAGTGTGTTTTTTAGTATCTTTATTTTCTGGTTTGGGATCAGCTGTAATTTGTTCCGTTTCACCTCGATCAACTTGTTCATTTTCTTCAGACATTATTTTCATATCATTAAGAAATCTTTAGACCACTTAGGAATGATATGTAAATAAAATAATAGTATGCTTAGTAAACTGTATCAGTACCAGCATCATCTTGCTTAGTAGTCTGCTCAGTTTTGTTAGAATCATCTGTATTAGTACTTGTAACTTGTTGATTTTTGTTGAATTTTATGTGTTTAGCAACCTGAAATATGCCGCTAGCAAGTGCTGCCAGTCTTCCTGCTTTCAATGCTAAGAGACCTACAATGTTTGTCAGTTCACGATTAACCAAATCATCATTTTTCAAATCTGAACAAAGAGCTTCTATATCATCAACTGGAACTAAATATGAAATAAGTTTGGAAACTAATTGAAGGGATGAATCAACCAATCCGCCGTTAATTTTTTTACCCATTACCGCTTGATACCGATTAAAATATTTTTCTACATCTTTTTCTGATAATTTTTTTATATCACCCAAACTCATTTCAACTCCCAAATATTCCTTTGTGGTTCCAAGAGCTGCTAGAATTGCTAGTGATTCTTGTTTTATTTCAATATCATCAGATTTTACATTGTCTTTTACCTCAGGTTGTTCTTCTATATAATCTTCAACTTCTGTCATCTTGTAATTTTCTAATAATACAAAGATTCTTTTAAATCGGCTACGCCGGTCCGAAGGAAATCACCTCAGGGATTTCCAAATAACAATTAAATGGGTATCGCAAACTTAAACATAGCCTAGAATATTTTTCTGTTTTCAGGAGATGCATAAACTTTTTACCTAATTCATAATCCAAATCGCCTCCATAATCTTCGAAAAACATCTTCATACCCTTCTGTGATGGATTATGAAAAGTAACAACACAAGCTACATTTTCACGGAATGGTTTTGCTATGGATGTTAATTGCTGAGTGAGAACCCAAACTGATAATCCATGATGTCTTCCGGAGAATGCTAAATCTATAAACTTGTTTGATCTTTTCTTCAAATCATTAGAAACGGCACAATCATCTAAAATTATTAATGTATTTGTTCCAGAGAATAAAGTTTGACAATCATTTAACAATTCATTAATCTCATCTACATTACTTGCATCGGGTGATAATACAAAGAAACGTTTATCTCCTCGGGCAAAATTATGATAGGTTTTATTTTTAGAATAAGTTGGACAAATTAAAACAATATATTCAAAAACTTTTCGGAAAGGGCCTCGGAGCTGTTCAATGAGATACTTTGTTTTCCCACAATTTGTTGGCCCGGTTATGATACAGTGGAATGGTATTTTTTCTCGTAATTCTTCCATGATTTTGTATCATAACATTATGTTTTTAGATTCTCAGTACTTTATTGATCTCAAACCTGAATTCATTATTTCCATCATTGCGTCAGCTACAACAAACATATAGCATGTTATTATTCCAGATCCGCCTTGTTTTCTTTTAATTTCTATTTTTACACCATCTTGTGTATTGTTTAATGCTAGTCCACCACCATGAATACCATTATCAGGGTGAGTTCTCATATCAACCCAAAGAGCAAACTTATCAGCATAAAAATCCTTTTCCTTTACCGACTGCTTCCCTTCAATCAGACTAAAACGTTTCTTTACCGACTCCCATAGATCTGATGGTATCATCCCCTTAGAGTATAAACGATTTGGTACACCATCAACATCTATATTAATCGAGGTTATGCCTGGATTGTAAAAATTCTCAGAGTTGCGTGCTCCTGCTGCAAATGGTGATGTAAACAAACATAATATTCCTGTCATTGATCTTCTAGGTAAATTAATATGCTGATTTATAACACCATCACCACCTATAGAAAATGTAAAAGTTTTGTGTAGAGTGACATTTTCGTAAAAGAATCCTTTACCAACCTGATAAGCTGCTTGTGCCTCGCGAGCCAAGTATTCACTTGAAATGGAGGAATATTCTAACTCAATGTTTTTGATTGAATAAGATGGAGTCTTAGTAGTGTCGGAATAAACAACAATATCATTAACTGGGGCAAGTGTAATCTCAAATATTAGATGATGATCTAGAGCTTTTGGATAGAAAACACCATGATCGTTTAGAATAGGATGGTTTAGTGGTATACGATACTTGGTATTATGTACTGATGCAAGGGTAACTGCCTTAACATCTTGTGTTTTCTTATCACCTGCATTTGTCCTGAGCTTTCTCATGTTTTCAGAAGAAATACCTTGTTTTAATCTATCTTCGCGTTCTTCATCTGTTAAGAATAAGTCATGATAGGTTTGAAAAAGATCATATCTTTGGGTATCCTGTAATGTTTCTCCTCCAAAAAGAACTTTAAGTCTAGATACAAGATTCCTTCCCACATTATTCACAACTGTATTATTAGCATGCCCATCTACATCTAAATCAAATAGAAGAGATACGCTTCCAGGTACAATCACTAAATTCTCAGAAAGTTTTGGAATATTTATATATAATGTTTCTCCAGGGCTAGCAGATGATGGATTGAGAGTAATTCGGTTAATTGTTGATTCCGCTTTCAAACCAAATGGCTCTCTAGGAATTCTATTTGGATTAATTTTTTCAGAAGTCATTGTAATTTATAAGATACTTTGGTTAATCTTTAAATGAGTAACGAAAAGATATCAAAAATATCGGCGAAGCCGGGCCCGACTTTAAGTTGGATATATTATTCAACTGAAGGATATTGGAAAGGATATTCCGCTATTAGTAAATTAGCTGAGAAGGCGAAAGTAAGTGAAGATGTAGCTAAACAATGGTTAGAGAAACAGGCAATATGGCAAATATATCTGCCACCACCAAAATATATTCCAAGACCGCACTGGACTGTAGATAAACCAAATCATATTCACCAAGCAGATTTATTATTTTTACCGCATGATAGAGTTGGAAGAAAAACATATAAATACGCATTAGTTGTGGTTGATATCGCCTCGAGATATAAAGATGCGGAGCCATTAACCACAAAAGAAAGTCGAGAAATATCAAATGCATTTGAGAAAATATATTCTAGAAGATTGAAATACCCTAAAACATTAATGGTTGATCCTGGAAGAGAATTTATGGGTGATGTGACAAAACTTATGAATTATCATAATGTGAAAATACAAAGAAGTGAAGCTGGTAATCATAGAGCTCAAGCATTTGTGGAAAACGCAAACAGAATATTAGGTGAAAAATTATTTAGCCATCAATATGCGCAAGAAATGATAAGCGATGATCGATCCGCTGAAGGCGGGGAGGGCTCTGCCCGATCCAGAGTATGGGTGAAACGATTACCTGATATTTTGAAAACTTTGAACAATACACCAACGAGAATAACTGGTAAAGAGCCTGTTAAATCTATAAAACAGAAGGAGGTTGATATTGAACCTAAAAAGTATAATCGAGTTGTTGGTCTTGACGAGGTTAGATTGTCACCTTATGTTAACGTTAGATATTTATTATTTCCCGGCGAACTTGAAGGTGGCGAAAAAAGACGAGCTACAGATCCTATTTGGAGTATCAAAGTTTATGATATTTCTAAAAGTATGATTACACCTAATCAACCGGTTTTATATTATTTAACTGATGGGCCAAGACGTGGTTTTGTTAGGGAAGAATTACAAGTTATACCTTATGATACGCAGTTACCTCCTAATTCTGTTTTGATAAGATAATGGCCATATGGAAGAGTATGTTTTCCATCTTTACAAATTATTCTCTTATCATCATCGGCTGATAGTGCAACTTTATTAACAGTTTCAGTATAAACAAAATGCTTATAACTTCTTATTACAGGCATTTCTCTCATCTGCTTTGCTTTGCTATCCAAACATTCCTTGTAATCATCAAATCTTATACCATTTTCTACAACTGATTTCTTAATTCCTTTATCCTTTTTTACCTCTTCGCCATCATCCATCCTGAAAGCGTATAACTTAGCTCGCAGACCAACAAATTCAGTTATTATTTTACCACCGGCTTCATCTTTAAACTTACCAATTACTTTTTTATTTACGCCCGTCTCAATACCTGATGGATGATTTTTAGGGTAATTGCTGGTGTCAAACATTTCTCTAACATCAGGGCTTATATCCATATAGAAATCCTCAGTTTCTATATCATATACAAGACTATCTGTATCTGTCATAAGTAATTTAGCTTTTTCACCATATTTTGGTTTAATATAATTATAATGAAAGTCATACATCATTGCTTTACTTATATCTAAAATACACATTCCTAAGTAAATAGGTTTATTGTATTTTATATGTGTTTTATTCATATGAACCGCCATAAGATTTTCAGAAAAAATAGTACGACGATTATAGTTAGCTTTTGATATTAATTTTCTTGCTTCTTTCTCATTAGTAACCAATCTTATATCAACCCTTTTTCTAAGATTTTCCATTGTTTTTCCAAATACTGAATTATTCATGAGTTTGAAGAAATCTTTTTCAAAGTCGTTTTTCGCTTGTGCTCTCAATTTTGTATTCAAATCTATGTAAGGTTTTAACCATGCAGACTCTTCAAATGTAATTCCTCTGTGAATCTTTGTTACTTCTAATCCTAGACTTTCATATTTTTTTAGAGTTTCATGGTGAACAACATAATTCTTTTTATCATTTAGGTTTGGTATTAATTTCTCAACCCTATTAACCTTAATTCTTTCCGGGGCAAGCGGGTAATCACTATGTAAATCATGAAGATGTTGTGGATATTTTAAATCAACCTCTAATATACAAGACATATTTTTCCAGTTTTTTAGTTCTTTTTCACTCATCCATTTTAAATCATGAGTTGGGAGTGGTTCACTCATTGCTCCACCATATAAGTTGTTTGCATCGAGATATTCTATATAATTTGTTTGTATGTTTGGATCATATTTACTCATGTATGGGTTGTTGGCTTTAGCATATCTGTTTGATATCTGAGATATACCCCCTCTAACACCTTTCTCAATCATAATTAGCATATCAATATCATTTATCATCTCCAATTCAATTTTGGTTAACTTTAACATTGCATCCCAAGCCAGGCCCGGCGCTGTATAATACCAAGCAGGGTCCAAACTATAATTACTTTGGCAAACATCTCTAAAGTTTTCAAAAACATCTGCTAATAATAACACATCAGACTGAAGATATAGATTGAGGTAATCTCGCATTGTTTTCATATTAAAAGTTTCCCATACATTTTTAGCATGTTTGTAATCATCTTCTGAAATATCTTCACCTCTAAGTTTTGAGTAAAAAGCTTCCTTTGGTGGAAGTTGGGTTTCGTTTAATTTATCAAAATCATCAAGCCAATCATATGGGAATACTCCCTTTCTCAACAATAACTCTAATTTCTCTCCAGCATTGTATTTTTTACTGTTTTCAAAAAATTCTTTTGGCAGATTATTTACTAATTTATCAAGACTGGATTGCATAAATTTTAATGAATCAATGAACCTGATATCTCTCTTAACATCTTTCATCTCACCACTTTCTTTATCTTTGTAGGTATCAACCACAATCTCTTTTGAGAAAGAAATATACTTTTCCTCATTATTTGGTATAAGTTTTATTTTACCTTCTGTTTTTGCTAGATTATTAATAAATAGATGTGCATCATATCCCGATAAATTATGAATTATAACTGGAAAGAATTTTGGAAACTTATAATTTAAATTACATTCCTTATGTGCCGCACCTCTATACTTTCCTGTAAGATGACAGTGATCTATTACCTTATCTTCACCCAATTCTTTCTCGCATATATGGCAATTAGTTGCGTTTTCATAATTTATTTCATCATCTTCTGTCATATTCTTCTTATTAAACTTTTTGAATCTTTTTACATTATAACTAATACATTTTTTATAAATTTTCTTAAATTCTTTCTCTAGATATTCAACAAATTTCTGCGCAACATCATCTTCTTCTGATTCGGCTGTATATTTATAAAATCTTGATTTACATATTTTTTCATTAAAACTCTTAATATAACAACCAAATGCAGCGGGTTTGTGTGTTTGATATTTATTTGTAAAACTTTTGCTTTTATCCAAGGGCTCATTATTTTTTATTTTTTCCAAAATACACTCAAAGTCTGCGTACGCTACAAAAGGTATTCTCATTTTTTTAACAAAATTTCTAAAAGAAAGAAAACATGGACTACCATCTTTATTTTTTAGCATATCAATCCTTGCTTCATTGTATAAATAACAATATCCTTCATGCTTTTCTAATGAGCTTTTTAAATGAAAATGATGCAAACAATTATCACAAAAGTACAACTTACATTTACGTTTAGTAACTTGTCTACGTATAAGTGCACTAATATTCTTTATTAAAACAAAGTGTTTATTTGTCTCTTCATCTTTATTTATCTCTTCATCTTTTTTTTCTTCTGTTAATAAAAGTAATCTAATCAATTTAAATCCACGTTTACTACTTCTTTTTATAGGGTATACACCTATTTTCTCATCATATCCATATATAGCAATATCATAATCATTTTGGTTTTCAAAATTAACAACATCTTGTATCGTGCTTGGGAAATTAATTCCATCCCAATTAAAATTTTTTGATTGTTCTTTCAATTCTTTAGTTATTCTTTGTGGGTTTTTATCAGTTGGATATACAGCTCGTGTTACACACCACTTAAAACATTCATCATCATTATAATTCTGCGGATTAATAATCGCATTCCTATTTAACAATTCTTTTGGTAATTGAATATAAGATCCTCCTAAAAGTGGAACAAAACGATCTATGAAAATGTCAAACATTACTACTCTTACAAATTTCCAACCAGATCCATTATTTATAAATTTAACAAATAATTTAAGTTGTTGATTTGTTAATCTATCAAATAATTCTGATAAATCTGTTGCCTCAAGAACAATTTCTGATTTTTCAGAAGGAAAGGGCCTATCACAGTATTCAATTTCCTCAGTGATAAGATTTTTTCTCTTGAACATACATGTAAATATAAATTTTGTCTTTAATGATTTTTGTAATTCAACTCTCTTTCTAAGTAAATCTATAACTTTTGGTTTGATTTTATGTAAGAATGTCTTTTCATCATTCTTTTCATTTCCTTCAATCCTATAACTTAAATAATTACCATTAATAGCTGATTCAAATTGTCTTGGCGTAAAATCTTCCTCAATTTCGTTTTTGTTTGATTTTTGTTTTTTAGTTTCTTTTTGATTAATTGATTTCTCTTCTTTTACACTTTCATTCGTAGTTTTTTGTTTTTCTTTAGTATTTTTATTTATAAGATTTTTAAGATCTTTACCAACAGACTTAACTCTATCAACCACTTTTGTTGTCTGTTTCTTTATCCAATTAAAAGTTTTATTCTTTGTTTTTGATTCTTTAATATTTTTAACTAAACTTTTAGCACTATCAACAAAATTATATACAATATTTTTTCTGGGGGGTTTAAGCGGTTTAGTACGTTGAATAGAAGGAGGGGGAGGGCGCGGAGGTTTAGGTGGTTTAACATTTGGAGGGGGGCGGCCTGGTGGTGTTCTTCCACGACGATTAGGTGGAGGGCCTGGTGGGGGGCTATCTGGATTAATTCGATCTGGTGAGCCAGGCGATGTACCAGGCATTGGTTGAGGAATAATTAAAGGTGGTAAATTTGGCCGATTTGCTGGTCTTATTTGTTGTGGTTCAATTTCTGGAATTGGAAGAGGTAAATTTGGTTGATCTATTGGCCTCATTGGTGTATTACGTAACTCATTAACAATTCCAGCAATATTAGTAATAATTTGTTGAATATTATTAATTACTTCAGGAATATTACTCAACTCTTGAACAAATTCTCTTTTATTAAAACGCGATCGGCCTGGAATATTATACCATCTAGCCAAATGTTTCAGTTGCACAACATTTAATCTTCTTAATTCTTGTTCCATTTTGTATATTAATTCTTCTTCTTATTTATTCTATTATTTTATTTCTTTTAAATCATTTTTATTTTAAAAAATTATTAAATGTGCCAGGCCCGCGTATCATATTCACATCGATTTTGTAACATATTAGCTATGGTTTGGCAAGGGTTTGATTACACCATGACCCGCGTAGTCTTGGCATAGGCTTGGTGGAGGCTTGGTGAGGGTTTGGTGGGGGCTTGGTGAGGGCTTGATGAAGTATTTATGAAATTTTGGCAAGAGCCCCGTCTCGTCTAGTTTATAAAATCCTTATTATAATTTAAATAAAGTCTAAATAAAGTCTAAATAAAATCGAAATAAAATCGAAATAATAAAATGTGCCAGCACCCCCATAAACACACATCACCGCATTGAAATACCGCGCCCTAGACCACTCGGCCATCCTGCCTCCACTTTGGCATCCTTAATAGAACAAAAACAAGTGTCGATCTCCTCAAATGCTGCTCTCTCTTTTTTCAAATGTAACTAAGTTGTCAAATATTACTCCTAAGTATTTGATGCAAGTATTCTACACAAATAATTTCAAGCTGGCTCCATCAAGCCTTATTTGGTATCAAGGGGTGTAGGCTGGGCGTGATTACCCATCACGCCTCTCGGTCGTCTCTAATCATGCGCGGAATGTCGTAATATTCCAATAATCATCCATTTCTGTGATTTCACCCAACGAAACATTACATACACCAAAGATCTTCACCAAAAAATGGCCAATACATCGTTAGCCGCATGTGTAGGCCGCGTTCAGTCCGACCCGGTGTTACACAGAACTAGTAGAGTCGGTAGATCTGTTCTCGCAACGTTTATAGCTGCGCTTGGTCCGTTGAGCTTTGGTTACTGCTTGGGGTATTCGTCTTCTGCATTAGAAGATTTTAAGAGTTTAAATAGCAACTCGCCTCTTCACTTAACCAAATACCAAGGCTCATGGTTTTCGGTAGGTTCGAAATAATTGTAACTTGGTTTTCGTGTGACTGTTGTTTGAGCTCACCGTTATGTTAAGTTTATCCACGTCATGATTTAAGCTTAATTCAGTTCGATTTCGGTTTCACTTTCAACTTCATTGTGCATGCTTTAGCTTTGCTTTTTTCCACCTCCAAAACTCAAGGTTGCACGTGTATTACCCATTACTTTACGGCTACAGCATGCACAATTTGATATGGGGTTATAAGGAAATCCAATCGTCAATGATAAACTGTAAAATACTACGGAGCACAGGGTGCCCAAGCTTACTGTTGGTGTTGATTTAGGTTTTTTCTCTTATGTTTGGTGGGAAGAAAGAACCTTGACCGCAACGAAATCATCTGAAACTCATTCAGGGCAATATTCAGAGCCACAATAAGTCACTGAGTATTTTACTGAATTGACTGTTCAAAAATCCCCCTATAATCTCCAGTAAATCAGCGCTAACAGTAAGCTTGGGCTACCTGTGTACGGGGAATAAGTTTCGACATATAGTACTTGTGGACTTACCAATCGAAGTATTGTAGGTCTTATTTGTGCCGTAACTGTTCGCTTTCCTTTAGTAATTATAGTGTTCGTATGAAAAAGTAAAATGCAGAAAAGGGTGCATTATAGGCTACACGTTGTGCCTATAGGTCCATTTGGGGTTTTGTGCCCGGGCTGGGTTTTACATTTATACTTTACAAAACACACAAAACCTATTGCTGTTCAAAGTCAGTAAACAAATTTAAGGTCTCTTTCTTTCAGTCTTTAGTGACAGTTGGTGCAGTCTTTGGTAGCCCCATTGGAGGATGGGCAATAGACAAACTGGGCCGTAGAAGTACGATGGTGTTGTGTGTGATACCCTTTGATTTAGGGTGGCTTTTGATCACCTATGCTCAAAACCGCACAATGTTATACGCTGGACGGTTGATCACTGGCTTGGCTTGTGGGATTATATCACTCACTGTGCCAGTAAGTAAACAAACTGCAAATATCATGTAGCATCAACTATGTCTGATCATTTAACTTAATTGTAAATAGATAAGAACAGTGATAGTCAAAAGTGAAATAGTGATTTTCTTTTCTCTCACTTCTGTGTCCAAGCACCTGGATTGACCACTTATTTACCAACATTGTTAGATTAAGTGTGGGGTAAGTTTGTCACTAAATATCTAAGCAACAACATACACCTGTACTGCTACATAGTATCACCTATGTATATTGGAAGGAACTGCATGTATGGGTTGTCAATAAAGTTTTCCATAGCTGTGTTATTTATGCATTTATTTATTTTGCTTTGTTTCTGTCTCGTTTTTGTTGGAAAAGTGGCATATCCAACAAACTGCAGTCAGTCAGAGCAAACATGAAAGTAGCTGACAACATCATCATATCAAACAGCACGATTTTATATAGAACTTTTGATAATAGGAAGTACAAATACTCTTTAAATTACACGCTTCTTATAGCGAAGTACTCCATATACAGTAAATGCTGACATGATGAAGAACTCTGTTTTGACAGGTTTCTATAACTGTTAATGGAAAAAGTAAATTTACAAAGAGAAATTGCCATTCAAAATAACAAGCTTGTTCAGTTCAATGAAATATATGGATATCTTTTGTAATCTTTTTTTTATCACCATGTGTGTATATTTTCTTAATACTTATTTTGTTTCCCCCTTCTTGTTTTCCCTTGTAATCAAGCATTGTAATTAAATTTATGTTGTATACGTAACATCAGTTGTAAGTTCACATATATTAGCCTTGTGACATCTTGTAATACCGTCTGCTACACGTACTTTGTATAGTTATTTGTTACTTTTGCTTGTGAATACAAATAAAACATTCAATGTTCAAAAAGGAAAGTAGCCAGCAATATCACTGGTCAGCAGACCTTTTTGACAACATTAATCTTGATGTATATTTCTTAAATTCCAACATGCTAACCATTACACCACGTCTCTTCTGTTTTTTTAGGTATACATTGCTGAGATAGTTTCGGCACGTTTGCGTGGTATGCTTGGTTCAGTAAATCAACTGGCAGTGACACTGGGTCTTGTGTTGGGTTACGTTATGGGAGTTTTCTTAAGCTGGAAGTGGCTAGCTTTTATTGGAACTGTGCCTCCCACACTGCTTGCTATCTTCATGTACTGGATGCCTGAGACGCCGCGATGGTCCCTAGGGAACAATTGTAGAAGGGATGCCTTACAAGCATTGCTGTGGTTAAGGGGACTTGACGCTGAAGTGGAGGAAGAATGCTACGAAATTGAAGCAACACTAGGTAATTTACACATAGTGGAGATTTCGTCATAACACTGCTATATCTTCATTGCGCATTTATCTTTAGATTATAACCCTTTTCACTTTAATGTCATAAATTAAACCATTTAAGTCCTGACTTGGGTGTCTCTTGTAGTGACTGCTGCCGAAAAGCCATGTTAAAGAATCACTAGGCAATCATTTGTGTCTTAGCTTTTAATGTTATGCCCTTTAATAATTAACATATCACTCTGTGTTGATAGTTATGATTTTTATTTTATTATAGTATAACTTGTTATCAACATCAGCAACACTTCTTTTCAGAACTATCTACACTACAAACTCAACAAACAAGTTATGTACTATTATAAATATTTTCTGTTGTTCACAGATACTCATGAGAAGCTCAGATGGCGAGAAATTCTTACACCTGCAATTGCCAAACCACTGGTTCTCAGTGTTGGTTTAATGTTTTTCCAGCAGTTCTCTGGAATCAATGCTGTTCTTTTTAATGCTGCTGACATTTTTGCTGCTGCTGGCTTCAACAAGGCTAAAGTGGTTACCATTTCTGTTGGTCTAGTGCAGTTTTTTGGCACAGGGTTAGCCTGCCTTCTTATGGACAAAGCAGGAAGACGCATTCTCTTGTGGACCACAGCTCTGGGAATGTGTCTATCCCTCGTTGCTCTGGGAGTGTACTTCCAAATTATGTATATCCCTGAAAAGACACCTGGTGATACAGTAAAGCTTTTTGGTTCCATAAGCCATTCAGTTCCAGCTGACAATATTTCTTGGCTGTCAATTTTGTCTTTGATTCTGTTCAATCTTGCATTTGCTTTAGCATGGGGTCCAGTTCCATGGCTGGCTATGTCTGAGTTGTTTCCTCTGCGAGCTCGTGGACCAGCTAGTAGTTTCTCCACATTGTGCAACTGGAGTTTGGCTTTTGTAGTTACTAAGACATATGAAGATCTGGAGCATGCCCTGACAGATGCAGGGGTGTACTGGTTCTATGCAGGATGGAGCTTTCTTGCCTTTCTATTTGTATTCTGTTTCTTGCCCGAGACAAAAGGGAAAACACTTGAAGAAATCGAGGCAATGTTTGACAAACAGCATGCATCTTACCAGCCCATAGGGTGAACATGTGTGCATGAATAGTTTGAAATAGGCTGGAAAGTTAGTCTCTCCCATCACTGAAGCTAGATGCATTGGACTCTGGGAAAGCCAAAAATCTAAGCGGGATACATTTCTTATAAAAAACACAAATAACAAATGAAGTACTTTAGGCTAGATTTTGCAGACACTTTTTTGTTTGTTGAATTTCATTTTAACAAGGGAACATCAAGCTGAACCTTTTTTTGCACAACAAACCCATTGAGCCGTGCTGTATGCAGGGTTCGCACAGTCTTGAAAAGTCCTTGAATTTTAGGGGGAGTCCTTGAAAAGTCCTTGAACTCAATTTATCCTTGAAAAGTCCTTGAATTTCTTTACAAGTCCTTGAAAAGTCCTTGAATTTTCTCAACCTTCGAACGCGGTGGAGTCGAAAGCAAAGTTGCTTTGCATTGTTATTCTTTTTCTGATGTCAAGGAACTCGCAACACAGCAAAATAAGCTAACTAAGGATAACAGCAAGTCAGACGGAGGTGGAGCAAAAACTTGTGGCCTTGAAAACCTGTTAGTTTGGAATATTCGTACATGTATGTCTATTTGTATTTGCCATCCCTGAAATTAAATTCCTGTTTGGGGTCCTTGAAAATCACATTTGGTCCTTGAAAAGTCCTTGAAAAGTCCTTGAAAAATGGTTGCAATTTTTTGTATGAACCCTGGTATGTGAAGAGGTTTTTTCCTCCCTGTCTTGGTGATAAATGCACACAAAAATATTTCTATTAAGTTTTATTTCCAGAATTAATTATTAGTCAAGGATGGCTATAATTCCCTGCTACTTGTCATAATTTGTTTGGATAAGGTTAGATCACGTTAGGAATCGTAACTCTTAGAATATTATTTTTTTGTGAGACAAGATCCTCAATCATACATGGATCATAGCCAAAATTAAGCAGTAGCAAAATTACTATTGACAGTGAATTAAAAAATGGATTCAAATATCCAATAAAGGTACATGTAATTATAACTTTTTCATCTTAATATTAATAAATCCTAGTACGGTACCCTTGTATTCTTTGGAAATGTCTTATTAACCACTCAATAATTATATTGAACCACAGAAGAAATACTTAATATATGAAAGCTCTTTACAGTTGCAAAGGGTAGACTTCAAAAAATTCAGGCTTCTGCTCAAACTTCAATTTTTTCACATTTTGTCTTTGTAACTGATTATGTTGTGTACATGACTGTGATTATCTTTCCCTTATTAAATCTTTCTTCCAGAGTTCACTTATATTATATATATATTTTGTCCAAACTGCATGGGGTTTTTGCTTTCCTCATAGGTGGTTTTTTTGTTCTAAAAAAAGCTGGGTTTACCATTTTAGACACAAGTGGGATAAGTTTGGGGAATGGACAGGACCAGGTGAATAATGGAACCCTTTTTCAAATAAAAAAAAAATGCGTGGGTGCATGAAAAAATGTGTGATTAAGCACCATTGATTACAATCTTCTATACCTTGAGGAATAAGTAGCTTTGCTGTAGAAAAATTAAACTGCTTTGGCATACCCTGCATGGGGGAAGAAAAAACAGCACCATCCAAGATACTGATCCTTGAATACTTATGATCTATGTATCTACTTATGGTCACTACTAGCAAGTTCTATGGATCAATGCCCATTTTAGTTTAGACTCCTTTACACAATACATGTAATTGGCCACAGATATCTATCTCTCAAAGTTATAAAAAGAATCTTACAATAATTGTAAGCTGATTTTGTATTCACATTATTTGAATGCAAAGTAACCAGGAAGATGAATTGTGAATTATGATCTCCAGGATACTGACTTGCTCTACAACAAATTCTTCAAACTAACATAAGAAGGTGTATGCTGTTTAAGTTTGGAGACTTTTTTGAGTGCCATTGGGCATTTTCATGGAAATTGTGCTATATAAGAGAGTACATCTATTATCATTCTTTACTACAGAATCTAACAATTAAGATATCAGGAGTAAAAGGGTTCATCAAGCCATTCATGGTTAAATAAACTCAAACTTGCTATGGGTTACAGTAAAAGTTGATGCAAAAACAAATGGTTTCACTTTCATCTTACAGCTGCTCTTTCCATCATTTCATGCTCATAGCTTGTTCTAGTTCCTTCTCAACTTGCCTTACAAAGCGGCTATTCATAAACAGCAACTGAAAATAGCAAAATATAAAACTAGATTGAGAGACCAGTTTAATGTGATAGAGTTGAGTGGTATATTGAAGCAATAAACCGCAGTTTTTATGGGTTTACTGGCATAATAAACCATCAGAATGTTGGGAAACACAAATAAAGTTAGTGATTCACAAGCTCTTCGAGTGTTCCCACAACATCCCAAGTGGTTTATTACCTCCATAAACCCATTAAAACTGCAGTGTATTGCTTTAATAAACAAACTTAAAATAAAAACAGAAAATGTTTCTCTTTTGTGTGGGTTTACTGGCACAGTAACCCATAGATTTTCGACTAATCAGCACACGTCTAGTATCCGAGTTATTTTCTAAGAAGATTTAACATAGGGCATATCATTGTTCAAGCCTTGAATGTTTCTCTTGCAAGATACATGTGCAAAATAATGTCATGGTATGCACCAGTAACAGATTCTCTCCTCTCCTACTGAAAATGAAATTAAATATCCTTGCAACAAAGGGGATATATAATTCAAGTTTTGGGTACTTCAGTTCTAAATGTGGAAAATTCAATTTCAGGTTAACAATTTGTAAAGGTAATCAAACGGTTGTGAGTGTAATTTGGAAAGAAACACAAGCAAAACGACTGAAAATATCGTATGAGCCAGCAGGGCCAGTACAATTTTTTTTGTCTTTGAAAAATTTATGAGTCCTTATACAAAATTGCATTCAAAATCATTTGATTACTTGTTAATATATACACGCAAACACTTAATTCCAACTTTCTGTACTCAGTTTCAATTTTCTGCACTTTTTGAGATTGATTGACATGCTCTCAGCTAATTAGCACATTGAAATTTTTGCATGTATATTGTCACACAGCCAATTATACCATACATACCTGACCATTTGGCAAGAAATGGTGGACCACGACTGCTACTTTGTCAACCTTAAGAATTGCCTGTTTAAAAGTTACAGAATAAGCACTAGCACCAAAATACTGACCGCCAACCAGTTAGCTCAGTTGGTAGAGCACTGGACTACTGTGCGGGAGGTCGCGGGTTCAAAATCCCAGTCGGACCAACACTCATGGTCTTAAAATAATTGAGTAGAAAGTGCTGCCTTTGTAATGACATCTGCAAATGGTTAGACTTTCTAGTCTTCTCGGATAAGGACGATTAACCGTAGGCCCCGTCTCACAACTCTATCTGTAATGTGGGACGCAAAAGAACCCATGGCACTGTTCGAAAAGAGTAGGGCATGTTCCCGGTGTCATGGTCTATTGGTGTGATTGTAATGCGCATATGATTATTAATATGGAATATGCGCAATATAAATGGAGTATATTATTATTATTATTATTATGAATGATGTGCCATAAATATCAGCAAAGTCAAGATGGCTAAATATTGGCCAAGCAATTTTAGGCATTTCATATGGCCAATTTCCAGGTGATTTTGAACCAAGCAATATTGGTTAATAAAAGATTTAAGTCATAAGTGACAAGAGTAAATTGTTTCCAGCAGGGACACAGAAGCGATTTCTGTGCCAATCTCAGCACAAGATGTGGATGTTATTAAAGTGACTTATGGTTCACAGTTAGGCAATTTTTTGATGAAATGTCAGCATGTTGACTTCATCTACTGACTTTAATTTGTACCAAATCTTGAATTACCAGTTATCAATTTTGACCTAATATTAATTTATGGGGTGTTAACATGAACCCGCACCACTTTCACTCCCGAGGAAGTTCAATATGGTTTCTTGTCATGGCTATGTACCTCTTTACAACAATCAAAGATTACTCAATTCAGTGTAAAATCAGCATTTCAGTGTTGTCTGAAATGGGTAACACCACAAACTATGTACACATCAAACAGAATCACGTTGTCATCCTGGTATGGCACTTGCACTGGGGGAAGCACCCCACTGATTATATAATTGATTACCAAATAGAGTATTAAACAGGGCTAAAAATTGGCGGTCGCATGGTCGCCAGTGGCAAGTTAAAACTGACCAGGGCTACCAAAAGTTAAGGTTTGGACGCCCGATGTGCGACACTATACTACAGAATTTGGAAAAGTTGCAATGTAAATTATGTGAAGTACAAAGTTAAAAATAAAACTCAACATGTAGTTTACTACTGAATTTTTAGTTCTATATTGGAAATTCAGAGCTGTTTTAACAGTTATTTCACAAGTGTTCTACATTCACAACGTATAGACGCCATTTTGATTTTGTGATATCTGCGCGACTCTGAAAAAAAAAAATTGAGGGCTACTTCATTTTGGGATGGGCCACTAAGAATTCAAGGAAACTGGCCCGACTGGCCACCAAGCACCAGAGTTAATTTTTAGCCCTGATTAAAGACATACCTCTGGCTGAACGATCATATAGTTATCAAGCACTCGGTGACAGACTTGAATATACAGTATATTTTGTGATAATCCTTGGTTGAAATTTTGTTTTTCTAAGGAATGGGTTGTTGTTCATTGTGGAAAATGTGAAGGTAATATAAATTTTTTGTCACACAATATAGTCACTGGATGTTGATCATGATGTTTCAACCTGCTAGTCTTCTTCATCACCTGCAGAAGACTAGCAGCAAGTAGTCGAAGCATCATGACCAACATCCAGCGACTACATTGTGTGACAAAACGAGAATTTATATTATCAATTTTATTTTCCGTTGTTTCAAACTCATTATCATACATAACCATACCAGGAAAATAAAATTGAAACAAAGGAAAAAATTGAACCACAACATGTATAGACACCAAAAATCAAAAGTAACCTACTCCAGATGGCTGCTGGATAATTCTGCAGTATTCTTGCAGATGTTGTATTAGCAAACTCAGAATATTCTCAGCAATAAGACGGTTTTCATCTTTTTCACAAACAAGGGTGAATCCGCAGCTGGGAAAAATATAAGAAGAAGACAAAAAATGCATGACAAATACGTAACTTATAGAACGACTTGTTCTGTTTTGTTCTTGTTCTGTTTTGTTTTAAATTTTATTCAATGACTATGGTTATGTGATGTTACTGTCACACCATGCCTGGCATGTGCTGGGGAAACTACTGAACCTATTTTAAAACAAAGCCTTCTCTGTCTGTCTGGGTTCTGGGCAGATTTGTACTGAACTTGGCATGTGGACATAAGTCATTAAAGCTCAAATATATAACCTATCCCCGCATCCTACACTCGCGAATGTTGTCAGTTGAGGACTCGACGGACTTAATGTAAAATATATTTTATACTTCTATTGACTACATGGAAATATATTTGTGTTCATCTGTTTTGCCCTCAACATTCACAGCAGCCATTTGCTAAAGATAAACCAAGCTGTTCGGTTCAAGTTTTTAAATGTATTTTAAAGAATAAGCTTTTAGACAATTTTGTAAATACTTCTAAAACCTAATTAATTTTTTAGTATTTTTATTGATTGCTATAAAGAACAATTTAGAACCTTTTAAATTAACTTGTTCGCTTCAAGTTTTAAAATGTACAAATTTTAGACAATTCTGTAAATGCTTCTTAAATTTAATTAATGTTAATTGTATTGTAATTAGTATTTTATTAATTGTGCATAATGGGCTCTTTGGACTGAACTATGCTGTTTAAGGTAGCTAAATCCTTATACATGAATTGTCTTCTTTGCCAACTTCTATAGTTGGAAAAACAAAATTCCATACTTTGCTAGTCCTTTCCATAAAGCAATTCTTTCAACTTCAAATGGATTTCCTGGAGAAAGCCTAGTGGGAAAAAAGACACCAACTGTCTTGTACAATCCGTATCTATATTGATCAGTAATTTCTATTTCTGAGGAAGGTGGACAATGGTCAATGAATTTCCAATCCTAAAATACAGTAGATTGGGAAAAACTTACAAAGCATATTCTAAAATAATTATTACTAAATTATTCATCAAAAGTTCACAATAATTATTAAAATTATTTTTGATAAAATTTTACATAATTACTATAATTATATAGCATGCATGCTCTGATTGGCTGCTGAGCGTGCAAGATTTTCTTGTAATGACTGGGCATAACGAAATTTTTCTTCCTAATCTAGACAAAAGTTGTGTCATTTTCAAAGAAACTGTTTCTTCTGTTACTTTTGGTTTCGTTCGCATGGTCTGGTGTGTTTCAGTTCAGGAACATGACCTTGAATGACATCTTGCGCATGCAAGACGATATTGAAAAACCCACTTATTAAACTCATCCTTTCATTCTTTACAAGAAAATCTCAGACCTTGACCTTGACGTATTGACCTCACTATCTCTTGGTCGATACATCAAGGCCTCGGTCTGAGATTTCCCTGTAATGACCTCACTCTCAGTTAATAAGTAGTATTTACTCATCATTATTGTTTTTAAATTACTGATAATATATGATCAGCTTAAGACATCAGCTGACCAGTACAGCAGGACCTCAATTTTCCAGAATTTCTAATAGTAATTTATTATTATGATTTGCTTCTCTGGTCCTGGCTTTTTTCCTCAAGAATATTAACCCTTAACACCCTAAGAGTGACTTTACATATTTTACTCTGGCTAATGCCAGACAATTTCACTGGTCACAGGGAAACCCCTTTTATAGGGCTTAGAGGGTTAACAAGGTGTGACACTGATTTAAAAGACATCGAAAAACCATGACTATTTGCAAATTAGTATCACCCAACTAGAAGACTAATGCAAATGCCGCAATCTGATTGGCTATGCTACTAGAAGACTATTAGTAATAGTCCTCGAGTAGCAAAATTCATGGCGCTTTCTTTTGTTTTATTCCCAAATAAATCTTTCTTCAACTTGCATTTGCTAACTTTATTATTGCTTTTTCTGTCCTCAAGGACTACGGGTCTAATAGTTAAATAGGGTTCAATAAAAATTGTTTTATCAACCAATAAACAACTTACAGTTGCTGTTTAATCACTGGACATTTGATCACTCAGCAAAACATATTAACAGTAGTTGCTCAGTTGTATATGTACTAGCCTGACGTCAATTACTAAGCAACTGTCAACCAGTCAGGATCAAGTAATCATGCCCTTTTGATTACTAAGAGTGCCCTAGTGATTAAGAAAAAATCCCCTGTCTCAGCCAATCAGCACTGAGTAATTTTGGCCTGTATGTGGCAAATAAATAATAGTACTGAACATCAACAAGTTTACTGTACTGTAACCCTAGGCGATTTGAGCAAAATTTAACATCAATGAATTAAACACATACTTGAAAACTCCTGTCTCCAGCTGACACAACAGCCTGCAAGTGATTCAAAGTTTTGAATGTTACTGTTATTTAAGACCTTTATATAAATTGAGATGAGGCAATAATCTTGAGACCTTTTAGAGTGACTTACTTTGCCACTGGTAAAAAGAAGTAACTGAAACTTTTTAAGTGTAATCCTGTGATTATTTCTTTTGAATAAGGTAGGCTATCACGTCACATATGCCTTTTGTGTTTCATTTAGCTACATAATTAAGCTGCCTCCTCTAATGAGCCACCCCACTCTAGAAGAAATTCATGAAGCCACCCCCCTCTAATTAGACACCACTGTACAGAAGAAATTTAAGCCACCCCTCCCTAAAAGAAATTCATTAAGCCACCCCTCCCTAGAAGAAATTTATGAAGCCATGACCTCTAACTAGCCACCCTCACTTCAAGAAATTTGTTAATCCACCCACACTAGAAGAAATTTATTAAGCAGCCCCCCATAAATTAGCCAACCCTTGCTAAAAGAAGAAATTTATTAGGCCCTCTCCCTCCCCCCAACACCCAATAATTAGTTACCGCAAGGCCTCAAATTCAGCTATCTTGAATAATTCAGCCACCCAGGTGATTAAACACGGGATTTACGGTAATGAGGTATAGGATGATAGGGAAATTTTGCAAGGCCTTAAATTCTACTCACTCTTCCGTAGAAGAAAGTCCAAGCGAGTCTTCCTGAGAAGTGCTTTCAGTTGCCACATATCGGAACGAGAACTCAGACTGAACGCGCTGTGCTACAGCAAGCAAGTGTTCCTTTCTGACAGAACGGTCGTCTTCACCCATTCCATCACTCTTCAAATAAAATTACCGGACGAAAATAATTACGACGAAAATATTCGGTAAACTGCTAAATAACCCGTTGTCAGTACTTTTATATAGTTCTCTTGCACAAACTAAAACAATTCATTGGGAATCTGCCTGCATATCCTGAACTCATCTACGGCCGCATGTACATAAACAAGTAAGAATATGCAATGGTTATTTCGAGGCATTTGAGCAGTGTTAAACTTTCGATTATCAACTTTTTTAGGCAATGATGGTTTAAAATCTTACCTCTGGGTGACGAACAAAAGTGGAAGAGAATAAAACTCTGCAAGGGCCAGGAGCAAGAGTATGAACCAAAAAGGCATAAACCATTTTCTTGGTTCAGTTTGCACTGTCTGCGATCCTTGTCAGGTTATCTCTAAAACAAAACGATCGACCGAGCCACACAGTGCCAAAAACCAGAGCATCCGCCATTTTGAAAGAAGAGACAGGCCTGGGAAAGGGTTTCCACTCGTTTCAGTGATAGATCAAGCTAACTTTATAATTTACCTAGCCCACGGTTGAAGAAGTACCCCCAAGAAACCCATGTCTATTGTTATTCATCAGTATGTTAATGAAGTGGCGGGGTATTCTAAAGTTTAGCCCCCATGTCATTTTTGATACTGAAGTGCGGTTTGGGTTATGGAAAACAAGGGATTTTTACCCCAGTGTCACCGAGGCTGGTGCCCATTCCCAGAGCCAAATACAAAGGATCGGTATTACGGTGCGACCAGTTAAGAAATTGGGATAATCAATCAACAGGTCATGCATGGGGTCAAATCCCGTTCAGGCCCGAGTTTTTTTCAGGCTTTAATTTCACAGCTGCTTAAGTTATGTACATAACTGCGATGATCAATTAATGTCATTACATATTACTCCGCAGTTCAAATATATGGTCTTTCATATATTCATTTGCATCATAATCAACCAAGTTGGAAATGGAATTATCCCAATTTCTTGTGTTTCAATTCCCCCCAAACGCAGCACCAGTTTCATTAGAAACTACACCACAGTACTTTAACCAAGGCCACTCAAACAAATTATCTAATCTCCATCAAGTATGTAAATGGGATCGCTACAAATGTTTTGCATTTTGCTGAAAATGCGTATTATTGGCTCTTTTACTGTACAAAAACTATCAAGATTGAAAAAGAATCATCTTAGTCGGAAGGTCACATCAAATCTGTTGTTCAGCTTGGTTGGTGAGGACCTCCCTGAAAACCAAATGTGATGGTGGCATCCTCTTTAAATATTAATTATTATTATTAGACATTTAAATGTATGAAAATTTATCAGGTTGGCCTTGGTTCGAGTAGCTGCGCTGAATTAACTAATTAATCAATGGCATAAATAATTAACTGAATAAAAAGGGGCTAAATGAAACCTAATTCGTTTTAGCCGAAAAGCATGACAAGAGGCAAAGCATTACATTAAAATCTGATGCCAGGAGCTCCCACCAGACTCGATGATCGACAGTTAGAAGGCGTCCCTCAATTCCAAAGGCCACAAGCAGTCACCTCACTCTCTTCCAAGTATGCAACTGTCACATACCGAATTGAGAAGCCAGATTACACGTAGTGTGCTACAGCAAGCAACTGTTCCTTTCCGACTGAGGATTGCCACGTGGCGAGAAAGGAACGTTGATCTTTACCCTTTCAGGGTACCTCAGAAACATGGAACTAATGCATGAAATGACGATGACCTCGGAAACATCGGAGCTGCGCGTGAAAACCTATTAAGAAATACAGTTCCGGTGGATGTTGACACTTTCTTGAATCTTTGAAGCCACACCAAATTCTAGTGATTTTAACCAAAAGTTCTATTTCACCTTTAAAGAGCGTTGTGTAACGTACAACAGGAGGAACAAGTCATTTGCTGTCCTGTATTACCACCCTATGAAAAGCCTTGGAGGTCAACTTAGGGGGGGTTGCTTCTCAAACACTACGAGATCATTTTATAGAATGTCAATTGGGATCGAAATGGATTGCAGAAAATAGGAGGCAGATGGCCAACACACAACAGAGCACATAAGGCCATCAAAGCGTTTAGGTTACTAAGGATGCACACGAGAGAAAATGGAGGAAGTGGGAAAGTTTAAGCGCTGCACTCTTACAAGTACATCAAGATAGAATGCTATCCTGTCTTTGTATAAGTGACCAAATGATGATCAAATTTGGAGTGCATAAGCACAAGCCTGTTTACAGGCGCTTATTTATTCCAAACTGCCCTCTAGGACATTTGATCACTTAATAATATACATTCAAACATTCATTCAACACAACTTTTAATTTTATTGCTATCAAGGTAATCATTCTTCATATTCAAGAGGGCATGAATTTTTCCGCCTCCCGACAGATTTACGATGGAACAAATAAGAAAGAAGCCACTTTACTACAACAGCATGATTGACTTGCAAGCAGAGTCTTTTTGACTTGACACTTTGCACCAAATTTCATTTCTTTTTGCCACCAGCTTTCTGAGCAGACTTGGTAGCCGTAGCAGCTGTCTCAGACTTCTCCACAGACTTGATAACACCAACAGCCACCGTTTGCTTCATATCACGCACAGCAAATCGACCAAGTGGGGGATACTCGCTGAAAGACTCCACACACATTTTCTTGGAGGGAACCAGTTTGATAATGGCAGCATCACCACTCTTTATCATTTTGGGATTGTCCTCAATTTTCTTGCCAGAACGACGGTCAATCTTCTCTAAAAGCTCACTAAATTTGCAAGCAATATGAGCAGTATGGCAGTCCAGAACAGGACTGTAGCCTGCATGGATTTCTCCAGGGTGGTTAAGGATGATTACCTATAAAGAGACAGAGGGAAACACATTAACAGAAGCAAGTACTAATTTACTTTCAGAATACAACTACCACTTTAACAAAACTGATCAGCTCACAACACATAAAAGGAACTTTGTACACTGAAACAAAGAATAAGGCTTCTTGAAGCAGCTTTGGAAAGGTAAGAACAAACTGAAGATTTTGTATTGTTTTGATGCCACTGTTTGGTGCAACCAAATGTTGCCCATTTAACATTCAACATGACAGTCATGTTTTGCTTGATGCTCCCTATTCATACCAAAACTGACTCACTGTTCAAGCTAAAATATTAACAGTTGTTGCTCAGTAAAGAGAAAGTGATGGTTCCTTAAAATGGTTTCATTGATGACCAGGCATTGGTTACATTGGCAGGTTGAAAGGACAACTTTGCTCAACTGCTTTTAACATCTCAACCAAAACAGAACACAAGTTTTCTTCACATGCAATGAATGACAAATAACCAGGTGGAAGATCCAGAGGCCTTACTGCTCCTCTCTTAAAGAGACCTCCGAGTTAGCAAAAAGAAACAAATCTCTAGTAACAGCTCTCTATAAGAGTGACAATTTGTAACATGTTTTCATGCAACAACATCTATACCTGAGCATTAAAACTCTTGGCTTCTTTGGGAGGATCCTGTTTGGAATCCCCAGCAACCATACCACGCTTGATGTCTTTCACAGAAATGTTCTTCACGTTGAAACCAACATTGTCTCCCGGCAAAGCTTCTGGGAGTGATTCGTGATGCATTTCCACTGATTTTACCTCAGTACTTATACCCACTGGAGCAAAGGAAACAACTGTCCCTGGCTTAAGGATACCAGTTTCCACTCTGCCCACAGGCACCGTTCCAATACCTACACACAATTCAACATGATAGCAGGTTATTTACTTCTACCTTAGCCACGTGGTAAAATAAGATTATCACAGTAAGAATTGAAGTAAGTTATCAATAATAACATCAACTACTTAATTATTCTGTACAAAAATCCCTTTGCCATGTAACCACTACAAATATTTCAAGGCAGTTACTATTTTCAGCATCAATACAGAAGAGGTGAACTTGCCTCCTATCTTGTACACATCCTGCAGAGGAAGACGTAGGGGCTTCTTGACTGGCCGTTCAGGAGGGAGAATCGAGTCTAATGCTTCAAACAGAGTCTTACCAGACGCTTTGCCTTCCTTCCTTTCAATGTTCCAGCCTTTAAACCAAGTCATCTGCAATGAAATAATTCCAAAGGAAAATTAACCAAGGGAACAAAGAATGAAACAGTAAACATGATTAAAATGCAAGTCCTTCACTAAAATGCAACAAAAAAATTAGGAAAAACACAGGCAGTCAAAGCCAAATTACAACTGAAAAGTGGCCTGTAACACCACCAAAGCACTCAGACCAATGAAGTCCAAGAATTGTATGAATGAATGAATGTCTATTTGTCACACGACTCATAATATTACAAGGACAATCAATAAATAAAAAGGATGAATGTTACAATAACTGTGGGGAGGATATCCCAAGAAACCACCAGGCTTATAATAGGGCCCCCTCATATGCCTATCATTTATCTAAATAATCTCATGGAATGCTTGTGTGGGATAACTTACTCAGTTTCCTTTAAGAAACCATAACATATCTTTCTTAAAGTTCAGATAACTAGCTGAATTAGTAATAGATCTAGGAAGAGAGTTCCAGATTTTTGTGGTTACTCCGTCCGACGGAGTACCACTATGTCTTGGCGCTATGCGAGTCCGTCCGTAACAATAGAATGTGACGTCACAATAGGATGACGTCTCTGGCCTAAGGCAAAGGTCGGTGCGTGCAAATAAATGCATTTTTATGTCCTTTTAGATCGTTATTTCTTAAAAACTTAATCGATTAAGGAAATCCTATTTCAGGTTTCTTCTGCCGGGTAATTGAAGAGAAAAATTATTTTTCAGATTTTCGCAGACACGTGAAAACATTTCTTAAACCAAGAGATATTATATAAAAGATATTATACAAAAGTCTGGCATAATCCTTACTTTTAGTAGGTAATCTAATAAAGATTCAATATATTAAATTATACCTGAGAATTTATTTCTTGAATTTTAGAGTTTAGAAAACAACAGAACGACGAACGCGAATAAAAAAGCATCAACATTCACTTCTAGAAAAATTTGAAACGCATAATATGAATCAGGGTTCAAAATAAAATTTCGGCATCTGGCCTAAATTTGTCGGCTTTTTATTTTCAAGGCTCATATTTTACCGGCTGTAATGTTCTCACACTTTCCGCGACTACCTGTTGCCTAGCACGTGACCAAAATCTTCCTGAATGAAATTTCGCTTTCTTCCGTGGGAAACCTTGGGATTGTAAACTGATTAAAACAAGATTTCGCAAATATCCCATGCTTTGGACTGCTGATAAAATTTCAGTACCAAAATATTTTCACTTTAATTAACGTGTTTCGCTGCGACAGTTCACTTCCAAACAAATTATGTGAACGGCTCCTTTGTGAGTTTATTTAAGCGTGAAATATGCAACTTTGTCCAGACAAACTGTTGCGCTTCTTCACTCACAAGCACGGAAATCCGTGTTATCAAGCAATATGTATACAAAACTGACTTTAATTTAAACGTGTGAAAATGCTTAACAACCGGCACTAAACAAGTTTTTGTGCAAAAAAATGTTGTTAACACATGTAGAAACATAAAGTCGGTAATTTATGCAAAGGTTTTTTTCATAGAAACCTGCATGTTTCACGCTTGAACAAACACGTAAAACAGTTGTTCCATAGCCTGCGAATACAGCCGCTTCAATTCTCCAAACTATTTTCTATTCTTTCTATCAGTTTAAAGCGTTTTTCAAAAAGCCTTTGAATTGTTTGAATTTTCTATAATATCTATATTAGATAATAGTCACTCAAAAATATTATAGATGCTTAATTTTTCCACTGAACATTCGAAACATAAAAGAAAATAAGATCTGCATGCATTGCATATAGCCAATGTTCACCTGACTCTGGATGTTAAAGAAGTACCTGTATTTTTTCACTATGAAAAAGGCTTTTAAAAAACGAGTTTCCATTTATCCTTAACATTTTGTAGTAACCACAGGCACTCACTGAGTGCCTTTAATTGGACCTTGATAAAGAGTTGTAAATTGTTTGTAAGCAATTAAATGTTTTGCAGGATTTGCAAATTTTATAGATGGATGTATAGGAGGTGAGTAGGGGAATAATAACAATACCGTATTTACCCGTGTATAACACGCACTTTGACAGAGAAATTATAGTTCGAATTTGCGATGCGTAATACACAAGGAACCCATTGTTTGAAAACGTTCATATCAGCATACTCTAAACAACGAAACAAAAGCTTAAATGTAACTGTTAATGACTACAATTCAAGTCACGACGACTAAAACATTTTCCATTGAAGGAATTTCAATGACTTGAAATGAAACATTTAACAAGAACAACAAAACAAAATGTCTAAGGAAAAGTTTAAGGAATGAGAAGAACCAAGTGACAGTGGGTGGTGTGCTGAGAAGACGGACAACTTAATGATTTTAAACCAAAAACCGTAAGGCCTGCTTTTTTTGTTAAGCATTCCAGGCAATCCCGACAGTGTCGTTCAAACCAGATTGTTGATACGCCGCCATCTTGGATGATATTACATAGAGTGGATTGGGACGAGCACTATTTGTCGCATTTCTAACATGGCGGCAAGGCACAATCAAAGTTTATTATAAGCATCAGTATTCGTTCACCACAAAACGCCTACTCTACAGGCTATGTTCAAATAAGAAAACAAGCCATTTTTCTTTCAATACATGATTTAACGAAGGCCAACTACTGGTTTTGTTGGTGCAGAACCTTTTTTTTTTCGAAATTATGGTCGAAAATATATATATGTTATTTACCGGGCGGGAGGTCCGTATGGGAAAAAACCGTGCCTGAGGTCTTGAGTACGGCCCGAGGCCGAAGGCCGTACTCAAGACCAAGGGCACCGTTTTTTTCCCATACGGACCGACCTAGACCGGGAAATAACTTACTTATTTGTTCTGTTTGTTTGCTTTTTTTGCAACAATTTCAATTTTCCGCGAATAGCACGGATAAAAATCCGGACTGTGGTCCGTATCGTAAAAAGCTGAACCGGTTACGAGCGCGCGATTAGCCAATCAGATTCGAGGATTTGGGATTCCGGCCCGCTGAGATGCTTGAGAAAAAATAAAGTGTGCGTATTATACATGGGCGCGTATTATACAGGGGTAAATACGGTAGGGGGTGGGGTAGGGAATAAAAGATGGGCCACATTGTGGGTGTTTTGGGGCACCTTGAGGGGTTTTCACGTGGCTAGTAAAACTGACATGAATGGGTCCATGCCCTTGAATGAGAATCTATGAGCTTTGTATACCACCAAGAACCGACACTACATCACCATCATAACTGTAAATTAAGTTAATCTGTATCAAAATAAAGATATGAGTTACATACATTTGGACTTGGTTCCAGCATGTTATCACCATGCCAACCAGAGATTGGAACAAAGCCAACTGCTTTGGGATTATATCCAACCTTCTTCACATAAGCAGACACTTCCTTAGTAATTTCATTGAAACGGGCTTCGCTGTATGGTGGTTCTGTGCTGTCCATTTTGTTAACAGCAACAATAAGCTGCTTTACACCCAGGGTATAAGCCAACAAGGCATGCTCACGGGTTTGCCCATTCTTTGAAATTCCAGCTTCAAACTCACCTACACCAGCAGCAATAATCAACACACCACAATCTGCCTAACAAAAGATAAATAAAAAGTAATGCATTTAGCACATCCACAAAAAAGTTCATTCATCATCACAAAACTGTTTGAAAAAATCTTTAACCCATTGCCCCTGAGCCGCCTGTGAGTGCCCTCGCCAAACCACAGCCCTTGTACTGCTTGTGACATCAGTTTTAACAGCCAAGGACAACTTTGACAGGTAACTTGTCCAGCAGGAAAAGATCTTTAAAGCCATACCCAAATCAGCATGATTCAGTCAAGCAGTCCAGAGAAACAAGAAAACCATGCAACCTCGACCAGAAAATTTCAATGAAGATTTTGCTCCACTACCTTGCCAGCCCTTGTACAAAATAATTTCACAATCCTATGAAGATTTTGTGAAAATGTTTCCCACTGAACCAAAGCAGAGGACAACGAAAGAAGCTGCAAGGAGAGGGAGCGAAAAGTAAAAGGCAAGGGAGGCAGGGAAAACTTCAGAGGTTGTAATTTACCATCTGGTACAAAGACTTGTTTACTAGTTGATTTTCAAGCAAAATGTGGGCAACTTTCAATACTTTTTGGGCAAATGGTGAGTAGGAAACAATCTGAATAGCTTTAGAATGGCCATGGCCCCCCATCAGCACGAATTTCACTGTTCTGTTGCAAATAAGTGAAAGTCCACTAGTATACTAATGCAAATGCAATCTGATTGGCTGAGCCACTTAAGCAAAGTTTCGCAAGAAGATTTTGTATTTTTTTCACAAACATGATTCATGTATTATGATTTTCACTAAAACAACGAGATAATTCGCTCTTGACTTCTATGAGGTGATAGCTGACGAGGCCAAACGCCCAATCTATAAATTTCAAGCTCGTAATCTAACTCTTAATTATAGCCCCCTTCAACACCAATGACTGTTCTCTATTTTCATTTTAATCTTAAGCCAATATAAGATTTCGCCAGTCAGGTTTTCTCCCAAATGCACCTGTATAAATAATTTCAAGCCCTGCTAATTAAACGCTGCACCAGTCACAAGGCTGTTGAACTTATCTGTGTATGAAACTTACTTGTGACGTGCCAGTGATCATGTTCTTGATAAAGTCACGATGTCCTGGAGCATCAATGACAGTGACATAGTAATCCTTTGTTTCGAACTTCCATAGGGCAATATCGATGGTGATACCACGTTCACGTTCAGCCTTGAGCTTATCCAACACCCAGGCATACTTGAATGAGCCTTTTCCCATCTAGAACAAACCAAGTATCACTATGTAAGAACATGCTTTGACCGTACAGGGCTAAAAATTAAGTCCAGTGCTTGGTGGCCAGCCACGCCAGTTTTCTTGAATTCCCAAAATGAAGTGGCCCTCTATTTTTTTTTTTTCAAAGTCACGTGACAATAACAAAATCAAAGTGGCGTCTGTGTTGGGAATGTGGATCACTCGTGAAATCACTGTTAAAACGGCTCAGAATTTCCACTTCAGAACTACAAATTCACTAAAATGGATGATCTTAGAGTCCAGGTAAACAAACAAAGAGAAAGCTGGTCCAACTAAAGTGCATATTGAGTTTTATTTTTAACTTTGTACAATTTACATTGCAACTTTTCCAAATTCTGTAGCATATTCGCAGATCAGACGATCAAACCTTTACTTTTGGTAGCCCTGGTCAGTTTTCACTTGCCACTGGCGACCGTGTGACCACCAAATTTTAGGTCTGTTGTTACACATATTTTGTACATTAATTGCGAGGGTTACACTGGGAGAATACTGGCCCGAGGCTGACTGTACAAACAAGGCACATAGAGATGCATGCCACTATCTCAAACTCTGAATAACAAAAAAACTAGTTTGGGATAGCAGGGGTTCATGATAGCCAGCAGTGAATGACTGACAAAACAATCGAAGAGAAACATGTTCGAGTTCAAGAGAGTGGGGAGTTTGAGATAGTGAAGGTCGAGTGTAGTATGGTCCTAAGCAAGCTTGATAAATAAGAGACTTATCACAGGACTCAAAACTACATCAAGAATCTGTGTACTAAAAAGAATGATGTCCTATTAGCCAGTTCAATACTGAGGAAATACTAGCTCTCACAGGACTAGAAATTAAGTAATCTGAGGTCATGTAAAAATAGAATGACATCACATATGGAGTGAGGGTATCCATGATGCCCTTAGCCCTTTTTCAAGTTTGCTTGTGCACAGTCAGTTTCTGCAAAAAATTAATTAAACTCAAACTGATTTCCATTTTTCTTGTCTAACACAATACCATTTCTTTTTTGTTCATTCACGACAGGTTTGTCAGTTCAAAACAAAATTAGTTTCTTTGCACAGTTGTGTACCCTACAAAAAACTGGATAAATCAAACAAGTTGGTTAAGTAAGTTATACCACCGTATGGTAAATGGGAGGTGCCAACGTTTCAAGCGTTAAGCATTCGTCAGAGCGTCAGCACCTCCCATTTGCCTTACAGTGGTATAACTTAGTTAATCAACTCGTTTGATTTACCCAGTTTCTTGTGTTTCAATTTCCCACCAACGCAGCACCAGTTTCTTTAGAAACTATCCGTACAATACTGTGTACCCTAAAACCTGCAAATAACTTTTAAACATAATGTGCTGTGGAAAGTGACTGAAAACTATATTGGGTGCCATTGTTCACAGATTTCAAGCTGTTTATTTTTGGTTACATTCATGGTAGAGGATTTTAACAATTTGGTGTTTGCCAAGTTATTAAAGGTCTTGCTTTCTTTTAGCATTAGTAGCAGAGCAGCCTAACTACTAGTGTGAGAATGTAACATTGAATTCACTTCAGTTTTGATCGAAATCAAATTTCAGTTTTAAGTCATTTTCGATGAATGAAACACTATTTGTACAGAGCATCTTATTAAATGGTAGTTAAAAGAGTTAAACCTTCCAATCTCACCCCAAAAATGCATTCATCTAGAAAGAAATGGTTGGGCTTTGCCCTCTAAAAGAATGAGAACTATGCAAAGGATGCTTTTGAACAAAATGAAATGAAATCATGGGGTATAGCGAGTTTTAACTCGTGAAGGAGGAGTTTTTAGATAACATGAAATGTTAGATGGTCTACCTTTACGACTCTTTTGTAGACTATCCTAATGATGATGCCGCTTCTTGTCACTGAATTGTAATTAAAAAAATTCGCTTACTTGCGAGCGAGTACGCCACTTTAAGGGTAAGCAGTTGATTTTTAACTGTCACGTTTGCTAGGCTTACCTCCTGGGCTTCCTTTTCGAATTTTTCGATTGTTCTTTTGTCGATTCCACCACATTTGTAGATCAAGTGACCAGTGGTAGTAGACTTGCCAGAATCTACGTGGCCAATGACGACGATGTTAATATGAGTCTTTTCCTTCACCATGGTTTAACGTGGTTGTCTGCTAAGAGTTGACCCTGCCAAGACAATATTAACTGTTTATTTCTTCAAATATCGTCAAGAATCCTTCTAATTCGGTGCTTTTACACCTTATTCGTTGTATTCCGATTTTTTTAAACGTTTTAATAGACTTCCTCTTTCATTTTATCTACCACGAAACTACTCACGTGTCGTTATGAACAAGTAACTGTTACGCATTTCTTTCGATATTTCGGCCTACTCCACAAGGATTACTGCGGTATAACACAATAGTTCGATTTGTCTTAGCACTTTCCACGCTTATGGAAAGCGGTTAAGTCGAGAAAGTGGCGATTACGTTGTCTCAAAACTGTGAGAGGGTTAGTCGACTTGGTCTAGTTTTAAGGATAAAAGAACAAGAAAAAAAAAAGCGAGAAATAACCTGACTCTACGTGATAACAACTGCGGACATCTTAAAGAGAAAACTAGGGCTAGATGGAAAGTATACAAGTAAGATTGACACAGATGACTTAAATGTTTCATAACCAACCTTCGCCACTCCAAGAACGCTTGAATAAAGAGGCCGGTACAGAGCGTGCGATGCAGTTTTATCGTGTGAGCCTAGAGGGGGATAGTATCAATTGACGTCATTGCGCCATGCCCTTGATAGTTGTGCAATAGCTTTAAAGACACGTGGGAATGAAAAAATGAAAAATCGAGCAAATCAAATTATTATTTCGAATGTCTAGGATAAAACAAGAGACCAAAATAAAATTTAGTAACTTTCAAGCAAAGGATAACGAATTTTTAGACCACAGAGACCAAATGCCAAACAACGCGACGCAATTAAATAATATTATGTATTCTTTTGTTGTAAACTGAAAAAAGAACTCGAATAAAGTGCTCGGTGTTTTTGGCAAAACCATGAATCTCTAAAACTTCGATACAATAATACTAGATGTAGGATAAGGACAAGATTGCCGGAACAAAAATGGACTCAGCAGCAAAAAAGTATCACCGTCATTAACTTCGGGAAGAAGTTTCGGGTAGAAATGAAAGAAGAAAACACTACAGCGAATGGAGACCTACACAACAATCTCCTTCTTTTTCCATAACAAAGCTGTGAAAGCGTGGATTGCTGACCGAAGAGGCGGGCCATAAAATTGCATTTTTGTAATGACAATAGACCCACAAAAGGCTTAATTACAAACAGACGCGACCGTTGTGTTCTGCTACTGTGGACTTTCGTCGCAAATATTGCTGACGTCAACACTCGTGGAAACTTAGAGATGTACTCGTAGGAGAATATGCTACCTGAGCGCCCTTGAGATCAAAAAGTGAAAAATTTATATCCGATGTGTTACTTCAAATAGCGCAAAACATCAAAATCGCAGGTCAAGTCAAAGTGTGTAAAGCAAAAAATGTTTTGAGGGACGAGTAGGTTGCGTGCAGACGTCTCCTATTTCCTTTGAACATTGCACGCGTGCAACAGAATGCGGCAAATAGGAGACGTCTGAACGCAGGCTAAGGGAACCAGTAATACAGAACCGTCAGGTAAACAAGCGGCGCCAACTGCATGGTAAATTGTAGCAGTTTTTTTTCTTGTGGAATTTGACTCTCCACGGCTTTTGCAAAAGAATTGAAAATTTAGACCTTGTATCTAAAATTGATTTCAACAACTTAGGGAATGATGAATTCTCGCCTGTGGTGATAGCTCGGCTTTCATTTGCTTCTCACCGCGCGACTCTCCTGCATTTGTTCTGATTCACCCTGGGCAGTATGTCCTGTTTTATTTGCCTGATTCCGGTGAAAACCTTCTTCTTTTATATAATTGTTGAAGTTATTACAAGACCATATTATAGAATAACTTTTACAAGTTTTTCAAGCTCTTAGGAAATTAATAGCCAAGTAGATTGCAAGCAGAGTTTTGCTTGTTTCGTTCATTAACCCCCATTGTTTGGAAGTGTCCTAGTTGACGGTACGGTACCTTGTTTGAGTTATTTGTCAAAATACAGGGACGTACCCAGGAATTTTTCCAGAGGTACGCACAATTTTCCAAATCCCCCCACCCCCTACCCCCGAGTTCAAAATTTTTTTTCAGGTGTTATGTTGTAAACCAAGCGTTTTTACTGTATATGAAATGACAACGGCATATAATTCATTGTAGGCCACCATATACAGTGTTTACGGGGGTATACAAGGGTTTACAAAGGTATATCCTTGTAAACCCTTGTATACCCCTGTAAACACTGTATATGGTGACTATATGGTGGCCTACCATCTGGGGTGATTCGCTTCTGTTTGTTGTCACGTAGCAACAGCGTCACATGACTTCAGCAGTTTGCCTTTTATCAATTTATACGGTGTTCTAGAACCATAACTTTTGGTCATGCGGTTGTTTTTTGGTAAGTGTCGAAAATACTGTGGAAAAGAGCATTGACTTGGATTTTGCGGGCCTGTGATTACAGAAAATTAAAAAGAATCAGATATGACAGGGGATCCTAACAGAGTACGATATACTTCTCCGAGTAGATTTCCTGAATCAACATGGCGGGCTGGCACTCCGAGTTTGTATCATGAAAAATGTGCTCCTCAGCGGGAAAGAGTCAAATCAGCACCCCCTCGAACTTACGCTCAAAAAGAATACGTTAAATGCGACGTTGTAAGGAACGATGAAATATGGAAAAGTCGGTGTTTAAAAGAGGGCACCATGACCAAGAAATGGTAGGTTTGCACTGCTGCCGAATGCAATATTCTTCCTTTGCTAGATTTTTTCGGGTAATAAACAGTCAACGAATTTTACCTAGGAGTCGAGCAAGCCTCACCTTTCTTTTAGGGGCGTTCCTTTGGAACTATCCGGTCAAGAAATGGTGACCCAAAATCACTTACGACTTTGGGAAGGAACCTATGAATAAAGTAAGGACAAGGATTGGTTTGTTTCGGTAACTGATCTCGAAGAAGTGCACTCTAAATCATCGTCTGGAATCAATATTTTGCTTCCTTTGATGTAAATCATAATCCCTTGGATCTCAAAGAAATGTGATCAGTCAATTATTATTTCATTTAGTCTGCCATAATGCAGTTTGCACATGTCATTTCTGCTTTGGTTTTTGAAGTGTAGCTGCTGTTGCTTTATATCATTCATTCACACAGCAACTTGCCGTTATGCTCAGCTGTCCTTATAAAAACATAGTCATTTTGGTCAGGCAAAGAAGATTGAATTGCTTGTCCTTTGATATGGCATCACTTGTAAAACCTTTACTATTCTTGTCTCTTAACAGGGAAGAAAATTGGGGATTTCTCAAGGATTATGACCCAAAGGTAAGGAGAGGACGTGCCAATGTACTCCCAAACATATAACCTAGGAATGCCATCTTTAAAACTGGTGAACAGTGCTGCTATTCTTGTGCCTGTGATCTGCAGTGTGTTAACCCTTTCACTTCCAATATCTCTTTTAGTGACCCCAAAACACAAAAACATGTCACCTTACGGCCTGTCCAAACGGTAAATGTTTTAAGATATTTTATGCCGTTTGGCCCTTCTGTAAAACATTGACATGTTTTACCCTAAAACATCGACATGTTCTACCCTAAAACATGTTTAAGCATCTTTTACCGTTTGGACAAGGCTCTCGTTTGGAGGATTTGATGTCCCTATTTTTCACTTAAATTACATGTTACATTTATTTATAAATTCCTCATTTTTGAACCAGAGTGTTCACCCCTGATGATTTGCTTAATTCTCATTAGCTTCTCAGCGTAATATGTATATTGTTCTCAGGAGTTTCACTGGAAGTGAAAGGCAAGGGTTTGACAATTAGGAAAGGAACTTCCAGCCTTTGTCACATATGGGGCAAAATAACTGCATGTTGATTGGCTTACACAGATAGCACCTTTTCTTGACTCAGGCAATTTGAAAATTTGCATGAAATTAATCCTTATTAATTGCCCTCAAGCCCATGTAATTACATATAATATACATAACACTTCCTTGTAGAATGTACTTAAAACTTTTACAGATATATTTACAGTCGTAGGGATTGTTTACATTTCTTATTCTTAACTTTAGTACTCTTATCCGTTCCTCTGCAGGGAAGGCTAAAACCAAAGAAGGAACTTCCAGAAAAAGTGTCACTCTACTCCAACAAAGTTCCAAACACAACAAGTCAACAATTTGGGCATCGAGTGAAGAGTGCACCAGCAAGAACAATGCAGAAATATGAAGGACTTATGAATCAGAGAGTCAAGAGAAACAAAGAATTGCTCTGTTATGACTAACACTTAATAATAGTAATGTTACTGTAGTGTAAATTATGAGGGGTTGACACCCTATTTAAATGCTATTATGTAAGACAGCAATTAAGTTTTTTGAAACATATTTTCTCACAAGGACCTATTATTATAATTTTCATTGTTAAAATGAGAGAAACACTCTGCTCCAAAAAGGAAAAAAAGTAAAACAAACAAGCAAAAGAAAGTCCTCAAGAGGCAGTTGTGGTTTTTGTCACCAGTGTTGTCATTTTAACTGAAGGATTGAAAACACAGTCAGCAGTGCCCATGCTGTGACAAAAATACAGACAAAGAATGGGTTCAGCAACATCAAGAGGAATTTATGACAAGGGAGGGATAGGTGAAAGGTTGGAGATCCACAATTGACTTTGCCAGATACCTCCACTAGGAATTTCTGATGAGTTTCCTTGACAATCATGTAAGAGTGGATATTTTCTGGAGCCATATAATGTATAAAGATCAGTTATATTGTAATAATATTAAGAATTATATAGAGGCTATACCAGTTGCAAAATTACTTGAAACACTGCGTCTTGTCGGTGAGTCCCTTGCAGCTTTAACACAAAGTGTTAAGTAAGAAAATACCGTATGTGTTTAATGGTATGTACACCCTGTAAACAAATGTATCTATGTTATAGTTCAATTTTATACTTGGTTCAAATTTTATTTTCCTTTGTTTTAAACTCATTATCACACATTACCATTCCAGAAAACAAAGGAAAATAAAATTTGAACCAAGGAAAAAATTGAACTATAACATATATAAATGAACTGAGTTAGAAGAGTGTATGGGAGCAATTGACTGTTATGGTCAAGTGGATGTTGTGAGTTAACAGGTAGATATCTTGAAAAGTCAATAAACATTCACTGACCTATAGGAATCCATACCGTGACTAGAGTTCTAGATTGGCATTTATTTCAGTAATCTTTAGGGTCCGCTGTACATTTTTCCTGTGTGTGTGTGTTTGTATTTTAAAAATGGTGATATAGATGATTTACAGCCTATTCACCGAGCGTTAGTTAAAGAAGCCAGATACTTTCGACAAATTTTTATGGACCGAGACATGGTCGAGGTCCATAAAGACATGACAACAAACGTTTCCAATATCAAGCCATCTTGATGTGAACCACGCCCACTGAAAGGGGTTTGGGTACCTTAAGTGGTTCGCTTGAGAATTGTCAAAGATGTTTCCTGTCTAACCATGATCAGTTGGGGTTTATTAGTTTCCCTTTATTATAAAGCGCGCTGATCCAGAGACAATACATTTAGATATATGGCAAAATAAAAGATAACGTAATAAACAAAAAAAGGAGCTTTAATTTAATACACAACTAAAAACCCATAAAAAGAACTCATCTATAGTAAAAATCATCATCCATAGTAAAAATCAACATCTATAGTAAAAATCATCATCTATAGTAAAAATCATCACCTATAGTAAAAATCGTCATCTGTAGTAAAAATCGCCATATGTAGTAAAAATCTTCATTAGTAAAATCATCATCAAACCATTACGCCGACTGGGCAAAAACCCAAAACTTTTTCCTGAAATAGACTAGTTTTGCAAGTTACAAGTTATGCAGTAAAATCCTAACTTGAAATCCTTTTTATTCCACCGCCGACTAAATCGCTACGATTGAATTTAAAACAAGTTAAGAATAGTTACTTCTCACGCCGCACTTTGGCAGTCACATTTCCAAGAAAATCGAATTAATCCCGGAAATTAATTTAATATCATGCCTAAATTTGTCATGAAATTGTCTCAACAATGATTAAGATTTGAGCAAGTTCTACTAAAAGTTTTTTGTTCAGGAACATTTGTGTTAAGAGTCTCCATTAAATTGGACAGAAACATTTCGGTTTCTAGATGGCCCATGGTCATTCCGTGCAGTCGCAAGCCGCTTTCATCTTTAAAGGAGGTTTTCTTCATGGTCCGTTGGCCTGGATCCTCAACTTTGCGTTTCTGACAAGGAACACAATAAAATGGAGATGAAGAATAGTGAAATTCTCTATGATGGGCCGCTTGAAGGAAAACATTTTGGAATCGATGCGGGCATTTGCGATTCTCGTAGCAAGGAAGCGGATAGACACTGTAAAAGTGATCTAAATATTCCTCTCTTGTTTCAAAATATTCTCCGCAGGAGCAATTGCATTTCTTGTGTGAGTGTTTCATGTGTATTTCCTTTTGATCTAGAGATGAAAATTCCTTGCGAGGACAAAACTGGCATGAGATTTTCATTTGTGACCGGATGGGTTTGTGCAGATGTTTCGATAGTGTTGTTGTCTGTTTCGTCCCTGCTTTAAGACCCAGTTTTTTGTTGTCGTGTTCTTGTATTAGATGCTCTTTCCATGCTTCATCAGAACAGAGAACCTCCCCACAGTAGAGGCATTTTTTCTGAGCTGCCTTATGTTTTAATAGCGCCTCCTCTGAGCAAAACCGTTGTTTGTAGCCATAGCACGACGCATTGTCACAGAAAAAATGGTGTTGCTCTAGTTCATGTTCTTTTGTTTCGTCTTTGTTCAAAAAAATAAGATTGCAAAACTTGCATGAATCTCTGACAATGTCGAAAATAGTTTTTTCCGTTCCATTGACCTCGCGAACATCAAGACTGGGAACAAACGATTTTAAGGTGGCTATCAGTTCGTCATACTGCCGTTCTCGGTCGCTAACCAGGTACAGTGTTCTAGTTATGTCTTGGTCATCAAACTTCGCTGAGTGATTCCAATGTTCCCACAAAATATGCGATATAAGTCCAGTGCTCGACGCGAAGGGCGATGTGGTTAGCGAGTAATGACTTTCCAGCCAGGTATCTTTCGGAGGCTGGGCTTTTAAAGGAGTGTCTTTCCTAAGAAATACGTGAGTCTTTATGCGAGATGTTTTGGCCTCATGAGAGGAGAACTGGACATCTTCGATAAAGTTTCGACAGCCACTTTCCCAAATCAAATAAAATTCATCGCATCGAGCTGCCTTCATCGTGGATCTTGAATCTTTTGCCATGTGAGGAAAAAATGTGAGGAAAAATTTCCTCCAAACCGTTAGATTTTTAAAAGGCACTAAACCCTTTGCGTCTGAAGAGGATCAAAAGTTAGTGGACTTCCTTACACACCAGACAGGTGAGCAAACATTTCATTATTACACAAACTATACCGCCAATGCAGGAAGGGTTTCCAGTTGCATTGACTTCCCAAAACGAAGAGTACAAACAGAGCACAATGAAATATGACAGATACTCAAGCTCAACGGACTGATACTGGTCAATCAATGTCGGAAGGAAAGAGAACATAACTCGCTTATTATCATAACAAGTATTTTTCTCGATTGAGTTTATTTTTATTTGTGTGAGACTAGTTTAAATTGCTGCTAATAGAATTTTGCAAACAGCTAGCATTTCAAATTGCTTTTTCCAGTTTTGAGAAGATTGCTACGATAACGAGGATTATCACATTAGCGGAATGAAGCAAAAATCTATCCCGCTGCCATTATTTCTATAAATGCTCATTTGATGAAACCGCACGGTATTGTTTACAAAACAATCGGCTTAAGAATTGTTACAGGAAGAATTAAGACTATGAATAATACCTAATTAAAAAGTAGGAATTAAGGGAGAGTAATAATCACATAGACTCAACAGCGCATTTAACAGTTTGACACTAATCTATTTACAAGCAAAGAGGAAAAGAACACGTTCGTTTCTTTGGCAACAAACTCAAAACGCTGTGAAAAATGCATATGTAACAACTATTGTTTTTCTTTTTTTTTTTTTTTGATCGTATCAGGTGCAGGAAAGAACGTTTTATTACGCATCCTTCAATACTTCCGGCTGCACATACGCAGCGGACTGAGATGATGACGGTCGAAAAAATCGCAAAATTATAACCGGGTTGTACAGATATAACAAGCTGACTGTGTTGCGGTATTTCAGTGTTCAGTTCCTTTTCCACTTGATCCTGTCTATCATTCAGCTCTTGAATCATTGAGCTTTTGTTCATTTTTTTCTTCATTGGTTCTGGCTATCACCACGGCACAAGGCATGGGATTTGTCCTCTTTCCATGTATGGCGATCTAACGGACATGTTAGTAGTTCCACAATGTTGGGCAAGTCGCAATTGGCAACATTTTGACGAACATTTCCGCTCCCGGAAATATCGCCCTTCTTCAACGAATTCGGACGGGAAAGCCCCCGGGTAGCGCCCGATGAAATAGCACCCGGGGACGGATAAACCTTGAAAAAGTGATCCAGGTACATCACACGATCACCGAAGTATTTTCCACAAGGACATGAAGAACACCTTTTGTGCGAATTCTTCATGTGAAATTCTAGTTTATCCGATGAACAAAACACTTTGGTCGGACAGAATGGACATCTGAGTTGATTTTCAATATGGTGTTTTAAAGCCGTCTCCTCTTTAAAACCATTTTCCTTTCTGTTGTAATGACATTCAGGATTTGGACAAACCCATTCGTGAACAGTTTTATCATGCCTGTTAAGCTCTTTCCTGTCTTTAAAAGCAACACGACAAAAGCAACACTTGAACTGAAAAAAATCCAGAAGAGATGTTTGCGTAGAAATGTCGACCAAGCTAAGTTTGACGCCAATATTTTTGTTTATCGCTTCCACAAATTCTTGACCACGCCTTTTCGTTTGCGAAATAACGTAACACTTGACCAAACAACCGGATTGGAATTTAAATTTGTTCACGTAAGACTCCAGCAATTTCCATGGTGAATTTTCTTGTTTCGAACAGGAGGAGGGGTGTTTAAAAAGCCATGGTTTGTACTTGGGAAGGAATTTATCCGAAATATCCTGCTGATAGAAGATGTGTACGACAATACAACCGCGTAACGATGGAGACAAAGAAATGCCTTTGATGAAATGAACGACTTCACGTCCCCATTCGATGAAGAAAACGATCTGTTGATTAGAATGTGTTAAGCTCATCTTAAACAGAAATCCGGGGTAATAGTAAATCGACAATTGAAACTTTAGACTCAAGAACAGGCTTAGTAATCATTGAATTCCCTGATAGAAGCTAATTTAAATGTACAAAGACACAGCCATCAGTGATTTGGCAGCTGATTTTCTACCACTTTTCCAAGTACTCAATTACGCATTTTAGGTCCGTCATGGATTTCTCATCACCAGGTACTCCTCATTCATCAGTCCGTGATCCACCGATCGAGTTGTGATTTCCTGATATCATGAAAAACGTTTCATCTTAAACGACGGCGGCTTCTTATCACCGCGGTGAGATCTCACTTTAATTCTGGTCTATATTTGTTTACTTCCAATATTGATATTTGCTATGCAGCTTTGAATTCGCGCCATGCAGGTGTCAAATTGGATATTTCCATGTTGCGCAGATACGATCTTTTCTGCGACCAATTGCGGTCGGGAAACGTCTATTAACATGGGCAGGTGTTTAAACTGAAATAATTCAACTCGATAATGAACTTACTAACATTACGCAAACACAATTTCGCATTATCATTTTCCATTTATTACTACCAAAGCCTGCTTCGCAGCTGTTGTGTGGGTCGTCACGCAACCGGCTCCCTCCCGTCGCTAAGAGTGTTGCGTGACGACCAAGACAACAGCTTCAAGAAATAAAATAATAATAATCTTTAATGAGGAAAATTTTTCACGAACATAGGGTTTTCGAAAAGGACCTCAAAGATTAACACTAATTAATAAAACTAAAAATATGAAATTTATAAAACACTTAAGTTAAAAAATTAAAAATCAGTCTCTTAAAAATATTTACATTAGCAGAGTATTAGAGCTTTGAAGGAGACGTGTGGCATCCAGCCAAAGGGAGCTGAGTTTTTTTTTTTTTTTTTTTTTAAAAACGATTAAGTCCTAATAAGCTGACTGATAGTTCATTTGGACAACGATCAAGTTACTTGATTTCTGCTTGAGAAATAAAATTGAACAAAAGCATGAAGTTTATATCTTGTAGTTAGTCGACTGAAACCTGACCTAAAGAAGTATTGAGGAGGGGGTAGTTTCTAAAGAAACTGGTGCTACGTTGGTGGCCAATGGTGGGAATTGAAACACAAAAAATTGGGATAATCAAACAAGTTGATAAAGTAAGTTATCCCGTAAGGTAAAAATGTGGGTGCTGACGTTTCGAGCGTTTGCCCCTCGTCATTACGGTGGTATAAATTCCTTTATCAATTTGTTTGATTATCCCAGTTTCTTGACCTAGAGAAGGCTCGCCTGAAATATTGTTGCTCAAAGCAACTTTGCGTCAGGTCTGTCATCGTTGCATCAATGAAGGTCTCCCAAGGGTTTTTGGGAACAAGGGAACCAAGGGAAAATATCGTAGGGAACGAAGGAACATGACTGCTGTTTTAGGGAACTCAGGAACAAAAGTGAGGATATTGGGGGGTAGGGGGAACGTGGCAAGCAGATATCATTATAGGGAACAAATAAGGAAAAGCTGCGGGTACATGGAACATAGGGCAATTTTGGACGGGAACAAGGGAACAAGGACCACCCCTCCCCTCCCCCTAACCGGCTGGGGGATCCTCATCGTTAAATCACGGCTTTTGCGGTGTACCAGAGTGGTGTGCCATTAATGTTACAAACAGTTTCCGTAAACCCCAGGACGGTTGGGAAGGGAATGGGCACGAATTTCCGAGACTGTCCAATTGAAATTTAGTGATTTCCAACAGGCACTTACATACAGTCTGAAAGCCGGTTGTAATGTTTCAAACAGAAACTCATGTCCCTCATCGATAATACCTTGGGATACCTATTCCATGCAAGTGAGTTTTGCAAATGACAAGCGATAGTATGTTCTATCATTTGCCAAAAACGTACAGCACTGGCCGGTTTTCCCGTGTGAGTAGTTATCAACCCAAGGGGGGGGGGTACTCCCTTATAAGGGCTTAATGGGGACTTGCGGCCAGCCAGGGTATGTTTTTCGGGATTTTTTTCTTAAACAGAGTATCGATTTATCAATTTTTGTCTTAAACAGGATATTATTGTCTTACACAGGGTATGGTTTCGGGTTAAGTGTCTTAAACAGGGATTCAAAAATCGGAATTCTGTCTTAAACAGGGTAGGAAAATCAGCGATATTTGTCTTAAACAGGGTCAGGGTATGAGGGGGCGCGCCGCACCTCCCCACCTAGGGATATATCGAGTACCCCCCGGGGTTATCAGTCTCAGTTCAGTCGCCATCTTGCTTCTTGTCTCATGCGTCAAGCTTCTCCGGTGGAGTGGGACGAGAAGCAGAGAAAATGGCGGCAGAAGTTGGCGAACAAGAAACATCTTTCCGGCGCGAAACACGAACAGATTTAGACCGCAGAAGGCCTTCGTGAGTTCTTTTTCTCATTTTTTATATTATTATTCATATTAATCCTTGTGTGTGAGAAACAGGGCGGAATTTTTGCTAAAATATTTGTGGTTTTTTGATAAATGTCCTGTGAATGTGTGCCTTCCCCCTCAGGACAGCCAGATTGGATTGGCGTACGCGCAATTTTGGAATGATTTCCGCACAGGTCCCTACTTCATTATGCATGCTGTAGTTGAATTGTCTTGGGAAGTGCGCGTGCAGACATTTCTTGTACGGCTACAGCATGCATAATGAAGTAGGGACCTGTGCGGAAATCATTCCGCTGGAATGATTTCCGCACAGGTCCCTACTTTATTATGCATGCTGTAGCCATATTGTATCATTCTGCAATAACAAAAAATGTTTACATGTGAACAATTCATCTGGTGCATGCATAATGAAGCAGGGACCGGTGCGGAAATCTTGCCAATATTCTTATATCAGCTCATAAAACACGTTAAAAGAAATAGAAAATATCTCTCTTCTGCAGCCTCCCCCACCCCCCGCCGGTCCGTACGCCAATGGCATGTCCACATACTAACTGTGCACATGCCCTTTTGGTTTTAGTAAACGTCAAACAACTGTGCGAAGTTTCCAGGTTATCGCCAACTGGTTAGATGGTTCCTCTAAAGCCAGTGCTACCTCAACTCGGGTAGGCGATTACAGCTTTTTCTGCACGTTTTTAGTTTTTAGTGTCTACTTGATCTCAGGCTGAGTTGCTGGGAACTTTCTTTGGGGGAAGGTTGGGTTGGGGTTTTGATTATCCTCTGATGCCCTAGCTGCTACCCTCACCCCCACCCTCACCCCTTCTAGCTTTCAAATAAACCTCTTTTAAATTCAATTCCCAATTAATTTACAGGGAAGGGGGGTCAGTTGCAGACGTCTGTGGGGTATCAGCAGACCATAGGTCATTGTCCTGAATTGAATAAGCGTACCACCCCACCCCACTCCTATCCTCACTTCCATACTGTTGTGCATTTTTCACTCCTGATTACTGGTACTCAGTGTTTGGCTGTATTATTCCTGAGAAATTGTTTAAGTATCTCGGTCATTTTGTCAAATTTAGGATGCAATGACAGCTTATGACCAGCCACCTCAGAGAAAACTATCCCCAGTCCATTCCTCTCCAACTAAAAGCCGGACAGACACCTCTCCAACACCCAGTTCACCAACAGAGGAGCCAGCTTCTGGCTCTACAGCACTAATTGTGAATACGAGTACAGTTTCACCAGTAGAGCATCAGACATTGCCTGTTACTACCAGCACTAGAGCTTTACTATCCAATATCAAACCTTCTGGGCCGTCTTTGGTATCTGATATAATGCCAGCTGTTATTGACAGTCCCAGTTCAATTGTTTTGGGCACTCCAGCAACACACCTTCAAGTTCAATCGCTAACAACAGGTAATGAAAATGTGCCTTGTATATATTTTGAGTATTTAGTAAGTAAAATACAAAAAACCTCTTAATTGCATCAATTTTTGTCAAGGTTGCTATCATCATGGTTTATTGCAGCTATCAACAGCCATCCATTGATTTTTATTGAAGATTATAATAATGATACTAATCTAAATATTATCATGAGTTCAATCCACATCTTTCTCTGCATTGTTGTTGTCCTTGTGCAATACCTTCTTTTTACAGATGGAAGAATGATAAAGAATGATAAAACTCCACCATCAGACAAGGTGAGATAGAATTATCTGAGTAGCAGGTGAAGGCTTGCTCAAGTTTTCAAATGCATTCCATTTCCTTTTTTTCTCCCTTCGAGATTATTTTTTTAATTTTAGAATAGGAACTGTGTAGTCTGCCAGTGGAGTTATCTATTATGATAAAATAACTCATACTACGGGTGAGCTGATTGGTCGAAAACCTATGGGTTATTGTTCCGGTAAGCCCATAGAAACTGCAGAAAACCCTGTTATCGAATAAACCGCAGTTTCTATGGGTTTACTTGTGTAATAAACCACTTGGGATATTGGGGGAACACTCAAAAGGCTTGTAAATCACTTGCCTGCAGCTTCTGATTTACAAGCTCTTCGTCTGATCTCCCAGCATCCTGCATGGCTTATTATGCCAGTAAACCCATAGAATATCTGTTTTTTTTCCTTGAATATTTGTCTGAAATTTGAACTTGATTGATAAACTGAGGTGTTTTTTTGGTACATGTACATCATGCTGGCACAATAATAATTATAAGAAATTATTTGTTTGTGCACTGTAGACATTGTCAGAAAAGACTCCTCTGTCTGGGCATGGTGGTGTTAAGACAAGAAGAGGTAGAAAGCGAAGAAAGAGTGATGCAGACTCTTCAAGCTGGAGTAATGAAAATTCAGCTTTGGAAAAGGAATACAGAGGTTCGCTGGTTAAATTGATTGAGTTCTGTGGAAAGGAGGCTTTAACACTTAGTTAGTTTTTTAAATCTGTTTGTCACAGAAAACAACTTTGTGCGAATGTTCAATGCTGACCAGAGACGTGGGAATAGTGTGTCTGAAATCACAGAGCTAGACGTCATTCTCACTGCTGTTGAAGAGGAAGCCCTTGAAGTTAGGTTAGGAAAAAACAGAATTGTTACTAAATAACTAACATGAATTCCATAATATTACAGAAATTAAGCACTATGTTGTTACAGAAAACAGTGAAAAAACAAAACTAACCAAATGTGTATCACACATTTCCTAGGAATGAGACTGAGTTAGCCATTGGCAAACAAGCAGTGAAAGAATTCTTCATACAGATGAGAAAATCTTTTAGTGAGATCGTAAGTATGCAATGGTTATGCATTTCGGTGATAAGAAACTTCCTTCTTTTCTCACACTTACCATATCATCACACATCTCTTCTCCAGATTGATATAAGCAAGGAAAACCAAATGCTCAAAGTTGATCTCAGGAAAGTATGAATTGCTTTGTCATTTTCCAGCCAACTTTTAACTGTGAAATTTAAGAAAATTGTGATATGCCAGCCATGGTATAGATAAGGAATCAGCCATTTATTAAAATAGGTGCAAGACCAATGTTAGATCTAAATTTTTGGTTTCTACTAATTTTGTTTTCCGATTGGATTTTACCCCATGGAAAGCATAAATGTGGTGATTTCTCCTTTATCGTGCAGGCAAAATCGAAAGTAAACAGACTTCGAAAGGAGCTTTTAAATGTACAGCAAAAGAGGTCAAGGTAATTCCTGTGGATGCATATTTGAAAATAATTACTTACTTCCTTGTTGCACATTCAGAGTTATATTTGAACTACTTGTATGCCAGCAAGCAGTTCTCAGTGTATCATAAAGGTAAATAAGATTGAAACTTAGTTAAAGTCCCATTGCCTGACACAGAAATGCCTGCAGTCAGTCCGGTACAAAGGTTGCATGTCTTTTTTTGCTTTGGTCATTGTTGGCTGTTCCTTCAATGAGCTGACTTCTGTATGTGGCTTGTCAACAAATCATTTATAAGATTAAGAACAAGACATCTGTTGTGAGTAATGACCATTTTCTTGTGTACAGCATTACATCCAAACTTTCAAAAGAGAAGGACAGATGTGAAAGGAGAAGAGAAGGGCAACAGGTGATCGTCACAGTCAAATGATTGTTCTTGGGCACCCTATTGCATTAAAGATGGGTAACCCAATCCGATTAGCATGGCATCAGATGTGTTCCCACTTTGGGGTGATGGGGTGGGGAGATTGTGGTCAGCCCAGAGATGGCTAGCATCACATCCATAATGGGGACTGACAAGCCTCCTAGAACTATAATGGATTAGGGGCTGACCATTATTTTCCTGGAAGGGGGTATGAAAAATTCTTCTCTTCAAACTTCTTTTTAAGCACCTCTGCAAACATTTTTTTTCCAACAGCACCTTCCTGCAAACATTTTTTTTCCAACAGCACCTTCCTGCAAACAATTTTTATTCTGATCTTTTATAACCATGGTCTGACACAAAAAGGAGGTTCCCTTTTTGCTGCCGTCAATCATTATATTTAATTTAATATTTTACGGCAATGACCAATGAATTGGAAAAAGAGAAATACAACATACTTTTAGTCTAAATTTCATTAATAGGTTACAAGTTTCTCTGACCTCTCTGCAAACTATTTGTTTATACATATCATGTTTGCAAGCAATTTATTTTGTCTTTTTAGGCCCTGCAAACAACTTTGTTGTCAATATTTTCCATATTCTCCCTCCAATAAAATAATGGTCCATCCCTTAATTAGTTCCGAAAGAAACTGGTGCTGTACAGGTGGTGAATTAGAATAAATTTCAATTCAATCACAAAAACCTCAAAACAATCATGCATTTCAATCACCTAGTAATAACTGTGATTTACCAATTACTGCAATTATTGTCACACTGAAATGCAAATGACATCAAGAAAATAATAATTTGAGCATAAAGGTCTTTGCACTGCAATGCACTGTTCAGTTTAGTAATTCTGGAATAGTAGTTAGAAGACATTGTGACAAGGTGACTCCATAGCATTTCTTTTTATTGTCTTGATATTCTTGAATGAATGCATGTGTTTTTGTTATGTTTTTTTTTCAGAGACTTGAAAGTTTTAGTGCTTTCTTAACCAAACTTGAAGCGCTTCACAAAGAATTTACAGCTGTGTCATCATTAAAGAAACAGTCTCAAGAGGTGTATATCAGCTACTCTCTGAGTTTTGTTTTGCTTCAGTTTAGTTAAACTGATAAATGTGCAAGTTAAACTAGGTCTCCATGGCTATTGGTCTCTGTTCACAAACACTGCCAGTTAAGTTTTCAATTTATAACCGCAAGTAATTATGTGATTGCTTTTCTTCTGACATTTTTATGTTCTCTGTTACTATAGATGGTGGGAAAAAAACCCTTTTAGTTTTCACAATCAAGAGTATTTCAAAATGATTTATTTCAAGCTGTGAGTGGTTCATTGGCCTGTGTGCTTTCATTGTGATTGGGAATAATATTACCCTCTGTGGCTCTGGCCAATCACAATTATTCTGGCAAGATTATTACTTCCAATACTTTTTGTAAAAACAAAAGGTCATGAATCTCATTACGTATTACTTGTATGTTTTTTTTTCCTGTAGGATTCTCCATTTACTAGCCTTCCCAGCTTGTTGGTACAAGGACACAATTTGCTGACAGCTGCTAATCAACTGAAGTCAATAAATGACTCATTGCAGAAGGATAAATAAACTTTCAAGAAAGGAAAATTTATTGTCCATAGTGTAAAGTATAAATTTCCGTCAGGAATTTCTAACCTGTAGTTAGCAGATATGATATGAGTAAATTGGCTGTTTTGGTTTACTGTATTTTTGTTTTTTGTTATTGATATAAAAGCTAAAATCCTATGACTTTGGGCCCTTCAACTGAAATGTCAGTGATTTCAAGCATAAGCACAAGGAATGGAACGTTTTCCATTTCCTTATGCTTCTGCTTATGCTTATGTAACCCCGGTTCACACATATTTTTTTATGCTTATGTTTATGCTTATGCTTATGCTTATGTCAAAGTGTGAACCAGCCCTTAGGGGTAAATTCCGACAAGGGACATGGCCTTGAAACGGTGACACGAGAGCTACGAACTGGTGACAAACGACAGACTACTCCAGCGAAATAGGGAAAGCGACACCAATGTCAAAATGGACGAGGCCCCGTTAGGGGTAAATTCCGACAAGCGACATAAGAACCTTGCGAAATGCCGACATAGCCACTTGTGAAACTCAGACAGGGGACATGGGTACCCCCCCCCCCCCCTAACAGGGCCTCTTTTATCCATGGCCCAGCATATGAAGTAGCTGAGGTTAGATGGGGAAGTGGGGGTAGAAAGAAAGAGGGAAAGCAAAGCCAACAAAATAAGGACAGTGCACTAGCTCCCCTCCCCCAATTATCTCCTTCCTAATGTGCCAGTATTCAAGCCTAATTAAATACTACTGTAATTTTTGATCAAATTTTCCACTAAATTTCTTTAAGTTGAACTTTCAACTTTTCACCCTGTGACAGATGTTCCAGACAATAAAAAACAAGAAGTGAAAGGCATCAAGCAAAAGAATTGTTGCCCTTTGTCTGTTTTTTTTTTTTTTGGCCTGTTGCTAGGTCTTTCTTTCGTAGTTGTCTTTTCATACAAAGACTGCTGCTAAGCTGGCCAATCAGATACTTGCAAGTATGGTTCGTAACTAACTATAGTAAAAGGTTTGAAGTAACTAACTATGTTGCAAATTTACCGGAAGTATAGTCCGCAGCAGTTTGATCATGGATTTTAAATGTACTAGCATTGTTATATCTTAACCTGCCGAATGCACCACAAATTCGGATGAATTATTATCACAGTCCAAAACTTTGTAGTGTGTCTTATCATTTTGCTCTTATTTTTCTCTTCGATTATTAAATCGAGGCACCGTCACGACAAAGCTATGAAGTTTGTACCTTTTGATGTCACGGTTAACAAAGACTGAAACGCGCGTAAAAATCACTCTTCCTTGAAGTTTTATCAATTATAATATGGGCCCAGAGTCGAAAGCCTATGTTTACCCGGTGCCCTTGAGTTCCCCAAAAGTGATTCAGTATATCTTTTTTTCCTGGAAAATCATTGCAAGCTATTGTGTGAAGTACTTGGGACCTCACCTGAGAGTTTTGTTCTAAACTGACGCCACGCGGAAACGGATGAGACGCGCTGTCCATATATGGCAGCGGCACTCATTGAATTCCTATCGTTGATTGGTTAAAAGTCAACTTGATGGGCAAATGCTATTGAAATCACTCACTTTGTCTCTCCTCTCGTGTGTGTTGGATTCAAGATGTCGGGTAGAGGTGGTAAAGCCGCGAAACGATCGAAAAAGATCTCTAGATCGGCCAAAGCTGGCTTGCAATTTCCAGTTAGCCGAGTCCACCGCTATCTTCGACAGGCGACTCACCACTATCGAATCGCTTCCGGGGCGCCAGTTTATCAAGCAGCCGTAATGGAATATTTGACTGCTGAAATTCTCGAGCTCGCGGGCAACGCGGCACGAGACAACAAGAAAACACGCATCATTCCCCGGCATATATTACTCGCTGTTGCCAATGATGAAGAGTTGCATCAGGTAGGAATTTTTTCCCAGCTACCCAGTGATAGAATGAGACAATGCTGTTCTAATGTTTGTTGTGTAGTGCGGGATACGAGAGACGCGATCAGAAGGAGACACACATTGATTGATCGCGTGTCTGCATTTCATTTGCACTTAATACGTGATCTTCGCATTTGTGGTTACTCGACTACTATAAACGAATAAGGGCACGAAGTGACTAGCTGAGACTACAGCTAAGAGTTCAGTTTCAAAGTAAAGGCTGAATGCAGAAGCGCGAACGCTTTATGTAACGGTGTGGATGAACGTCCATGTGCTTAGTGCTTTAGATTCTGGGGCAGCTGTTTGTCGAGGTTCAGGTATTGTTTGAATCAACGTCTTGCAGAAAATAAATATTTCTTTGTTTTTCACTTCCCAACTGGGCTGACTGGAGCTTCAACCACTTTATTAAGGCTTCCTTAAAAGCTCAATGAGACCATGTACTCAACTTTAAAAGTTCCTGTTATATGAGAGTAAACATAAAATAGCCTATACTCCGAGTTGCAAAAGAATGGTTCGATTCTCCGCTGTTGCTCGTAAAGCGTTAAATGACTTTGTTTTTAAGTTGTATGCATTGCCGCGACTTAAACTACAAGTTGTGTGAACATATAGATTGCTCATGCAATAATTTGCGTTACTGTTTTCTTATATACCAATTTGTGCCTTTGGTGTACCTTATAAGGGTATTTCAAGCATTTGTTTGCTGGGTCTCCGGCTCATGCTTGTAAACGAAGGCTGGCAGTCAATCGACTGGTGGATGATATAGAAACATTTCATTTAATTTCTTGCCTGGTCTCTGCCTAACATTTGAATGACGAGGGTCTGGGAACAAACTGTGTTTCTTGTAACTTGTCAAACATAAGTCACACTGTTTCACCACATATCAAACACTAAGCTTGGTCAATATGGCTGCATATTGGTTGTACATTTTTACCAAATGAGACATTGTCAAAGTTAATAAAACACTTAAAAGAACAAGGCCAACAATTACGCCCGTCTTAACCAAACAAGCTTGGTCAAGGAGTTATTATATAACCATTTTGTTTTGTTTGGTGGGAAAAAGTGGGCAATCCCAAGTGGGCAAGGTAAGCCCATCTTTCCTGGTTGGGTAGCCAATCAGAACTCATGATTCATCTCATTTTGCCTGCTCGCAGAACCAGCCATGGAATAAATACACACATGACATATAGCGGTGTATTTTGGATATTTGTTTGATATCGGAGGAAGAAACTTGGGATCTTTAAACAGAGGCCCAAACTTGTTACGTTCAAAATTTATTTTTCTCATGCATTATCAGTGTGTTTGAGGATTAGATATCAAATTTACAAGGTCGTTCTGGTCATATACCCAATGAAGCACACATCTATGTAATGTCATTCTATTTACCATATTATTTAAGCAGTTTGTTGTTCTTGTGACAGCTATTGAAGGGTGTAACTATATCCAGTGGAGGTGTTCTTCCCAATATTCACCCGGAACTGTTGAAGAAAAGGAAAGGCGGTAAGCTTGTATCACCTGAAGACTTGAAACCCAAGATATCTAAACCAGCTCCTAAACAAGTGTCATCTCCAAAGAAAAATGCTCCGGCAAAGAAGGCAACCCCAGCTAAGAAGGCACCTGAGGTCAAAGGAAAGAAAAAGGGGGTATGGCAACCTAGTCATCCTTTAGAAAAAACGAAAAAAAGAAAATAATCAGTTGAAACTGGAAGTGTATAGCACATCTGATTTTTTCCTTGCTTTTTTTTTCAGTCCTTGTTGAGATAAAAATAAAAAGAAAACTGTTTAAAAGTATCTTGCAGCACTGTATAACTTTCTGTTGACAAAATGAACATGGCACAGTTGTCCGCCCTGTGAACGTGAACTGGGTGATGTGTATTGATGTGTTGGCTTGTTTACTATGTTGTTTGTTTTCTTCTTAGGGTGCCAGTAAGAAATCTGCTGAAGGAGCTGGTCCAGGAGCAGGGCTTACTGTTCTTTCTGAGAAATCTCTCTTTCTGGGCCAAAAGGTAAAAGATCATAAAATCAGTTGTGTTTTTCTGTATGCGATGCTGTCACAAGTCCTCACTGGTTAAGAAAAGTCAATATAAAGGTAAAAAAGAGTTTTTTTGGCTCACAAAGTGGAATTGATGAAATCCTGACAGACATGTCTGCCTTCCAAACTGGCATTGTTTGAACAGTTCAAATTCAGGGGATATTAGCCCTTGAAGTCCTAAGGGGTCTCTCTGTGACAAGTAAAATCATCTGGCATTAGCCAGAGTGAAATCTATAAAGTCACTCTAGGGGCTTAAATGGTTAAGGGAGATATTTTTTTAACCCTATAAGCCAGCTAAGTGGTCTCCCTGTGTTGAGTAAAATCGTCTGGTGTTAGCCAGAGTAAAATCTATAGAGTCACTCTTAGGGCTTTGATGGTTAAGGATGCTGCTTTTTTTCCATGGAAAAAAGGTGTCACCACAATGGTACATGAATTTTCTGCATGCACCTTTAAAGTTAATCTTTAATGTTAATCTTTAACTTAATTCTATACATTGTCCTTTGGTTTCACTGATTGATTTCAACAGAAAAAAATTGGTACAGTGAATTATATAAGTACATGCTTAATCTGTAATTTTCTTTTAGCTGACTGTTCTGCAGGGAGACATAGCAACAGTAGAGGCAGATGTTGTTGTTCATCCAACGAATGCATCTTTTTACCTTGGAGGTGAAGTCGGTAGGTTATGTTAATTACTCTTAAATTTGATAAGAATACAAGCACATTAATAAACCAACATGTTTGGAGAGGGAAAGCTAAATTTGGCTATGACTGCTTCAGGATTAGATAGTTTCTAGATCCCTGTTATTTCTGGATCCAAGCAAGTTTGACATATTCTGCTTCACAGTAGACTGTTCAGAATCCTTTAGTTTCCTTTGAACTAGCTGAGTAAATCGTTTGATTGGCTATTACATTGTAACAATTGGTGCAATTATTCGAAATCCAGGGATGGTGCAAAACCGCTCATGGGTGCGGCTGTCAGAGGGTAGGAAAACTATTTTCTCACCCACACCCCACGCTATCCATATGTACAAATGTCATCATTAAGTTTCGCTTTTGTCAGCTGTAATGAAAGGAATGTCATTTTTTCTGAAGGATTTTATTTTTGCGTGGACGAAGGAGACGCTTCTTAATATTGAGTCGTTGGCTGTTCTCTGTGTTCCTGGGTATCCTGTGCATGTTGCAAGCGCGAGAAATCGAGAAAAGATGTTGTCGGTCTGTCGGTTCCAAATCTGCGCCATCTTGAAACGTCACAATAGCATCATCCAGCATGCTGAGCGTGCCAAGATTAGGAAACCAGTACAGCTCCCTAGGGACCTGGGGCGACGTACTTTTATCTGCCATTACTGCTAGCTTATCGTATATCTACATTTGTGTTAATGGCGATTGCTTTTCCTCAGGATCCTCCTTAGAAAAAGCGGGAGGAGAGGAATTCAAGGAAGAAGTGAAGAAATTGGCAGAATCCCACGGCCAACTTGAGCCGGCAACAGGCAAGTTGTAATCAGCTAGAAAATAATTTAAATTCCCGACAGGTCAATAGATTGGTAGATGAATGTTCCAGATAACGGTAAAGGTTAAATATCTGTATAAAACGAAACAACTAGATATCATGATGTATAAATTGATCCACGGACTTGTCAACATCAATTAAAAACAATCCTTGCAGTTCTCTAGGGCAATTGGAACACATTCATGAGGAAGTCTATTGGGCAGTTTTCCTTGTTACAGCGTCATATTCATGCGTTTAAATTTCAGTCATGCAATAGGTCCCTCAGTGCTTTTAAGCTTTTCCTCTTCCTCAGGACGCGCACCATGGTCAAAATATCGTATAGGAGACCTAAGTATTCTTCATCAGGAACTGCTCTGCAGATATTTACTGATCCTTAATTAGACTGAAATGTAGTCATACATTTTTGCGTTCGTCTCGCCAGTGAAAGCACGTGAGTGAGCAGGCGTGATAGAGTGCTTTAAAACTGACAAGACTAAAGTTCGATCTACCGCATTTTTTTACCGTTCAATTCCCTTCGCATCCCGGTAGATACACCGACAAATTTTACTGAGCGAGTTGAAGCAGGGTTGTCACGGTGAGGGAAAAATCAGGGAAAAGCAAAATTTTTACAAGGTCGGGGAATTTTTTTGGTTCTAATGAGTGGCAACCCTGTGATAAATGATAGTTGTACTACCGGAAGTAGAAGAGGAGCTGACCCTTGAGCGGTAGCCTTTCGCTAGACTTAGGGACCGTTCACTTTTTAAGGGATAGGGGGGGCTGGTGGGATTTGGGGGAGTGGGAAATTGAGTGACCCCCCCCCCTCAGCTTGCCAATTTTTTCACATGACCCCCCCTCATAAGGAATTTTTTTGGGATGACACCCCCCCCACCTTGGCCACCTCGAAAAGATGTTTATATTTCGTGAATAAAGCAGGAGAATTTCTCATCAATTTATGAAAACTTCATACCACTTTTTTTCGCTTTTTTTTGCGCTTGACCCCCCTTTTTCTTCATTTTTTTGGGGTGTCCCCCCCTTTAAAGCCATTTTTTTTCGCGTGGCCCCCCTCAAATCCCACCAGCCCCCCCCCCATCCCTTAAAAAATGAATGGTCCCTTATGGAAGGAAAACAGCCTAGCTGCAAATTGCGTTAAAAGTGTTGTGAGTATTTCAAATGACTCGTTGTTTCATATTAAGGAAAATAAAGTAGTTTTTCTTTCTTACAGCGGCAATTTGCGACGGTCACAACTTCCCAGCGAAATACGTGATTCATGTGCATAGCCCAACATGGGGGGCAGACGATGCTGTGGAGTTGTTAGAGAAATCAGTCAAGAACACGTTGACTTTAGCTGACGAGAAAAACCTCAAAACTATAGCTCTACCTTCAATAGGCAGTGGAAGGTAAGAAATAGCTCATGTACAGACCCATGACAACGTGTATTACAACAACGAAACGTTGTTCTTGTTTCTGAAGCGGTATCAATAATTAGGAGAGCAGACGCACAGCATTCTTCGTTTGCAACATTTTTCACCTCGATATAGATTTTCAGCGATTCGGTATACAATATAATTGCCCTAAAGTACAATCACAGAGTGTAAACAAAATGGGAAACAAAAGTTCTTCCAGTTTTAATGAAATTTACCTTTAACTGTCCAATCACATCACGTTCCACCTCTAACTTGTTCTTCATGTTCCCAATAAACCGCCTGCCTCTCTTTTCTCCCCTCAAATCGGAGGTCTTAAGTATGATGTCAGAAGTGCATTTCATTCTTGAGTGTAAACAGCTTATATTGGTCCCCATATGAGCAAATTTTGGAAGTATTTTTAACTAAGAAAACGCACAGTGAAATTGAAGAGGGGGGAGGGGGTCTTTTTTCCCGCGTTAGTTTTCCAGTAATCGCAATACATTTTTCACTGTGTCGCTAGAATCAGCAGCAGTGAAACATAACGAAAATATGCAACTAGGAGAAATTTGTAATTGTGCCCACACTGATAGTTTTCTTTTCTTATTTGCCTCTGAAAGCAGCAACAACTTCCCTAAACAGACGGCAGCCCAAACTATTCTGAAGGCCATTTCAAACTATTTTGTCTCCGTGATGGCGTCCTCGTTGAAACAGATCTATTTCGTCCTGTTCGACATGGAATCCATTGGCATCTACACAACTGAGTTGGCGCGGCTTGATTCTTAAGGAGTCTGGGGCTTAGCGTCGTTGGTGACTGTTTTTTTTTGTTTTATCAAACGCGACTTCTTGTTTATGTATCATGTTTTATGTGGGTTGAACTCACGCAGTTTATTTGAAGAGTTGCTGTAGTTAATATTTTGGACTGATGTAAATTATACTCTAATCCAGAAACAACAGAGACCTTAAAGATTACTACTTTGATCATTCAACGTCACCAGACACAATTCTTGCATTAGTAGAGCAGTAACGTTTCAGATCGTGGCTGAATGCCGAATGATTCCAGAGACGTTTTTAAGTTTTAGAGGAATTAGTAAAAGCCCTTTAGGTTTATGATGTCTTGCTATCCACTGAACTAACTTGTCATGAAAGAACAGGGGATAATATCGGGACAACAAAGGTGAAACGTCTTATTTTCTCTTATTTACCCTCTCTCTTCGCTTTGTATCGAAAAGAAATAGTTTCCTCGGGTTGCAAGCAATGAAACCCAGTTAGCTAAAGGTTGTTTCGCACTAGCGCAGTGTTAGGATAATCTTGAATGATTTGTTGAACATCATGATCGTTATCGTTGTTTAATTCACCTGTAAAAAAAAATCAACTTTAGTAGTAACGCTTGAATAGGCCTTGAAAAGTAAGAAGGCATTAGTCTTGCAAAGACATGTTTAGATCGAATCGTTCCGTCATAGCTTTTATTCTTAAATGTTCTCAAAGAATTGTCAACACGTCCACTCTAACGTGTACGCTTTTGGTATATTCATTTTAATCAACATACCTCTATGAATAATCGTTTTATTCTCATTACATGAACACGTGCGGGAGAATTTCTTTGATGATCATGGCTAGTCATCTCTCCAAGGCCTCTCTCTATAATCACGAGTCCCGTTTGAGGTTTTTGTTTGTTTTCTTTGGTATAAAGAAATTATTTTATTTTGTTTACCAGAATCTGAGGAAACTGTTAGTCATTTCTAGGATAAATAAACTTGTTGAACGTAGAAGAGTATTCGTGTTTTAGAATTAACTAAAGCGACAGCGTGTACTAGTGTCTCGTGATATCTCCAAAAACTGTCAAAGGTGAAACTTAAACGTCTAATTGAGCATGAGCCAGACCCTGTGTCCTCTTGACCAGCGGAAGGGAATGTGCACCAGGCTCAACTACATGCTTGTGACGCGTGCGCAAGTCTACTCGGGCAACCCTCCATGGGTTCGAGCATTGTGGGAGTCTCAGTGACAGAATCCCGCAGTAAAAGCGATCGATGAAGTTAGCACGAATTTCTAGCTCGATTCTCAAGGTCCAAAAACTGATCCAATTTGTGTAAGAATGTTCTTTGAGGTGAAAGCTCTGGATTCTCGTCGTCTGTTTCTTTGACAATGTGTTGTTATCGAAGGACAAACTCGTACCCAGAGCCCGCTTTCCATAGCATCTGCAACCGCCCCTTCCCCTCAAAAAAAAAATCGGGAAAGGAACGATTTTGTTTTCAGGGGAGGGTACGGCTGTACACAGGGTAGCTTTCCCCAGACGTGAGGTCGGGAACGATAGACTGTAAATAGATATTGCGTGCTAATCAATGCTGCGAATGAAGAATTAACTTGTCGCGTTTTCAATGTTTTTTGACCAAGGCCCTTTGCACTTAGGCAAACGAAAAATCCGGTTCACAATGTCCCTCGAGCTTGCCATGGAATAGCAACTCGTTGTCGGTCTCGAAACACGTAAACTTTAACAGTTTGTAGCACACTATACACACATACGGTTTCTGGCAGCCATGCTCAGTTGTGTGATGGTGAGCTTGTTCCTGAAGCGTGCGAAATGTTCTCGGGCACCCGGTGACCGCTAAACAGGGCAGAACGTCGTAACCGTAGAAAAAATGAGCACTGAACTCGTTGTTGTCGTACTTGCTCCAACAGGGATGCGTTTTACCAACGTATGTTGTTTTATGAACCATTTTCATGTCCTCTTTTCTGCTTCTGTGTGGACAGTAAGTGAGCACGCAATTTGCCATACAGCGCTCGCACTTATCAGCGTCTTCCATGCGTTCGGTGAAGTCAGAGACTTGCGATGAAAATCCAACTTTACCTTTGTTTCTGTCAGTGAGACAACCGTCAAAGAAACCACAGAATCGATCGTTATGCTTCTTGCACTCTTTCTTGTCTCGAAAAATCATCCTGCACTTCATGCACTTGATGGAAAATTCGTCCAAGGCTGTGAATTCCTCAGTAGTTACGAATTTAAAGTCCATCTTTTCGTTATTCAGAATTTCAATAAGCGGAGCAAAGCAGGCGTACGGCTCGGACGAAACTAAAATCACATCCTTTTTTTCCTGAATTCGAACGCGTGGGTTCTTTGCGATCAACTTGGCTGCAATGGATTCCAAGTCATCTGAGTCCAACGGAGCAATGCTTGCTTTCTTCGGTACATGAAGGAAGCGAAATTGAGGGAGCAATTTCGATGGGAGTTCTTTACTCTTATAAAAGACGTAAAAGTGCAGAAAGAACTGCGCTTGTGAAGAAAAAGTAATATCCTTCAGGTAATTTTGTCCGATAGTGTCCCAGTCGAGTAGGAAAACCCTTACACGCATAGTGAGCGCAAAAAAAAAAAAAAAAAATGATGCGATTATCCGTAATCTCAGTACAGGGCACGCGGATTTAATCAAATCAGTCAAGCAATATGTTCCTTTTGTAAACACACAGCAGTGAAATAATACAAATCACATTATTGATTGATTGTTTTATGTCATTAGGGATTCCTAGAGTCATAACTCCTTCGTCAAGGAAACGGCAAGCTGATCCACTGCATTGAAATTCGAAGATTTAACTCTGTGAGCGAAAGGGATAACAGTGGGGTCATTGTACGATTCAAGGTTTAAAATTGGGAGTCAAGAGTTTGAAGTTACAGCCACTTTGTATGACCAAGAGTTTTTGTCGCTTATTCTTCTTCATTATGAGAGATCTTTCCTCTTTTTCTCACTATTTATCTTCTTTGTTATGTATTGATGTCAATAGGAGAAAATGGATACCGATCACTATAGAGACTCGGGGGCATTGTGGCAGTATAGTTGAGAGGTCCCAAAACGCCGAGGTAATCTTCGGAATCGGAGCGCTTCTGAAGACTCCTTCAGTCCCTCGGCGCCCTTCGTGCAACAGTCGGAATTATTCAACTTATGACTCTACAGCAAAGAGTACAGCATTTGATTGAGACCACATCCACACTTTTTTAAGCTGTTCGACTAATAATTGTTTGCCCGCTTGGCTGTGACTGAGTAGTTAACCCGAACTGATGAGTCAGAGAAATTACTTTTACGGCCCTGTCGCATGAAACAGCTCGCGTCAGAGCTATAACTGTATTACCCAATGAATAAAAACCCCAGCGAAAGTACTTGATGTTTGTTTTGAAAGAATACTGCAGGGCTGCTAAGAACCGCTTAATTAATTACAAAAGTCAGAGATTAAGCCAAGGATGAACGAAAACACGTTGGAGAGTTTTCTCCGCCACAAGGAAAAAAATGAGAAACGACGTATATGTTCAGTGTTAACCTGAGATATTCAAAAGAAAATAAAGTTTACAGAGGTTAACGATGTTTTAAATAAGTTTAAATTTGAGACGAATTTCATGGACACAATTTGTAAAAGGTGACTTTCGGTTTCTTCATTTATTCCTTCAAGTCAGTTAACTTATTTACTGTGAATAGAATGATATCTCAGTAAAAGACTGAGGAGAAAATTACGTGTTTTCTCGCCTAGAGTGTAGGTTATTTTCGCGTTAATTCCATAACAAAATATTTCCTCGCGAATGCAGTGCATAACTTGATAAAATGTAGCGTGCGTTGGAGTAAAACAGCCGTTTTATCCATAAGTTTCAAGTTCCTTGAAATTGAAACCATGAGCATTGTTCACAATTATGTACGCAAGGTTTCGGGTTCTTTCACAAAGAATTCCCGGAGGGCGTAAGAATCGCAAATAACAGGTGCACAAGGTAGAACAGTGTTTCATATCACTTTTATTTACACATCTTAGTGAAATAAAAGTAAACTTGAACCATGAGGAAATTGGAAAGAGGACATGCCCTTAAGAAATGTGGAGTCCACAGATTGATGTGCGAATTCGCAAAACCCAATTTTTTCAGAGGTGGAACACTATTTAAGCTAGGTGAAAAAGAGGACAGGAATTAGTTCTGTGCACCAGACTTTTGCGGCAAGATTTCCAAGACAAGCGGCAGTATTGAGTACCCTGAGAACTTCCCAGCTGACGCGAAATTTACAGCACGAAATTAGCTAAGTTATCACGACTTTAAGTAAATAACTAATGTCGGCCTCACAGTTCATACTATTTCACACTTATATTACTTAAGTCTTTAACTTATTAGTAGCTAAGGGTTTCAAATTCCCTCGTAAAACACGGCGTGATTTGCTAAGTGGAAATGTGGCTTTTACGCGGAAGCAAAACACAAGCTAAAGGATCAGTAAAAAAATTCTGGATGAAAGAGTATTTTTACTACGTTGACAGAATATAATGGTTTTTGATTACACCTGAAATATATACAGAATAAAACATACACATCTTTGGGCCGAATATTTTCGTTAATGTGGCCTTGATGAACGTTTTGCATAAAAATTCCGAGCGAATTCAAGCTTGCCATCTTCAACCAAATGTTGCCGTGAAATCACTGATCCGCTAGAGCGATATGAAGCGGAATTTGAGCGAACAAAAATTCTTCGTTTTCATGTTTCTCTTCCTCGACATGATTTAGCAGCTCTTCGGCAGTTTTAAGGCAGACAAGGTACTTTTTCTTGTAGCACGCCATGCAGTAATATGGATACGTGGCTCCATGTACAGACTTATGGTGAAACGCTTGGAATTCAATGTTTGGAAAACGCTCAGAGCAGTTCAGTTCTTCAAGACACGGAAGAGGAAGATTGCTGTAAAAATGTTCCAAGTAATCATCCCTGGTCTCAAAGTATTCATCGCATCTACAGTCGCACTTTTTATGCACTTTTTTCAGGTGTTCGTCCAGTTTTCCAGGCGAGCAAAATATTTTTTCGGGGCAGAATTCGCAGCTCTGTTGGCCCGCAAGGTGTTGGTCGAGTTCTTTCTTAGCAAAGAAGCCATTCTCGCGCCTGCTTTTCTCGCACCTCAAGTTTGAGCATAAGTAATTGTGTTTGTTGTGATCGTGAAAATCAGCTTCCTTCTTATTCTTAAAAATGACCTTGCAATGGCTGCACGAGTAATCGAATAAATCCAACAAGGTTTTTTCGCCCACGTTAATAATCTTGATTGCAATTTTATTAAATTTCAAAATTGCTTCCAGCTCTGCAAACCTCGTTTCATCTCCGCAAACTAAGTTGGCGCGATATTTTGTGTGAATATGTGGTTTTGGCTTGTGAGTGTAGAAGTGAAGGACGTACGTTATAAGTGCTGTCCATGATGCTTCAGCTGAGGACGTCAGAGTTGGATGTTTTACAATCCATTCATAGTCACTCGGCAGCTCACTCCTTGGCGTGCTCTTGTTGTAAAACACATGTACTTTCACATCCCGTTGCGTTGACGTAAACTTTACTCCTCTCACGAAATCCTTGCTGGTTGATTCCCAGTCTACAAAGTAGACAGAGGTAGAGCGAATCGTGGACATTGCAAGCTTTGGGAAGAAATAGAAAAGCTTTACAGACAGTATACTTCGCTCTCACACTGTTTAGGTTCGAAATAGAAAAAGCCTTGGCAACCAGATTTTTTACGTGTAATTGTGATAACTTTATCTGTTATGCACATCATCTTAATTATTAATCGTAGCCGGAGCGGACCATCCAAACCGAAGGGAGACTATACAATAATCTCCATTTATTTCTTGTTTCTTTGCGGTATCGCCTTGTTTCGATTTATCTTTTGTTTTTCATTTAAAATAAATAAAGGATTGGCGTTGGGAATTATCACTGAATGGTTTGTTCCAGCAAGTTTTGCTCCTGAGTGCATGCGTGCTGCGAGTGGATCGTGCAAGTTTATACTTTTTCTCTTCCGAAATACCAAACCTCCTCATTCTGTAGTAAAAGTGCCTTGACATTCACGAAATAAAACCAGGACACATATGAAAATAACCTCCAACTATTCTAAATCTAAACGAATGACTGCAGAAATTTATGTTCAGCGCCTGAAAAAAATCAATAACGTTTACATCACTGTTTTTTTAAAAACCCTGAAACGTGACTCGTTTCAGTTTAAAAGGTGCAAGCATGGACAGGGAAAATCCCTGAATAAAACCCCATTGGTGCCTGTTCCGATAATCAACAAAACGCCTACATAGTATTTCAATATTTCTCTATCTATTAAGATAGATGATTAGTTCACAGACGCCACTGTTGTAAGTAATGCAAGAGCTTGTTTAGACACCTGTGCAATTGAACAAACACAGAGCAAACCATGAATTTGGCATTTCAATAATCTTGGACTTACCGTGCGAATTTTACTCCTGTCTTCAACAAAGCCCCTTTTTCAGTCGCATTCGAATCGTCTGAGAATTCTGCCATGAGTTAAACAGCCTATGAATGAAGTTATTTCAGCGTATTTATCGATGACAAAATACTTTTGTTTCAGAGGGGGCAGCTTGCAATCAGTCATGCACTCTAATGTCTTGCTTTGCATGATAGCCACCTAAAGCCGGCCTCTCTTTAAAAAGATCGCTTCTTTCATCCTTCGGACTTGCTAGTGTTGTTATATACACCACTACTACAATGTACTCTTTTAAACTATTTATGTTAGTTTTATAACCCTTAACGCACAAAATATTGACAAAAAAAATGACATAAAATTGCAGTCTTGGAAAATATTGAAAGCGACCACTTTACATTCTGCAGCTTTCCAAGGAGTTGTAACGTTGGATGTTTTCGTATTATTAGCTTTCTTGTTTACATTCGCTGCAGGGTTTGATCCATAGATAAAAAGTTAAAACCACAATGTAGACTAAAGCAAATCAGTGTACCACAGGACAGTACTGTTCAGTACTCAGTAGCTTTCTAACGAATGGTAGCACTGCATGGTTTAATCCACAGATGAAAAGCTAGATCTGCTCAAAGTAACATACTTAAAATAAATAAACCATTCCACAGTATAGTGCCAGCGGCTCTCCAAGGGACTTGTGAAATTACTTAGCTACTGTAGAAACATATGACCTATACTGTGGTTGTCGCGGGAATGGAATTATACCGGCCCTGTTTTATTCATTAAAAAAACCCTAACACTAACCATTTGCAGGAAAGAAGACACAATAAAGTTTAGATTGAGCTTAAGTCTACAACAGAGGAAGGAAAATCGGTTGGTAGCTTATAACTATAGCCGCTGGGAGAAGAGAGTTTTCTCGGTAGTATCAAAAAAAGTATAAAGATGTTTGAGCTTTTTATATATAACAAAATATTAAATAAAAAAGAAAGAGGAAAAGATCTGCTCTTCACTGGGAAAAGAGTTTTAAAGAGACAGGTTTGGAAAGTATTGCATTTGTGCCATAAAGCACTGCATACGACGAGCGGAGCTAAAGGTCACATTTCAAGATCTCACTCTTGTCATGTGACTTTCAATTTTTTTGGACGGTTCATAACTGCTAATGCTGGTTTTCCTGTGTCAATGGACTTGCTATGATTTTTCGCCACGAACATTGTATGGCTTTATCCATAGATGAAAACGTTAGAACCACACTGTACAGTAAAACAAACAGTACCACAGTACAGTACTGTTCAGTAGCTTTCCAAAGAATGGTCACACTGCATGGTTTGATCCACAGATGAAAACGTTAGAACCACAGTGTATAGTAAAACAAACAGTACCACAGTACAGTACTGTTAAATAGCTTTCCAGTTAATTATTAATTAAGCTTCATGGTCTTATCCACTAGCTAAAAGATTAGAAACGCATTGATTAGAAAGGTAAAAAGGTCTACAGTAGAGAACAATACTGCAAAATAGCTTCCCAAACTATCTCTTAACACCATAAACATAGCTCAGTCCACAGAGGATCAGTAAAGACCATACCGACAATGTTACTCTGCAATCATTTTTTCTCTGCTTTACCAACATATTTCTCCTCTTTCCGTCCTTTCCGTTGCCTTAGTGCAGGGCACATTATTCTTTTTTAACTCCGCATTTACAAAATTCTTCAAAAGATCGAGAATAACAAACAACTTGAGAATTTTGGAATTGAGAGGTTGTTTCCCTAATGCTGACTCGCCGGGAAGGTTTTAATTGATTTTGATGAGAACGATAATAAATTTAGCAGTAAACCGAATGGTAACTTCCTGAAAAGATACGACATTGTTTTTTTCTCATTTGCAGTCAAACTACCGTCAAACTACATCAACTTGTTTTGAAGTTGTCCCAAGGAAATTATGGCGAGGAATTCATTCCAAGGATACGTGAGGGTGAAGCGATAACTCAGTAGAGAACTTTTTGAATTGAAAACTAAAGAATGAAATCTTTCACTTCTTCGTACAATTGGCCTAGTTAACTCCAGGAAGCTGTGTGTTATTGGAAAACGGTTGAATCAAACGGATTTTGACAAGTTCTTTTAAGCCTTTTTCACAAAACAAGAACCACAGAGAAAAAATAATGTTTGTTTCTTAGTTCTAAGTTCGGCTTCCATTAGGAACATTAGTATGCCGAAAGGATAAAGCGCGTAGCTTTCAACAAAAGTAATTTGTTTCGAACTTTTGGTGTTTTGTCTGTTCTTAGCGTAACAAGGCATGTTTTGATATGGTTCTGAATTTTTAAAACGCGTTTTGCCCTAAAAGCTTTCGCTTAAAAGGTTGCCTAAGTCTCAACAAAGCACAAGCTAGGCCGGCGATTCAGGTGCTAATTAAAGCCTGTTTTAAGAAGTGCAAACCTTGTATGCAAAATAAGTTTTCTTTAAAAGAAAACAACACAAAACAATGAGGGCACAAGATATCCTCTTGTGTACGGTTCTACAGTTTAACTTAAGAAGTAAAAGGTACATTTGACTAAATTACAGTCCTTTTAAGACTGTTTGAATCCGTTTAAAAAACGGCCGCCACATAAAAAAAGGTTGTTGCTGAAATTTTGTAGCATTCACTTTAATCAATTGTTTAAGGGTAAAGCAAATTTTTAAAACGACAAAACTCGAATAAGTAAAATAACAAATTTAACGGGCTAATACTCAGTTAAGTTGAAACTGTTTTATCATACTGTGGAAATAGTTTCTCTGTGCTGGCTTTTTGAATAATGTGCCAGGTTTCGATTACGTTTATGTGAGAAACTGTTTAACAAAAGGTTGCAAAATCACCGAACGAAACTCTTCTCGTGGGCGAAAAACGGCTGAATTCCAAACCAAGCTATTTATTCAGTTTGACGCCGAATTGTTTAACTGTTAATTACTACTGTGTTAAAGTGCAAGGCATTTTAACTCGTCCTTTCCGCAAGATAAATTATACACGACTTCTACTTTCAAGGCAATAGGTTATCTGGCATTTAGCACGGAATTAAATGCCGGAAAATAATCTTAAAGTTCGCCTAAACGCAAATTTGAGCACCGGTTGAATCATGTCAAAACATGCTTTGAAACGGAGATCTTTTTTCAACGAAAATCATTTCCTTCAAACCGTGAAGGAAACGCAAGTTCAGCGCAGAACCTCCAACCTGAGGTATCGCAGGCGGTATGTAACCTGAAACTCGCGTTGAGATAATATTTTCCCTCTGTAATAAAAGAAACATGAATAAAAAGTGAGCCCTATTTTTAAGATTTGCAAATCTTTCCTTTATCAAAATCATTTGTTCAATTCATAACCCGTTACGGGAAGTCCGATGTGTTTTACAATGCTATCTTTTGAGTCAGCTTTATCTCAGATTGTAATTAATTTTCTTTTCGCCAGCGAAAAATGTTTCTTATGCAAAAGCAGGTTTATATCTCGGCGCGTTCCCGAAACTACGAAGTATGGGTGGCAATCTTGCTCGATTTAAATTTCTCCGCGCACTTACACTGCCAGTCGGGGTGTTTAATCTGGTACGATTTGCACTTACAGTAATAAGATTTTAAAGGCATAAATGTGTATCTCTAGTGAGCGGATAAGATTTCCGTCCTGCCAAGTTATGAATGATTAAAAAGGAAGCTTAAAAAGTTGGTCTGCCGAGTCAAACAATACCGAAATACCCTTTTAAGTCGAGTCTGTTATCTCCGAGATTTTTAGTATTACCGAGGCGCGCGCTATCTGTAAAGCCGAATGATCCCCAAAAGACATTAGCAGTGCGAACGCTTTGCATAAAGATACAACAAACTTCCCTGTTCAATCGCTACAATTTCACGATACCCTCGCTGTAATTTCGTCGCAAAGTTATTTTAGCAGGTATAGTTTCATAATGTCGGTGATTCTGTTGTTATGGTTATTACAGAGCGCAGTACTGCCGCCAAAGGCGCTCGTCCGAAAAACTTTGCCTACTGTTCTATTGTATCTATGTTTGAATTAATAAACTGGCGAGCAAATAGCGCGTGATTAAAACGCTATTACGCACCATTACTGCCTTTGTATTAGTGAAAGCTTGCATCTGTTGAGTTCTCAGCTAATAATCGATTTCCCATTTGTCTATTCGGAGTTTGTTAACGATTTCATGCGAGCTTCGAGGTTTTTATTTCGCGTTTCGGGTTTTTCGTACACCGCCGGTACCCTTTCCAGAGCGCGGCGGCCCTTCATGGCGGAAAGCGCAAAAAAATCATAACACTCGGCTTTCGTTGGAAAGCGGGACCGTGGTTTTACAAACACCTTCATCCCCGGAGAGAAGCTCATTAAGAGCTAATACGGCCTTGTATCATTATTTATCTAAGCCAACATCTCGGTAAATATCAAATTTGTCATTTTTGGATATTTCCAGGCGTGTCACGTGACCTGAATCAAGCCCGCGATTGTTTGGTGTTTATACAGTAAACAGGTGTACCGTGAGCACATATGGCGTTCGTGGCGGAATTCCCAGCATTGTGATTGAGTAATGCACAGAGCTGCCGTACCCCTTTTAAATCTGGCGATCTTCGCAACTCTGAGAAAAGCACAACGCTTACCGAACGAGTTCCGAGATCGAACCACGAAGACAGACAGACAACTCTGGGCCAAACTTAAACACTGTCGGTAAGAATCACTGTTTGCTCCTACATTACGTCTCATAACAAAACGACTAATTTAGTAATCTGGGCGACACCCCAGAGGTACGTAATTAACGGTAAAACTTCATGAAGTTTGATCTCACTAGAAAATGCTCGAACCAGATTGTCGTGTTTTGGACGGGTCCACAAGCGGGCAAAGTAAGATCTCAAACTAAGAACGCAAAAGATTGTTAACAAGATCGGCACCTTCCATTTTTAAATCTTCCCCGAACAAGGCTGGCCGAATAAATTAATCTCAAAAACAGCTCAAGGAAGTGTTTCTCGGTGCGCTACAAGGGAAGGTTTCCGTTTGTCTGGTGAAACTTTTTTCGTTTGTTTTGTCGAAATTTCCCGCTGCGAACGAAGTTTTGATTCCACTTCAATTCATCTGATATTCAAAAAGATGTTTCGCATAGCCTCAGTTAAAGGCGACCACTTCAGTTTTTGCTAAGAGCCCGTTGTTGTTTCGACCACTTAAACACCATGACAAACTTTATTGTCAAACCAAAGTGCGCGCTGCTTTGTTCTAGATTAATTTTGCTCTCTGAAAATCACGTCCCGTCTTTGATCAGACGAAATTGTATTTTATCAATTTGCCTTGCGTCGAGTGCTAAAAACAAGCGACTTAAGGCACAAAAACACTTTTTCCAATGGAAAGCTTGCGATTAGTTATATGTTTTCATTTTTTCCGCCCTTATTCACGTTTGCCCGCGTTATCTTCACAGCAAAGTTTTGCATAGTCAGGTGAAGTCTCTTCATTAGTGGCACAATCCTTGTGCTGGGTTATTATTTTTTGCCTAAAAACATCAGAAACTAAAAATCAAAACGTTTATATTATAACCTCGCACTGGCAAATAGATACCAAAATATCAGACACACATGAGTTCCTACATAATTCTCTTTGTAGTCTTTCTATGGTTACCTACCGCTTATTTTTCGTGATGGGGACGCTTATAACACACAGTCACACTTAAATTTACAACTGTACCTAAAATAAAAGAAAAGTGGGCTAAAAGGATGCTCCTTTCACCAAACACGGAGGAACTCGAAAGACCAAAATCTTGGAAAATGTTTCCGCGTGCGAAACAATTTGGACACCATGCCGCAAAGATGGAATTAAAGAGGGCGAGCTTTGATTCTATGACCAGCCTTCTCCATTAGTGCTTTCTTCATTTTCAGTTGATGTGGTGTTAATGGTGTATTTTCTCTTTCACGGGCCATTTTGTGTTTTAAACATTAGCTAATGGACCGGCGCTTTTATGATAGGGCCACCCTTAGATTTCCTGTGTTCTGCTTGAGCGAATAACTTAAAATACAGCACTAAACAATTACATTGCACTATCAGTTTTGTGTCCGATGTGAGAAAATCTCAAACATGTCGTCATTTTGAAATCTTAAATATAGCCAAATTTGCGTTTATTGTATGTTTTCGATTCAATGTCGCGGTTCTTTTCATGTGCATTTTCGCTTCCGGCAAAAAGAAACATTGAGCTCCCAGTTTTGTGAGAAATGTTTAAATCGCTAAATAAGCTAAACAACAGTTCATCAAAACAAACGCTTTAGCGGTTTTAGCCAGGACAATGATGTTCTACAATAATGAACATACCGGCTAACAACAGACAGTACTTAAAGGCACAAGACTTGTAAATATTTGTAACAGTACTACGCTACCTTCGATTACTTTCGAAACCAGCTTAACAATTAATTCTGTTTTGCATTTGGAGATGAACAAAAAGACTACTCTTTAGATCATAAAAACTCCAGTCGAAAAACTCCTAACCTTTCTGCTGATACCGTTTTATTCCCTTCTTTAAACAGTGATTTTGTAAGTAACAGCGAAAGGAATAAAACAGCCGGGTTTAAAACGGTATGAGTTTAGAGTCAACGGGGAGAGAATTTCAAAGTTCTAGCGTGGATTCAACATCACGGAACGAAAAAGAAGTACAAAGATTAGGGCTTTTGGGTAAGGCAGGCTTCATCTTCTGTTACTTGTAAGTGTTAACAACGTTAGAAGAACCAAGGAAGCGTAAAATGAAAAAGACATTAGAATTCCTGTGATAAAAAAAACAAAAAAACAAAACAACTCCGTACTAAGGACTTCGCCGCGAGAGCATTGACTCGGCATAGGTTCCTCTGTTGCCAACATGTCGCTAGTAAAGTAATTTTACCCACAAAGAAAGACCCTTAGAACATTATAGACAAAATATCGCGGCTCTCCACTAAATTGCTAGGTTACACAATTTATTCAATTTATCTCAGACACTGTACGCTGCCGAAATGAACTTTTTTGTTTAAGGCATTGGTTTAAATTTTAAAATTCATGGAAAGATGTATTATTTTTTGTTGAAGTCAAAACTTTAAATTTAAGATTTGACTTTCTGTTCTTCATTTATTTCACTATTTTTGATTTCATGTTCTTTTTTCGCAAAGGTACCGTGCGAATTGAAGATCGGGATATTTTAGCGACATTTAACAGAGCTTTAGCTTCCATTGTGACGACCGAAAGGTGAGAAGATGTAATTCGTAGGTGTAGGGTGCGAAATAAACGATTTCTTACGAAAAATAAAACTGGTATCTTAAAGTAGCAACATTTTCTTGTGCTTTAACCTAAAAACATAAAGTCAAATATTTCAGTGTGTACCGATTAGTCACTAGTATCAAAATACAGTAATACTAGGAATACGTGTTCTCATTTCTTATAAGTTGAACTTGTGAATATTTATTTTAAAATCGCAGCTACGGAAATGATAATTAGAGATGAATAAAACAGAACGGAGTCAAGTAAAAAGAAAATAGCAAACTGGTTAAAATGTTTTCCAAAAGCGCTGGAACTTTGACAACTTTCTTACACCTTAATTTTCTTTTCCAACTCAGAAGAATTTCGTGTGTGTTTATGAGCTCGTAAATGTCACAACTTTCTCAGTTATCATTGAAGTTACACTCCATTTTAATTATTGCTCCAGAATTTTAAAGTAAACGTTTTTCAATTCCAGGCATCACGTATTCCTTAGTAAATAAGAAATACTTCACTTCCGTCATCTTATCGTTTTTGAAAGAAAACCTAATAAGCGTACAACTTGAACAATTATAAAACATTACGCTTTTAAATGTATAAGGTCTTCCTTCTTGTAGGATTTCGTCAGAAATGGGAAACACGTTTCATGTTCCGGAGAAAAAGTTAAAGATGCCGTAAGTATTATATATATATATATATATATATATATATATATAAAAACGTTAGATAAAGCAAGGACGGACAACTTCTGACGATAAAAAAGTTAAAAAGTTAAAAATTTAATAGAAAAAACGTTTCGGTCTTAGACCTTCGTCAGTTACAGGAGAAAAAAAAGCTTTTTTTTTTCTCCTGTAACTGACGAAGGTCTAAGACCGAAACGTTTTTTCTATTAAATTTTTAACTTTTTAACTTTTTTATCGTCAGAAGTTGTCCGTCCTTGCTTTATCTAACGTTTTTAAATTCATTTTTGTGGTGAGGCTTGGACTGTGAATCTTCATTGATCCTCCTGACGCAGTGGCATTCTTTGTTGGCTTGAGGCATTTTATAACCGTTTTTTTATATATATATATATATATATTTTTTTTTTTAGGTAATATTGTCTCGTAGTTATGTCATACTTTTCAATACTTGTCCATTTAGATGGTTATATTCCACTCTTTACTCTTGATCAAAGGTCTCCTTCTCTGTTTTATCTCTCACGGTTCACAACTCTCTTTATATTTGTCACTTCACAGGCCCACAGTTTGGTATCCCGAGACAGCCCTTCATTATCCTATCCCCAGTCTTGCTTACACTTATGTACTGGGCCCCGAACGGCCCCTCCACGATTATCATGATCGGGAGGGGACTTTTCATGAACAGGATATGAAAGGGGGTATGATACAGGTTAGTAACAAGAAAACCGTGTTGATACCTGTTTTGCAAGACCTTGGCGGTAAGCATTTTTTTTCGCTTAAAGTATCTTTCGAGAGGCCAGGTATGATTGTCCTTCTTATACTTGTGACGGTGATGGAAAATGGTAGGGTTGTGGTCTGTGGCTTAAGATGGCAACGTCAAAGTGTAGTAAGGATATGTTAAAGCCACACATATGCGCACTGAGGCGACAGTGGTAGAAGGGATAAGACCCTGTTGCTAACAACAACAACAAAAAAATGGAGCTCAAAAGCAGCCATGGACAGCTGCTCCGACCTTGTAGTTCTAACATTTTCATTTCCCTTTCTCTGGAAAGCTTCTGAACAGTGCCGTACTGTGGTACTGTTTGTTTCACAATAAAGTGTGGTTCTAACTTTTTCATCTGTGGATCAAACCGTGCAGTGTGACCATTCCTTGCAAAGATACTGAATAGTACTGTACTGTGGTACTGTTTGTTCAACTATAAAGTGTGGTTCTGACATTTTCATCTGTGGAAGTGACAGGATGTCATCTTTGGATTTATCAAATATCATTAGTTAATCCGGTCAAAATTTTGGTTTTTCAGGCGATCAAAGAATATGACGAATTTGAGGAATGGGTTGACGGTTCTTCTAAACTTCGTTATTCACCCTACAGTCGGGAGGCTCAGGCACACATTTCAGGTTGGGCCATGAAATACACCAACAACCATAACAAGTTTGTTTTAAAGAAAACCTGTGTTGGAGTGTTGCTGTGCAGCAAGGATTGCACCCTACCAAACGGGCTGAAGATTGTAGTCAGACCCGCTATCTCCGACAAAGGTTAGTCGACCGGCAAACACTTTTGATTCGTCTATAAAACACCATGAAACTAGGAAACACGAAATGGCAACAACACAATAACACAATGACGTAACAAACGCCTTTTTTCGTTACACCTGCAACCGAAAACACACTTTCCTAACTCGTGACAGAGAGGTACAACTACGTTCAAAATAAAAACACACGAACAAAAGAAAACAGAACACTCAATATAGCTACCTTCGATAACTCAAACTTGGAAGTTGAGATGTAAATAAGTTAGGACTGCCGACTTTAAAGTTGACTTTAGGAATGAAAGGTCTAAGAGAATTGAACAGACCCGATACTAAAAGACTCATAATTTGAGTTGGCAGTTGAATTTCTCTCTTGATTGCAGTGCGAGAAAGACAAATTGGTCAGAACTGTCCTAACGCCAGCTGCACAGGTCACCTTATCCACAGAAAATGCACAGGTAAACAAAATGTTTCTAAAGTGTTTTTTGTTTTGTGCCCTTGCTAATGCAAAAACAAAAAAAAAAACCTTGAAATTTGTTACATGGTAACAAATGTAGTTTCATGGTTTATATCTCCTTTCTGTGCAGGAAACAACGGTTATCCAGTCACTCATTTCTGGGTTCACCAAGAGGATGGAATCTATTTCGAATCAAAAGGAACACATGATCACTTCAGGCCTCAAGCGAGACGAGCCACGCCCGACAGAAGCTCCAGCAACAAACAAAATGGCGCCAAACAAAATAACGAACAAACCGACAACGATGAGGGCAAATCAGAAAGATCAGAGGTAGTCACGTGATCCTGTTTGAGGGACTCCTCAGATTGGCTCCTAGTTGGCCAGTAAACGTTGTAAATAAAATAACTCAGATGCTACGCGCGCGCTAATTGGTCGAAAACCTATGGGCTATTGTGCCGGTAAACCCATAGAACAGAGAAACAATTTAAATTAAGTTTGTAAAAGCAATAAACCGCAGTTTCTATGGGTTTACTCTACGGCTCGTGATTTACAAGCTCTTCTCGTGTTCTCCCAACATCCCGCGTGGTTCATTACGCCATAGAAACTGCAGTTTATTGCTTAATTGACCCGGGATTAGACTATAACTAAAGCTCCACCATTTTACTCCTAGTTTGCTGCAGTCACTTGCAAAGAAGCCAAAGAACTATTGTCGCTCCCAGTCAAAATTTCAAATCTTTGATGTTAGCCTTGTTATCCTTTCAATAAAAACAAAGCGAGGCATGCAAGTTAAGGACTGATTAATTCCCAGATTCTTCATACAATGGCTACAGGTAGTTCATAGGATATGACAGCAAAACTGACAAAAACCACTGAGCAATCTATTCGTCTTCTTACAGAATTCTCCAGCTCCGTCAGAGGGTAAAAAATACAAATCAAGAAAGCGGCATCATGCAGTCAGCGACGATGGCGCTAAAGACACGGATGCTGGGCAGTCGACGCTTTCAGCCGGTTCACTTCGAGGTTTCTCTGTTGACGAAGAAGATCAATATGTCTGCATTACTCTTCCAGAGTCGGAGTCTCTCATACACCGAGCGCTGTCACATGATCAAACTAATCTCACCACATATGGAAAACTTTACCTTCTTTGTCAAACATTTAATGACGTCGTTCCCGGATTTAACTTGCTTGAGACCCGGATGATATCCCGTGAGGTATCAGGATGGCCTGTTGTTATGGCAACGTTATACAGGAGGGGAACTAAAGAGGGAATTATTCACCACATGAAGACATTAGCAAGACTCTGCTCTGCGCCCGATGACGAGTTCTTTTCTCCAAAGGTTAGCAGGATATTAATCAGTTGTCAAGTTCTCTTTATACGATATTACAGAAGCAAACTGTGCTACAGTACAGTACTGTTTAGTAACTTTACAAATGATCACACTGCATGGTTGATCCACAGGTGAAAAAGGTACAAACCACACTGTATAGTAAAACAAACAGTATCACAATACATTACGGTTCAGTAACTACAAATGATCACACTACATGGTTGATCCACAGATGAAAAAAGTTACGAACCACACTGTGTAGTAAAACTAACAGTACCACAGTACAATACTGTTCAGTAGCTTTGCAAAGAATAGTCACACTGCATGGTTTGATCCACATTTGACAAAGTTAAAACCACACTGTATAGAAGACTAAACAGTACCAAAAAGCACCACAACACCGTACTGCTCAGTCAAGGTGTGGCTCAAACCGCGAAAAAACAATCCCAGACTTGTCGAACAGACACGTAAAACTGTCTTTTCTTTGTGTTACAGTGGCAAATGGTCATCCATGACTTCAGCGCTGACCAGTCCCAAATGGTGACCGAGGCAATAGTGAATATGATCATCAACTCACAGGTCCAGACCCTGCTCAAAGTTTTCCAATACAAGAGTGTTAGTTCGCTATACAAGATGCTAAGAGAAAAGATTACAACCAGTCTACAAAGCTATGACATGCACTTTCAACTCTGCAAGCGAGAGATTCTCTCCAGGCTCCAAGATCCTGTACTCACAATCAAGTTCCGCGAGATAGCGCAAAGGCTCACGGGAATGAATTGTACGACGCAGGAATACGTCAGCACCGACTGCATGCTGTCCGGTAAGTAACAAGCAATTCATGTAGATTATGGAACAATATACACAATACGGGGGATACTGAAGTCGGGCAGAGGTATTCCAGGCTGGAGAGTTTCTCGTCTAAAAGCTCTCTCTTTCTGCTTGTAACAGGGGGTGTGTTCGGCACAGTTATACGAGAATTCTGGAATTTCTGGGGAAGTAATATCGTAGCCCCGAAAATCTTTTCGGTGGCCGCCGAGCTGGTGGGAAAAAGGGAGAAGGCAGAAACATGGCAGAGAATAATTGCAGGTAAGTTCAACGGTATGTTTTGTCCTTGATTGGAGTGTTTCAGTTTTGCATGCATGAAGAAAGATGAAAAGTGATCGAAGCGTTTCTCAAATTCCTAGGCCTGGAGTTTCCCAGTGATTCACGGGAGGTGACCTTACAGCGCATGAGTGAAGCAGTAGTCACGTGGTGTCATTACCAGTCCAGCGTCTTACCAAAATCAGGTAAGCGACCTCACAGTGTAAACGTGATGCATTAATCAATAATCTTGCGGATGACTATAATCAAATCGAGTTGAAAATCAAATGCATGAATGGATGTCAAACAGGTCAAGTTAGGAAAACAGCTTAGATAACGTATGGTGTTCTAACACTTAGACTTCTGTGACAATTATTCAGCACTTCTCTGCAAGATTTACCAGGGGTTATGCTTCTCAGGGGAAGTAGATAGGTGGGTTTTTGCCTTCTTATGATGGAAAACCTGTGTTTCATTGTGAAGTCGGCACAGTGAAGTCATTAAATTGAACTTTTTCCCTTTTCTTTAGTCGTGCAAGAAAGTATGGCGAACTTCTCACATCTTCGCCCTGAGGACAAGAGAATTTGTTACGGTTTCGAACGGTCTGGATCCGCATTCCACCGGCCAGTGAACTGCTCCACTGTGTACATGCCCAGAATACATTGGTTATGAGCGAGATAACTTAAAGCTTCTGGGCAATCTCTTGGTGTAGGCGTTCACATAGTGACTCCAGCATTCATATAATGGTCGCACAATTAACACTTCTATATTTGTCAGAGTCTCACTCACACTGATATAGCTTTTCTAAATATTCCTTAAGCTTTAAGCTGACTGCACCATATAGTATCCTAGTTATATGTTGTTGTACATAGAGAATGGAGTATGTGCTTATTGACTAAGTGGGAGGGCAGAACGGGAAAATATTTGGCTCGAGGTTATGAACGAGAGCCAAATATTGTCCCATTCCGGGCCGACCTGAGTCAATAAGCATTTTATCATATGACCACTGAAAATTTGTTTCCATTCCCAATAGGAAGCGATAGCTTGGTGCGCGCGGGAAAAATCACAAAAAAAGATTATACAATAAAAACTTTCCCTTATTTTTTCGAGTCAGAGCAAGAATTTCGCAATTCATCGAAAAACGTGACTTATTTTCTCATTTCTGTTGTTCAGTGTTTTTTTTTTTTACTTCGCAACAAAAGCGAACAAGTGCACCAGGGCGGGAAGGCTTGTTTCGTACCGGCTCACGTCATCCAGTCCAGCGGCCAGGCACAAGTCAGCTTTTACTATAGTTTTCTATGGGATTGTGCGAGCGGAGCCGGACGGGTCATGAAATAAAAAATATTATTGATATATAGATAAATTCAGCTAGGATGGATTTTCGAAAAGGCCTTCTTACTACATGGAAGGTAGATACTTACTGCGGTTAAAGCATGTTTGGTTGTATGAAAAGTGTGATATTTACATTGATATAACAAGCATTAAAAATGTGCTTATTTATAGGATTTCATAAATAGAGTTTGTAAAAATTTAAGCTTATTGTAGGCAAGACAATGCAGGATAAAAGGAACAATCTATTTATGTGTTGTGCCAAATGACAGATTTAAGAATAGATAAGAAATCGTAAAAAGCGGGATGTAACGTTGAACTCTCGTAATATTAAATGACGAATAATACTTCGTGACCATTAAATCAGACCATTCAAATGGTTGCATAGCAACAAAGATGCCTTTTACCCGCTCAATAAATGCATTTTAGGCCTAAAATAAAGTTCTTAAGAAATGTAATGACGGTTTGTAATAAAATTTGTTACACTTTTTTAACTTGGCTCACATCTTTTGCAACGTTTGCAGCGCAAACAACCTTTTTATTTTGGGAAAATTGAAAAAAATCACGAAGTTCAATTCGTGCTTTTTTATTTCACCTTTTGTTTTAGTATTTGACTGGTTCTGCAGAGTGGGCAATATGAGGCGATGCCAGAGTTCTGATTGCCTACCCGAGCAAGCAAGATAAGGCTACCTTTCCCGCTCTTGATGTCCCGTCAAACAAAACAAAACAAAATGGTCATGTAAAGCCGCATTTACACTAGCAAGTTTTCCTTGACAAATTTTCCTTGGCAATGTAAATGGAAAAATGACAAGTTTTTCCTTGAGAAGTGTCCTAGTTCAAAAACTAGCATGGACGATATTTGCTGGTGTAAATTACTTGACAAGTGCAGTTGCCAAGGCCTTATGGGAAATTTGGCTCCTTGGCTCTTGCCAACCTCGTTCCCAGGGTCCTCTCCTACTCGGCCCCCGTGGCGAGAGAGAGAGAGGGGTCTCTCTCTCTCTCGCCACGGGGGCCGAGTAGGAGAGGACCCTGGGAACGAGGTTGGGCTCTTGCGTGTTCCGCCATTTTGAAACATGGCCAAATGTGTTTGGACGAATCATGCGACTTTACTGCTTTTAGAAGCGCTATAAAGTAGAGAGAGTTTATGGAATACAAAAGCTGCCTCGTAGAGAAATCGAAATGCAAAGAAAAGAGAATACACAGAGCTACAAGACATTGGGATTCCCTTTGTCTCTGGGAAGACCACGGACGAACCCATCACTTTCGCTTTTTTCCTCTTCTTTTTTATCTCATGACCAGCAAAACTGCAGCAGCAAAACTGCAGCAGCCCCTAAACAAAACGCTTTTGCTCTTCACTTAGAAAGGGCGCCATGTTTTCAACACTTGTCAAGGAAAACTTGCGTGTGTGTACAGTCGGCAGGTTTTTCTTGACGAGTGGACTGGTCAAGGAAACCTTGCTAGTGTAAACGAGGCTTAATTTAATCCTTAAGCGACCAAGCTTGTTCGGTCAACATAACTGCATATTGGCCTCTTTCTTTTTTTTTCCGTTTTTATTGACCTCGTTTCATCTCGGTCAATAAAAACGCAAAGATCTAGCTCAATATGCTGTGTTGACCGAACACGCTTGGTCACTAACGCGTATTTCTGACAACTGGGTGGAGGCGTATTGACAGGAAGTTTAGTTAAACATTTGTGGGTTATCTCAATGATTCAACCGGCGTTTTAAAGTCGACACAATTTTTTATGTCAAAAAACTTACCACTGAGCATCTGTTAAAGTAAACACTGGATCCACCCATGTTAAGTAGTCGGGCTTTTATTGAGTTGGGCTGAGCGGTTACAAGAAGCCAAAAATTTTACATGCCCTCAAAGTGGTGTTTCATGTACACGCTTCGCGTCTTTCTATATAAAGTAATAACCCCAAAAAGGCCACAATCTAACAACATTTTAAGTTTTTCTTTCAAAGATGAAAATAAATTCTTTGTACACTCAGCAAGTATTTTTAGAAGAAAATTCTGTGTTTGCTCAAGGAATAAAAGTTGAAATTTTGATTTTTAAAGCAAGGACGTATTAAAATCTTCCTCATGGCTTTCCGTACTCGAAGTTGGCGTAATCATTGACCATGTCACAGAAGCCAATGTAATTAAAGTCATGTTTATAGCCCAGTATGACGTCAAACTTCTTGTAAATCACCAAAAATTCCCGTCCGCTAACCAGGCTTCCAAGATCAAGCTCACTTAGGACGCGGTGGAACTGAGACCGAGAGACAGAACCATTGTGGACTCGGTCATAGTCTTCAAAGAGCGGGAAAATTTGAATGCGGCGGATGCGTACGCGGTCAGCCAATCGGTGCATGACACGTTCCAACACATTATCCTCTTCTTGAGTCAGTTTGTTATTGTCGCTCTCCAGTTGAGGACGAAACTGAACGGGAACTACCAAAGGGTACTTTTCAAGATCTTAAAGTAAACAAAAACAAAAGCGTTTATATGGAATTAAAAATAGGCATGGTATTTAGAAATACTTGAGCAGACAAACAATACATTTATCGCTAAAGGAAAAGTGCACATTGCAACCAGGTGGACAATCAGACAGTTTGACGCTACACTGGTTTGAAATGATGAATGTAACTTAAGAAGTAAAACCTCAACGACCCTGTCCCTGTGTTTTTTTTTCAGGGATGATTAGGCAGGCTGTGAAACTCCTATTGTACCCACGATGTTGACATAATAATAATAATAATATACTCCATTTCTTTTGCGCATATTCTATATAAATAATCATATGCGCATTACAATCAGACTAATAGACCATAACACCGGAAACACGCCCTACTCTTTTCGAACAGTGCAATGGGTTCTTTTACGTCCCACATTACAGATAGAGTTGTGAGACGGGGCCTGCGGTTTATCGTCCTTATCCGAGAAGACTAGAAAGTCTAACCATTTGCAGATGTCATTACAAAAGGCAGCACTTTCTACTCAATTATTTTAAGATCATGAGTGTTGGTCCGGCCGGGGTTTTAACCCGCGACCTCCCGCACGCTAGGCCAGTGCTCTACCAACTGAGCTAACTGGTCGGCGAAAAACATTTATAGCTGTTCCCGAGGGTTTTGTTATAGTTAATGAGTAAATGAAGTACTTGCCTTTCAAAGTGAAAACAGATTCGATTTCGTCGACGAAAGCCATGTAGTGTACATAGTCTGGGTAACCAGGGGCAGTGTACCTAACAACACACAACACACTGCTTTGTTATTTTTGTCCAGGAGCCTATCACCAGGAGCGACCCTCTAATGTTACACCAAACATTTTATTCAATAATGATGAAATATGGTAAGCACTCGATCAGATATCTAGGACCCAAATTGTGGTCAAAATTACCAAAGAACATAAGAGAGACCACATCTCTCAGCACTTTGAAGACGAACATCAGAAATCTCAACAACCTTGATGCATTATTAGACGATGGCCGCAGAGGCTGTCCGCTCTGCTCCTCCTAAAGAATCCATTATACATAGTCACATAACATATTTTAACTTGGATTTAAATTTTACTATTGTAAATAGCTATAACTATTTGTTATGTCCCCGTATTAGTAGGGGAGTTTTTCCCCAGCTAGGTGGTTGATGACATTCTTAATAAAGTTTCTATCTATCTATCTTAACTCGGAAACTCATTTATACTAACCTGTTCATCAGTTGCTCAACTTCAAGCTTGGTCAATCCAAGTGAGGATAAGTCCATGGCTCTCGGGAACAGTGTCTTAAGTATTCTGCCTGTACGAAGCTTGTCGTAATCCTTGAAGAATTCCTGCAGTCTCATGCGTTCTTTCACAACATGACTCTTTATTTTGTTCATGATTTTTTCAATGTTGTCGTCGCCCAGATCAGGTAGAACTTTCTGGTTCGTCAGCTTCAGTTCTTCTAACCTCTGAAGATATTTCATCTCTGGTTTTTCGGACGGCTGTGATAATAATATTCACAAAGTTAAAAAATTTTGCTCTGAGACAGGTTACCTACAACTACAGGGCAGATTATCATTGCTAATGACAGACCACCGAATTAAACTTGAAAACAGAACTTGAAAACTCAGGAGCGATAACACGTCTGAGCCAGGCGATCTTTTGGCAAGTTTCCCTATAGGTCCGCTCTGTTTATGTGACTTGAAGACTGACAAGGAAATCTTACTTTCTGCCAAAGTTGTACGGCATAAAACACCTTCCAAATTTTATTAGTCGGGCAACCGACTATAGGTTTACCCTCGAGTTTCATCGCAAATCGCAGTCACGTGCAATGGGGAATACCGCACACACGTAATACGGGCGCAAACCTCTTTCTACGATGTCGAAGTCGATGGCGAATATGTTGAAAACAAATTGTGTCATCTTTTCTACGCTCAAACATACAGACCCACAAACCGTTCGCGGTAGACCCACTCTAAAAGATGGCGTGTGTAATGAGCGTATATTTCGAAACGGGTCGTTCCGCGAACTGAAAATAGCAAAAGAATCAAATGATTTAGCGAATGTCTCACTAGAATCAAACCAGAAACTGTCAAACGAGTTACCAGTGAACAGAAAATGTGGACAGAGTGACAGAAGAGCATTTGCTGATAAAGACAAGGTGCCTCGCGACGAAACTCGAGGAAACAACAACAAAGATGCCTGGTTGGAAACCAGGACCTTGGTACCCTTAGCATTTCTTTTTTGGACCACTCCGCACCATAAGTGGTCAACACTCATAACAGCACGTCTACCTGTTGTCCGACTTACGATCTTAGATCGTCTTGTTTTCATTTTAAAATGTTACGCCCGGAAAGTTTCAAGGCTTTTGAAAAGCACATATCAATAACTTTAGTTTAACCACCTGTAAATCCTCCAGGAAGTCAATGTAGTTAAAGCCAATATCATCAGAATATCTCATTTGAACAACCTACAAAAATAAAGAAATAAAAATATACAAGAGGAAAAAATAAAACATTGATTTAACCTAGCCTGCACAACAGGCGTGATTTTTTGTGCCTATTTCAGGCGAACAGAGGCGAAAACGAGTCGCGCGCGAAGGTGAGTCGCGCACGAAGGGAGGCGCGAGGGGAGGAGTTCCTCCCCTCGCGCGCGACTAGCCTTCGCGCTCGCCTCGTTTTCGCCTCTCTCTGCCTGTTGTGCAGGCTAATTTAACCATCCAGAGCCAACGGCTGGTGTGATGAACATGTCAAAACTCATCCTCTGAGTCCAAGATTTTATTGGTCAAGATTTTATTGGTAAAGATTTATTGGTACTGATCAAAAGAGAGGGTTGTCCAATACTCCGACAAATTAATGCATTGCATTGTATTGTATTATATGGCCATAACAAGAGTTCAACAATGCATTCTAGAACGACACAATACAACACAATGCATTCTAATACAATGCTGTGCATAAATTTGTCAGAGTATTGGACAAGTACGTCAAAAGAGCCGTGGGCTCTGAGCAACAGTTCATGGAACAGTTCGTGCATTTCAGTGTTAATTGTTAGTGGTTTGTTTACCTTGATTTCCTCCGGATCATCCGTGAGACCTAACGTATGCAGACACTGACTGGCTTGGATCTTTGTTACGTGACCATTGTTGTGCCTGGAAAGTATAACCCGGCAATCGTTAGAAACACTTCACCCGTGTATTCAATGAACATGCAAAAACCGCTCAATTCACAGTTTCACAAATGCTAAGTTAAAAAACAAATTGTGAAGTCAGGACTGCCGTTAACTATTTCCACTAGTGAAGAATGCGTGTTTCCGTTTTAATATTGGACAAAACCACCGCTAAGTGGAAGATTACTGGAATGGGATTCAACTTACTTATCAAAATCCTGAAAAACCGGTTTCGACAGGATTCGCTGCTCGATCAACTTCTGACGCATGCGTCGCTTGATTCGTTCCAGGAATTCCTCATCGTCTTGGGTCGGACAGTTGAATCTCGCTCCAGGCCTGCTCATTTGGAATGTCTCCATTGGTGGGACATTGTACGTTGGAGCTTTCTCAAGACCACGCCTTGTAAACACTGGAGTGACAGCAACATGATGGGAAGAGAGGGGTTACTTATCATGGATGGGGTATGTAAAGTCGAGGGGCAACAAAATCCGCTATAAGGGTGGGGACGGTTTGCTAGGTCAGATGGGGTGCGGAAGGTCGAGAGGACCACAAAATTAGGGTGAGGAGGGTTAGATATAAACCCTATCAGGTAGTGGATGACACATTATACTTGGCATTATAAGTTTACATTTAGGGTTATCTCTCTGTTTCATCATGAACGGTTTGTGGACAGAGTTACGTGGCACACTATTAAACGAACCCAACGACTCTCACTTCGTCGCGACTTCTACCAATCTCGCCAAGTAGCTCAACCGGAAGAACAACGGTAGACCTGTTCCATGTTTGGCAGCGGCGTTTGTGCCTAAGAGAGGGTTCCTAGGGTGGACCCCACGTCTTTGCAAACAAATCTTTTGACATGAGTCTAGTAGCACACCTCACGCTTTTTGTTGAAGTTTGTACAGATTCGTTTCCTTTTACCACACCTCACCAACTTTATTTTCACAAACGTTTATACTGTGCCCCCACCCCTCCCCCCACTAACGAGACCCCTAAGCACTCCTGTCAGGGGTCGATTTCTACTGAAGTTGAAGAAATGTTTCTTGGTTTTGTATGATTCATCTTATTCTCCCTGATAAGGTTAGCACTCAGTGGGTGGTTGGGTGAGTAAGTTAGTAGTTGCGTGAGTTACGTTTCTGTATTTGCAGACAGTTTTGACTGATAATATTTGCGTCCGAACAAGTAATTGGAAGGTCCTAAGTTCCAATCAATCCCATATAGAGGCTAAGATCAGGAAAAAGAAATGGCAATAGATGATTGGCCACACGTTGAGAAGGCCGAGAACCTCCATCACTCGGCAGGCACTCCAGTGGAACCCACAGGGAACACGACTTAGAGGGAGGGAACACCTGGCGAAGGAGTGTTGTGGTAGAGATAAAGAGGGGAGGATACAAGTGGTACCAGCTAGAGAGGCTAGCACCAAGACAAGACGAGGTGGAGAAGTATTATCTGTGGCTTGTGCTCTGTCCAAGAGTAAAAAGCTCAAGACGGCAAGCAAGCAGGTTCGACTGCAGTTGGATGAACTCGGATTCTCTTTTGCTGAATCTGCCTGTGACATGCCGAAATACATCTTTCACTTATTTGTGTCACAGTTATCAGGACAATAACTAAATTCCGCAAATGCAAACACTAATATTTTTCCCAGCGCAAGAAGTACCAGAAGGCGATTGAAAGCAGAGTTAATAATACAAGCGATAGATAAGTGTGTGGACTCACCACTTTCAGTGTCAGTGAGGAACGTTGTCCACATCATATTACCAGCCATCTTGGGATCTGCGTAGTACTGGGCCAGAACTTCAAACTGAGCATCAGTCAGGTTAGGTTGACCCATCAAACTCAAGCAGCGACGGAACTGACTTCTGCTGATGGAGCCATGACGAAGAGGATCAAAATCTTGGAAAAACTCTTCTACCTGATGGCAAAGAAGAAGCAGAAAAAGTGAGCGGTTGTGCGGGTTGAACTGGTGAAGAACCTGGACCTGAGATGCGCATACCTCGTCCCTTTACCCCCGCAACAATTTTCAGCACATTACTTTAACTTCCTGTTAGTCTCCTTTGCAACCATTAATAAAGTTTACTGGAGAGTGGGGGATGGAAGAAGGATGACCACCCCAAACAAATTACTTCCCTCCCCCTTAAAAAAATTGTACTTAAGTATCACTACCCCCCATGACACTTCTTTTCACGTGCGGGTACAATGCGCGTTTGAAAAAATATTCGGATCAATGTAAGTATCTGCGCAACTGTGCACCTACCCCCCCCCTCCCCTAACCCGACAAGTTATAATAAGTTAAAAGGTTAGTGTTAATGTTGGTTTAGGGGAGGGGTAGGTGTACAGTTGCTTAGAAGCTTACATGTACATTGATCCAAATATTCTACAATGTATGCCAGGATTGAATTTCAATAAAACTTTATTTTACAACTGTAGCCATCGTTTGAGAGTTTGCAAACAATGGCTACACTTGTAAATTACAGTCGTAAACGTTTAATTGAATTGACCCCAAGCGAGAGTGGTTCCGGTTGCTGTACTTACTCGAAGTCTATTGACCAAAACATAATGTCTGATACGACCAATCAGCTCCTCTCTGTCCACAGTGCTCAGATCCAATGGACGGGATGTGCCGGTCTCGGTCTCAGATCTAGAGATAAAGGAAAGTGAACGTTGTTTACATGAAATAATGAAGCTGGCAATGAACTGGAATCAAAAGAAACAGTACAAAAGGTGTATATTAAACTTAGCACATGGAGCATCAAAACTCAGCAATATACTTGTTTCAGAGAATATCATATTGACTAAGTGCATTCCATCAAGTTATTGTTCAGTTTCACCAAAAGAAAAAGCATAAAAGCACATACTTGTCATTTTCCACCATAACTGAGAGAGTCGTCGCTGTACCGGTGTACTCTGAAGAATAGCAAAATGTGATACGATACTTAGCAATAGCCCATAAATAGCCCACAGGTCAATAGCCCATGAAGGGCGAAGGGTCTAATTGTTTAAGTATCACCCAACTAGTCGGACAGAAAAGGCAATAATAAAGTTAGCAAATGCCAGTTGAAGAAATATTTATTTGGGAATAAAACAAAAGAAAGCGTCACGAATTTCGCTGCTCGAGGACTGTTACTAATAGTCCTCTAGTAGCGCAGCCAATCAGATCGCGGCATTTGCTTTAGTCCACTGGTTGGGTGATACTAAATTAAGTTAGCAGAAATTGTCAAGCGTTTCTTGAAGGAGTTGTGCCTCGAAATGTTAACATATTCCATGCTAACGTTCGAAGTTTTCAGGAGAATTTTTGTACAATGGAGAAAGCCCATACCTGAATCAATTGATTGAATAAAGGCAGAATAATTGATATCCCCTCCAACTGGGTACTCGAATTTCTTGCAAAGAAGCTGAAAAAAGAAAAAAGAAGAAAGTTCGAAAAAATGTGAGAATATCATTTTTTATTATATGGATAATAGTGTCTTACCGGAAACTAAAACACTCGTATTTGCATATTTTCACTCAGTGAATATATGAAAAACTTATGTACCAAGTGTCCCGGATCTACACGCGCATCCTAATAAAATTTTCCCGCTAGTTTAGGGACGGACCATTAGAAAAGTGATGGGGGGGGGGGGGGGTGGGGAAAAACCAAAAAAAAAATTCATGCAAGGGAAAATCCCAAGAAAAAAAATCAAGCAAAGAAGGAGGTAAAAAAAAATTCGTGTAGAAGGAAGGTCCAATTGTGACTTTTTCACACGTAGTAAAAAAAAATTCGTGCAGAGGGGTTCACCTGAAAAAAAAATTCCTGCACAAGCAGTGAGCGAAAGAAAAAAATTCGTGCAAGCTGAAAATTCTCCACCCCCCCCCCCCATCACTTTTCTAATGGTCCGTCCCTTATCGTCCTTATAATAAAAACAACATCACATAGTGGCTTAAAGATATGAATTTTATTTTCTCGTGTTAAAAACAACATTTTACGAACGAGCGCAGCGAGCGCGTAAAATATTGTTTCAACCACTCGAAAATAAAATTCATATCAACGCGGCATCGTGTAATATCCACTGTATATTATTGCTTGACGTTTTACTCGCACACAAGAGATGATGAAAATGAGTGACTCACCGCGAGGTCCTGGGGCTGAACTGTAATGGTCAGGAAGTGAAGCATTCTAGCGAACTGGGACTTCGTGACTCCACGCGTGTATCCTTTACTCTGCGAGGGTGAAATGAAATTCAATATTAACTAGAAGGGCACTCGATAGAGCGCATACCTCCGCCCCGCCACATATGTACACCTAATGTTACACTCATCTGGATCTGAGATCCGGAGTTTAATCCGGATAAATCCCAAATTTTAATCGATTGATCCTGGGTATATTTGCGACCTTTCCACCAAATTTGGTGCAACTCCGTTGATTAGTTTTTGCGTAAGACGATTAACAGACAGACAAACAAACAGAAAAGCGTGAAAACATAACCTCCTTGGCGGAGGTAAAAAGATTCACCCAAGAGTTAATTCTAGTATTGGGAATAAATAGCAACACAATGGGAAAACCATTGTCATCGCGAGCATTCCTTGTAGTTAAGTAATTTCATATTCTACAAATTATATGCTTTCTGCCCTCCGTGAGTTCCCTTTTCCCTTTTCCTTAGATATAATGGTAATTAAAATACAACTATAATTGATAGGAAAAAGAATTGCTGAAATTTAATTTTTCCTTCCTTTTCTCTCCTGCCGTTTTAATTTTTCTTTTTCTTTTTCTGTCAACTGGGCCGCCTAGACTAGCAATTGCTATTTGGCGGGGCAGTCTGTTGTAAGATCTTTTTAATAAAAAATACAGTTGAAAGTTAAGTCCTTTGTTATGATCCGGACTTGGATTTGAGATGCAGAATCACACGTATTATCTCACATTAAATAAAACAATGAATCCTTGTCGAAAGTGGATTCATTGGTTCCTTTAACGCGCTATGATCCATGTGATCTCGCGTTTCAAATCCAAATTCGGATCAAAAAAGAGGAAAGCATCCCTAGAATTCGGTGGGTACTGAGCCCACGACTTCCCGAACATATCTACCGATGCTCTCTCGACTGAGGTGCGACGCTAGATGAGAGAATATCGTGAATGTTCATATCTGAATGATATTATTAAAACACTGTCCACACCGAAGATCTCACCCTTTGTTATGTGTTTAAGTATACTGATTATTAGTGATAAGTAAGTGCCTTACTCTATCAAAGTCCTTAAAGTAAGGATAGACCATCAGTCTTCTCTTTCTAACTGTCTCCGCAATGTCTCGTAGTATCTCGTTCACTTTTTGCTCTTCCACAGCTGACAGCAGGTTTGGGGCCTGAAGAATACGAGTAGTAAAAAAATAACGAAAATAAAACCTGTATCTACATTATGAGGAACCTATTTACCCGGACCGTAGAAAATAAAACCTGTATCTACATTATGAGGAACCTATTTACCCGGACCGTAGAAAAATAAAACCTGTAACTACATTATGAGGAACCTATTCAGTTTACCGGGACCGTAGAAAATAAAACCTGTATCTATATTATGAGGAACCTATTTACCCGGACCGTAGAAAATAAAACCTGTATCTACATTATGAGGAACCTATTTACCCGGACCGTAGAAAAATAAAACCTGTAACTACATTATGAGGAACCTATTCAGTTTACCGGGACCGTAGAAAATAAAACCTGTACCTACATTATGAGGAACCTATTTACACGGACCGTAGAAAATAAAACCTGCATCTACATTATGAGGAACCTATTTACCCGAACCATAGAAAATTTAAAACCTGTATCTACTTGATGAGGAACCTATTTACCCGGATCGTAGAAGGATATGTGAAATTCACTTGCTCTCACTGCGGACAAAGAGTTCACGCTTGAAACCTCAGCTACCCACAAACCTTACGATGCCGGTTAAAACTTACTTTATCACCTCGTTTGATAAACAATTTTTATGGGTGTTTCAATTACTTGCAAATCATCCATTGTTCACCGACGCAGCTCTAGTTTCTTTATATACTAACTCCTTTACATGCATAGGCGCGGGAGACTATATGGCATACTGGGAAGGTTTATACTTTATGTCAGTATGCCATATAGTCACCTGCACCATTGTGATGGGCGCGGGAGACTATATGGCATAATGGGAGGATTTATACTTCATGCCAGTATGCCCTATAGTCTCCCGCGCCCATCACAATGGTGTGGGAGACTATATGACATAGTGGGAGGATTTATACTTCATGCCAGTATGCCATACAGTCACCTGCACCATTGTGATGGGCGCGGGAGACTATATGTCATTAAAATGCTACTGACATGAAGTATAAACCGACTTCATAGTGCTCTGTATGTTACCAACCTTTGCCAGTGCACCCATTGGTGGGCGATATACTTCGGCTGTTGGTTTCTTTTCTAAATCAGGCACAGTGAAAGCTGTGAAAAATACCGCAAACTGACACGTTCAATAAATAAATGGTGAAGCAGCGTCGAGATGACAAACTAAGAAATGGTGTCTAGTAAAACAAACAGTACCACAGTACAGCACTGTTCAGTAGCTTTACAAAGAATGGTCACACTGCATGGTTTGATCCACAGATGAAAAAGATAGAACCACACTGTCTAGTAAAACAAACAGTACCACAGTACAGTACTGTTCAGTAGCTTTACAAAGAATGGTCACACTGCATGGTTTGATCTACAGATGAAAAAGTTAGAACCACACTGTATAGTAAAACAAACAGTACCACAGTACAGTAGCTTTACAAAGAATGGTTACACTGCATGGTTTGACTCACAGATGAAAAAGTTAGAACCACACTGTATAGTTTTGTGTTCTGTTTCATTACTTGTGCCTTAGCAGAATCTTACCGTTTTCCATGATATCACAGAACTCTTTGTATCTCACTCGGCCGTTGGGCTGGCGGTACACCTCTACCACCTTCTGTATTTCCTCACGGGATAGGTGGGCCTGGGTTCCGCAACACAGGCTCAGACCACAAATAAACTGAGGGCAAAAAAAAGAGAGAAAGAATCCAATTTCACTTCAAATCAATCTTCACACCAAAGCAATAAGAACGGAACGAAGATCAGACTTAACAGCGTTTTAACACTGTAAACTCTTTAAAGTACTCACCTGATTCTCTGTGATGACCCCGCTCCGTAACTTGTCATGGTCTTTGAAGAACTCCGTCGTCCTTATGCCGTTTTTGTGGATTGCTTCGCGGACTTTTTCGAATATTTCTTGCAAAGCAGGTGTTTGAGGACGCTATTAAAGAAGGATAGTCATTAACACTTCTTATCGTACCCCTCAGTCAGTTAGTGAGTGCGTGAAAAAATGATAAACGTGCAGCGTGCAGCCAGCGAGTTATAGACGCAAGAAAGAAGCGTATGAGTGCTTAGGAAGCAGTACAAGTGCGTGCAACTGGATGGTTACCATTTCTTTTAAAACAAACTTAAGACATCACAACATCACAATCTGATGTAAGCAAGCCACCCATGGGCAAATAGATCTAGTGTATTAACCAACTATAGCGCGCGTTTTCCCAAAGCTAATTGTTATAACTCTAACGTACTTCATTGTGCAGCCCGCTGAATATAAAAGTTTGCTCTCTGAAATCGGCAGCCAAAATGCCTTTTCAAGAGGACTTGAAAAACGTTTAACAGGTTATTATGTTAATATAGGTTTGAACAAATGTTTTGCACGGCTTAATTAACCCCACGATTTTGAGCCAATGAAATTTTCTGGACGACGCGTCGTGGACTAATTCTGGTGATAAACACCATATTATTATATCTCTCAGTTAGTACGCGCGCTGTGATTGGTCAATTTAGCGGGCCGTACTTCACTGTACGGCCCGCTAAAGTTTGTTTTGGTCGCCGAAATGACTCCAGAGATATAATAAATATTTTATTAACCTCGTTTTCTCGGTGCGTACTGTAAAATACGGATCCTCGTTTTTTCCCGTCGATTTATGGCCCGCGCGCTTCGCGCTTGGGCCATAAATCGACGGGAAAAAACTCACTCCGTATTTTACAGTACGGACCTCGAACTCGATTAATAAGAGGTATATATTCCTATGTTGTATTTACATATGACAATTATTCGCCGAAGGCGAAGTGATTCTCGGTGAATATTCACCGAGAATCACTGAGCCTGAGGCGAATAATTGTTTTAGTATAAATACACAGGTGATTATTTCAAAAAAGAAACGAAAAAGCATTGTACAACACGGAAAAATTTTATTTCATCAAAAGCGCGCGAACGACTGGCAGCCATTTTGTTCGTCGAGGTGATTATCGGCTGATAATCCGAGATAGCGAACCAATCAGAGCGCGCAATTCTGTAGAATCACCTGAGTATTTATTCTAATTTATGATAACAATTGTTTAGCAAACCAGGGGAGGGGAGGATGGAGTTAGCAAACTAGGGATAAAGTGATGAAACACTCCTTGTTACGACTTCACGCATGTGTGGATCCCCTTTGGCATTTACATGCTCTAGACTCATCTAGTTGTTTGTGCCGTACCCTGGCTGAGTCGTCAAACAAGTCCTGTTGAGGAATGTATCTAGTGAAGTCTTCTTGCTTTGCCAGAGCTGTAAAAAATGATAGACACCTTAAAAAAGAATGCAATCACCGAAGACTTACTTCTTTTTTTATCATAACTAGCTATAAAAGGAAACGAGTTCAAAACTTCAAGTTATTTTATCCTGCTTCATAAAAACCAAAGGAACACATCAGCTTCACTCAGCGGAAAGAGAACTTATAGATATACTGATGTCCTTGGCAGTGTCCCTAAAACACTGCTGTGAAACGTTTGTGTTGTACGTGGTTCAGTTTTATCCTTGGTTCAAATTTTGTTTTCTTTTGTTTTTGTTAAGTTAGCTTAATGATAATGAGTTTGAAGCAAAGGGAAATAAAATTTGAAACCACAACATTTACAGGTTGATATCAACTTACACCCATAACCACGCACAAGCAGTCAAAGTTAACAGAATGAAAAGAAAAGAGTTTTTATGTTACGGGAAAGGGAAGGGGAGCTCAATTGAGTAGGAATTAAGCAGCATCTATTTTGTCTTTCGTTATTCATCCATTTGAATTTTCACAACGTTTTATGTGTGGCAATATAAAGAGTGTCAAATTGAAACAATTTCCACTAATTTTGTGATTGTCAGATTTGATCAATTTTTACGATGGTTGAATCTTTCACTTCTTTGTTCTTTGTACAAGATGCATGATATACCTATTTGCTGTCTGTCGATGTCGTCATGGAAACTGTAATAGCTGCATAGTCCTGGCCTAGTTGGATCACGGTACTTCTTGGCCAGCAACTCTGTCTCCTCTGACTTTATATCAGGGGAGCTGGGGAAACTTCTGAAAAACTATGACACACAACCAGAAATAAACTTAAGACAGTTGATTCATGGTACTATATAAATGCAAATCTTGTAAGGTCCAAAATCTGGTTTGCTTGACAAGTGTAATCTACCCCAAAACCCAGAAAAGATTGACACAAATTATTTCATAGCACTATTCTTCACTAAAGTGGATACGGGTTGGGCTTTTTTTTTGCATTGGAGTTTTCAGACATTGATTTCTTCTGCAATGTAAACTTAATTTCCAATTTTAACTATTATTACCTTCTATAATTTCAATGTAATTTTTGAGCACATGACAAAATATGTGCATTATAGACAAACAACAACTTTTGTAATAGAGAATCTGCCAGTTATACAAACCTGTTTTTCAGTGACAACACCAATATGGTGTTTATCAAAGTCAGCATAACATGTCTTAATATTGATTCCATGGTATTTATAGAACCGCGCCAAGCGCATCAGTAGTTCATCGCATTTAGCAAGGGAAGCTGGACTTAAGGGACGGCGTAAATCCAATTGAACGTCACTGGCATCAGCTCCTACCCGTTGAGTGGAAGGATCTTGATCCAGTATATCGGGATCAAATGCTAAATGACAACAACAAAAACAGTATATTATTGTAAGCTTCAAATTTTAAGAACTTAATTATTCCTAACTGACAATGTGTAGAATAAGAAATTACCATCAGATGATAGAAATAATATTATTACTTTATCCTGTCACATTCTTTAGCAGCAATGTACTGTACAAATACAAGAATGTGTGGACACAAATTTCCCAGTGCTCTCAATGTGCTAATTAATCTGAACTTTGTTGTTTTAAGACACTAATGGTCTCTTGCAAGCAACAGTGTTAATTACAGTTTGCTGAAGGAGAGGGTACATTGGCAACCACCCTGCCCTGAATAAAATGAATTTCAAAAATTACCCTATAAAATGAATCAATATCAATGTCATTTTTGCATCAATGCCAAAAGCTTTTGCTAGGATCTACGCTGAAGAAAATGAATTGACAAATCTTCTTCACCTGCACCAATAACTTCACAAAACTTGTGGTAGCTGATCATTCCCTTGCGCTTTGGATCACTGCTGCCATATTTCTGTACCAGTTTGGCGTCATCTTCAGGGTCAAGCACAATCCCAAACAGTTGATCAAGGCAGCGGTCAAATTGGGATTCTGCATTTCACGAACATGATCATTATGATAATTATTAATAATAACTTATTAAATTGATAATAAAAGCAACTTTGGCTTACAGCTAATTTTAAAATTGCATTAGTCTTTCATGTTCAATTCTTGTCCAATAAGAATTAAACATTGTGCTAATACTTGCTTGAACATAGTGTTAGTAACATTAACATTCGTTAGCTCTTGTTAGAGTACTTAAATGCCATAAGGATATATTAAATTTTAATAAAAATCTACTAGTATACTACCGGTAATGCAAATGCCACAATCTGATTGGCTGTCAGCTACTGCACACTATTAAACAATCAGATTATGAGCTCGAGATTTCTATCACAGCCCGAGTCAACTATCACGCGATAGAAATCGAGAGCGAATAATCTAATTGTTTTAATATAAATCTACTAGTCATTCAAAACTTTGTCTTTTCTGGAACAGCTTCGACCAGTAAACTGTCTAAATCTAGTTCTTCACGGACACTTCGAAAACGTGAATAGGCGGCCGGCATTACGCTACTCACTATCTATCATAGAATAGATAGTGGGTAGCTTAGCCAATCAGAGTGCGGCATTTGTGATAGAATGCCAGTAGATTTATACTAACAGCCATTAGAGTGCCTTATACAAGACAAATTATATTTAGGCAGCGCTGCTTAATTTAGCAATGCTGCATGAGTCCCTGCTGGAAACTTGCATGGTCCCTGTTTGGTAACAATGCCGGAGTTTCCGAAAAATGACTGCTTAAGTAATGCATAAGATACGCTTAGCATTGCAGAACAGTTGCACCAAAACTGCGAGTTAAATAGCGCAACACTTGATTGAAGATCATTTTCAAAATGGTGACGTCTTTGCGCTTAAGGTGAAGTTTTGCAGAAAGATTTTAGTATTACTTTTTTCACTGAGACATGATTCATTTGGCCTCATCAACTATCACCCCATAGAGATCTTGAGCTCATAATCTAATTGTTAAATAGCAATTATATGCAAACATGAGTAATATTGGCCAGTTGGGGCACACATTATATACTGGTTTTATTTTATAACAGATGAATGCATGTCCACTGATGCTGAGGGGAACAGTTGTTTCTGTCAGTATTTCCCAAATCAGTTTATAGAAAAATGGGGGATCATTAGTAGTGCCTGTAATTTCATTTAAGATTATACTGCCATGAAACCCTCCTAGCTTTGAATCCCATCCCAAGCAAGTATGTACTCAAAGCTACTTCAAAAATTACTGCCTTCTGATATAATAGCACGATTAAGGTAGGATATCAATAATAATAATAATAATAACAATAATATTAAAATTTAGTAATAATAATAATAATAATTAATAATGATAGTAATAATAATAATGATAATATTGATAACCTTACTAAGATTTTAAATGACACCTACTTGTAATGAAGCCAGATCTGAGACGATCAAAATCCTTGAAGTATTCCGTCAACCTCGCGTTCCTTGCATTAACTGCATTCCTTATTTTGTCCTCAACCTCCTTTAAAGCTAATGGACTGGCAAAGCTCTACAGAAAAAATGCAGTGTACAGATGTGAATATTATATAACAATGTTTCCAGTCACCTATAAGCCCTCACTAATGCCAAGTGGTTTATGTTTCTGCAAAATGTAAAATAAACTAGAAGATGTACTTCAGTTATACAGTGACAATAATGTAAATGGTTTGTATCCAACAGTCTCATAGGTTCTCTATCTGAAAAAAAATGTTGTTGGCATTGAGTAATGCTCTGTTAATCTTAGCAGAACTGACCGTCAGAGTCAAATAGCATTCTGTGACATTACTTTATATAATAATTAATAGATCACAGAATATCGATCAATATCAGCCTTATCTTTCTCTGACAGAGTTCTTCCCTTGAGTTACAGCTTATGTTATCTGCTTTGTACGTAAAATGAGGGGACGAAAAGAGCTCTGGGACCACAGTGAACGTTTATTCGATTTGAGTACCATTCCAAATGTATCAAATATGCTATTTTTAGTCGCGGTTTATAATTAACTTTTAATCTCCTACTTAAATTTAAAAAAAAATGCTTTTTACGACTGAAAACAGCACATTTGATTTTTCATGACTGCAAAACAGCATATTTGATCGCTTTACACCAAAGTTTAACAGTTAATTTCTTACCTCTTTCCCAAAGCCACTTGCAACAACAGACACCATGGCGGGGATTTCAAGTGTGACTGATAACTGAAATGAAACGACGTTACCAAACAATTTTGTATTTTACGCAGAAAGCACAGAAGAATAACTTCCCAGGATACTAAATTAGATGTCAAAGAACAGTTAACAGTGCGCCGTAAGTTTGAAAATAACAAAAATGGCAAGTAAGTAATTTCCTAACATGTCAACTCGGCTTTCCAGTTTAAATCTATTTAATTTTAAAGTTACTTAGAATTTCCACAAACCTGGACTGAAATAAAACTCACTTCTCTTCTATAAGTACGCTGTCTCTCTTCTATCTGCAATAACAATTTGAATTAAATCAACTTTAGCAAAGCGACTGTTTATTTGTCCGAAGTTGCTGTCCCGTTTTCCCAATGGTCTCCTGGCAACGACGTCGTAAAACCGCTGTACATAAACAACGCCTTTTTTCGACCCCAGTACTCCCCAGTTTTGTGCAATGGATTCTTTGCCGTCTTGAGGCACAGTTTGCTTGGTTATTAACAGTTATTTTAGTCTGATTCCAAAACCGGTGGAATTTTCTTTACAGCTTTTTGCTTTAATCTTTTAAGGATACTACGTTCTTCACTTTGGAAATCGTGGTTGCTAAGATATGTAGGAATGGAGAACGAAGTCCAGGTATTCATCCCTGTCATCAAAATTCTTCCAAGTTTTACACAGGGTTTTTTAACTTTGTTAAATTTTTTAGCCCATACTCACAACGCAAACATCTAAAGGCGATTACCTTTGATGGTGACAAGTGTAGCAAACTATTCTTTGAGGCAGTGCACACAAAAGATGTTGGTGCAGGTAAGGATTGATGGAAAAATGTTAATCAAGAGTGTTTAATAAAGTTGTTGTTTGTGCACGGCCCCTACCACGCTAGCGATAGTGTTACACGGTACTATGGTGTGGCCTTCCAACGTCCTGAACATCTTTCAAAGGAATTTCAGTTAATTCTGGCTTCTGCTAAGTTCTTTTTGTCCAATAAATTAGTTCTATTATTTAATAAACAGCTCTAAAGGAAAGCAGGTTTATGCAAAATCAATAGTTCAATTGCCTAATTATACGAGTAATTACTTGACACTGTATTTGGTTTAGATTAGGGACTGTTCATTAATTATGGGTCATGGGGAACTGGCTGAAAAATAAGGGGGGGGGAGGGGCACCAAAAAAAAATTCAACGAGGAGGAGGGTCTCACAAAATTGTTTTGCCTGGTAAGGGGGGCCTTAAAAGAACAGAATTGTTTTAATGTAAATTCAGTTTTTTCCTGGTTAAATCAGGTTGTTGGAATGGTGAATGTAGGGGGGTCTCGGACACATACATAAAGAAAATTATGGGGGCCTTGCAAGAATTACAGTCCATGGAGGGGGGGGGAGTTTTTTTGATACAAAATTTATCTTTTTACGTAAAACTGCATGGCTGATGCAAATTGAATTACTACAACATGAACTTGAAACCTGTGGAGAAACTGAAAATAGAGGAGAAACTTTGAGTTCACAGTGGCACCAAGAGATATACTCAGCACAGCAAGGGAAAACTGAGCCTTGGTCCAAAAGGACTAAAGATCAAACAGCTGACGTTTGTAGTGTACCAAAACAAAGTTCATATTCTTTTGTGCCTAAATTTCGTGTTCCAGTTCAATAAAAAACGGTATATTGTTGAATATCCAAGGTGGAGAGCCAATCAGGTTGCTCAAAATGCCAAGGTTGCTCAATTGGTATATACTAAACAGGCTTATTCTGTAGAAAACATTCAATGTAGGTCATTCAGTAGCTTTTGTAGTCTATCAATGTACGTCAACCATTCTGTAAAACTTGAAGATCATTTACTATTGATAAAAACGATGAGAACTAAATCAATGTTCTTTCTATTTCCTTGGTAGAATGGTACACACTACACCATCCCTTGGTCTCCTTGTCAAACATTCTTCAGTCTTGGCCGTCTGTCCTGGCAAGAGCTCAAATTTGAATTCTTGTAAGAGACGTGCCATAAGAACTTTAGCTTCAAACTGGGCAAGTGTCTTGCCAATACAACTTCTCGGTCCAAGAGAAAATGGAAAATACATCCACTGAGATATTGCATCTTTCTGTGACGGTGAAAACCTCTCGGGATCAAACTCCTCTGGCCTGTCCCAAAATTCGGCAGAACCATGAAGATTGATACACGAGATGCTCACAAAGGATTTGGATGGAATTTGGTAGCCTCCGAAGTGTTCTTCTTGTTGAAGGACTCGTTGTGTGGAGCCTATAGGGGGGTGCATTCTCAGACTTTCCTTCAGCGTTTGTCCAAGGAACTCAAGGTTTCCTAGATCATGGTAATCCACAAACTGGTGACTACCCAGAACATTATCCACTTCCTCAACGACCCTGTTAAAATACAAAAATAGGTTTGATTCTCTCCATTATTTTATAACTATCACCAAGACAACTTACTTTTAAGACAGGACAAGACAATCTATTTTTTCAGATCTTCTACAGAATCTTGTGCATATTTATGAAATTTAATGGATTGTCACATCAAACAATCTTGACAGACTAAGCTCAGTTAATAATGCTGGGGATGCTCAGACCAACAGGCAGGCTAGCATGAGTAACAATGACAGAGCATTTTTCCTGCTCAGGCAACCAATCACAGCAACCTCAATCGCAGGGTTCTTTTCTAACTTTGGTGAGTAGGAAAAGTGTCCTGGAATTGTAGTTGTTATCACAAGGGATCACAGGGTAGGATTTGGTCCTGCTTCTCTGTTCACCCAGCCAAGCATACAGTAGTCTCCTTCAAAGCTAATCACACAAAACTCCTCCTCACAATAACTTGGAGTGGAGTGGAGTGTGGCCTGACAAGACAGATGGCTGCTAATGACACTATACATACGAGGGTAAATAGAGCAATTTCTCACCTCCAGAAATGGCAGCTCCCATATGTAGCATCTTACAACTCTACTTTCAAATGCTGCTTTCACTAAAATAGAAAATTATTAATTTTAATTTATCTCCAAATTACCTCTCCTCAATGTGTGGATGCCTCAGAATTTCATACAGTGTAAATGACAACTGATTTGATGTAGTCTCTTGACCTGGAAAAGCAAAAACCATAAAATATTATTATTATAATTATTATAATTATTGTTAACAATATTAAATAACATCAATAGTCAATAATTTTATTAATTATAATAATCATTATTACTATGATGAAATTTAAATATTTTAATATTATTTATAAATAGACAGTGGCTCAGCATTTCTATAATAATAATAATAATAATAATAATAACAACAACAACAAGGGCACTTTGAGAGTGCAGACCTCAGCCAGCGCATTCGACCCCCTACCCGCTAGCAAGGGTACCTGCTAGCGGGTAGGGGTTACTGCATCATGTGACATATGGGCAGATGCAGACGAAAGATACAGTTTTGGTTTGAAGCTGATATGATGATTCTAGTGCGATTTGTTGCAAAATAATAATTTTTTTCGTTTTTCCGTGACCTTGACCTTTAACCAAGATACCCCAAAATTAAATCAGTTCTAAGTTAGACCATAGTCAATGTTTTGACCAAGTTTGGTGATGATTGGTTGAGCGATGTGGACGCTAGGCTGCGAATTGGCATGCTTGGCCGCACCAGAAAAAACATCAGTATGGCTTCCGCAAATCAGATATATAAATCGTTTATTGTTCCTAATTTGATTATTGTGATGCTGTCTGGAACTGCTGCGGCATTGTTAACAACGATAGTATAGAGAAACTCCAAAGGCGAGCAGCACAAATAGTAATGAAATCGGACAGTAGTGAGGATGCTTTACAACACCTGCGATATTCAACACTTAAGAGCAGACGCGATAGACATACGCTAAACTTAGTCAAGCGATGCCTTGAAAACAAATGCCCCCAATTTTTAAGAAATTATTTTATTTTTAATAGAGATGTTAGTGTTCGCACGACCAGGCTAAGCAACATGCTCAGGACTCCTACAGTAAAACTTGAAAGTACAAAAAGAGCGTTTTTCTACCATGGCTGTATAGTTTTTAACAATCAGTGTAATACTTGGACTTTTTATTATTTTTTTTCAACTTACCGGTAAATATATATATATATATATTTTTTTTCTCTTTCATTTATTTACTTATTATCTATTTACCAGTTTATTTACATATTTATTTATTTATTTACTTGTTTGTCTATTTTATTTTGTTAGTTAGTTATTATCAATAAGTATTTTATTGTAAATAATTGTAAATGGTTACATATCCATAATCAATAATAATATTTCATTCTAGTTTTTAACGGCCTCCATTGATAGCAATATTATGTGTATGTAATATTGAAGGAGTTTTATACCGTTGTTAAATAAAGGGATCTATCTTTACTAATCTTGAAACTACATAATCGTAGACTTCCAAGTAGGCATGGAACCCCTAATAGCACAAGCCTGGGATATTGATTTTTTGGCCTTGGTATAAAATCATGCTAAGTGCATTTTGATGCTACTGTATTCCATAGTCCTACAGTCCTAAAAACTAATGAGCAACAACATGTAGAGGTCAAGTTAAGTTAAGGGTGCTATCAACGGTATCAGTGACATTACTTCCTTATATCTATATATTATAACTATATTTTGAATGAAAAAACCAACCTGCAACAAATATTGTCACGAAATCATCAATCAAGTCTTCCATAGTTATTTCAGGGTTTTGTCCAGCTTCTTTCAGAATGTGCTCCAAAATATCTTTGGGTGTGTCATCTCCATTTTGGATTGCTCTAATTCGTTCTTCAATAACCCTCTTGGCAAAGCCACGAATAAATTTTACCGCTTCAATGACACAATTTTGGAAAGGAAATGCTGAAACCTTAAACCTCCAAAATGGATTCTCAAATGACTCTTGGACTCCTAGTAAGCTCTTAGACACAGCTGTTGGAAAAGCTGAGTCAGGATTTTCAAGCGTGTCAAGATTAATTGAAAAGCCAACCTGGAATGAAAAGAGAATTTTCCACTAAGTTCTATAAAGTGCTGTATATTTCAATTTCACTCACGATCTTGGTGTGTTTACTGTTCAGATTAATATTGACCAATCAGCTTCCTTGGTTCCCATGGTAGACAATTGCAAACCATAGTTAATTGACGGGAAATGCCTTTTGCAGGTAAACACTCAATTAGCTGCTGAATATTGTCGCTTATAACCCTTGCTTTGGTGATTTCATTGAGCCAATCATTCCTCCATTTCTTGTATGCATTGTTCTTCAGCAATTTAAACTTGGTAATTGCTGTATAGCACGAGGTGCTAGTTTGATCAAGCTAGAGATTTAAAGGTCATTGATCCCACACTTCATTATGCATAATATGGCATAGTTGCACTCATCTATTTTGTTCTTTACAAATGGAAACCTGTGCTATGGGCATTTTGGAAATTGAGGTAACAGAAAAATCTAACCAGTCACGGATACTTTATAGATTAAAGACTAGATACTTCAGACAACCATTTTGAACCCTTTAAGCACCAATATCAATATTCACTTTCTCCTATTACTGTCCTCATATATTTGTTATATGGTACTTGTGAGGAGAATTTGTTCAAACCACAATGCAACTATTAAGGAATGGGTTGTTGTTCATCATGGCTACTGAGGCTAACTACGTACTTATGGGAAAAGTTCTAGTTTCGGTCACCCACCACCCTTATCTAGGCGTAGAATTATCCAGAAACCTCGACTGGGGCCAGCATGTTAATGACAAAGTCATGAAGGCCAATCGATCTCTCAGATTTTTCCGGCGAAATCTGAGCAGTTGCCCCAAGGGAGTGAAAGAGGCAGCCTACAAAGCCCTTGTATGGCCTCACGTGGAATACGCCAGCTCAGTTTGGGACCCACACTTAATAAAACACGTCAAACAAATAGAGGGAGTACAAAGAAGAGCTGCATGCTTTATAAAAAATTGTAACTCGAGGGAGCCGGGAACAGTTACGAACCTTCTGCACGATCTACACTGGCTACCCCTAAAGGTGCGCAGAACAATTTCTCGTCTGATTTTATTTCACAAAGCGATTCATGGCGCTGGTGGTCTGGCCTTTCCTGACTACGTTACGAAGCGCAGCAGACACTTAAGGAACTCTAACCTGAACAAGTTTATCGAACTGCAACCTAATACTGAGTCTTGTAAGAATAGCTATTTCTGCAGAACTATTAAAGACTGGAATGCTTTACCTAGCGAAATTGTTAATATTAAGTACGTAGATCTTTTTAAAAAAGCCTTATTTGAGTATCTTAGTCGTGATAAATTTTAATATTGCATAATAATCGATGCATTTTATTTTATTTTATTTTATCTTCCTTAGTTAGGCGTCTTGCGTGATGGTAACCCCTTTGCAGGACTATAAATGTTTGAATAAAGGTTGAATGTGAAAATACAAATTCTTCTTTTGTCACATAATGTAGTCACTGGATGTTCATCGCGCACAAACCGCTTTGGAAAGAAGTTAAGTTTATTGATCATGATAACCACTGGTACACAAGGAAGGTGAAAGAGGCAATTCACATAAAACTGCACCCTAATAATTGAAATTCCAGAAGTGTGGATCCTGACCATCAAAAAACACAACCAACAAACACGCGGCGAGCCACCAGACCCCTGAGCAAAAAAGCAGTTAGGAACAATGGTAGGATCAAAACGCACCAGTCAGAGCAGACCACACAGCTACATCATAGGGAGCCAGAATCAGTCGGCCCCATCACCTGAAAAAAGACTAGTAGTAAGCAGGCGAAACGTCGTGATTAACATCCAGTGACCACATCGTGTGACAAAAGAAGAATTGTTAAGATTTCCTCACAGGTCCCTACTTCATTATGCATGCTGTAGCCGTACGGTTTCGTTCTCAGAAATGTTTGCACACGCACTTCCCAAGACAATTCAACTACAGCATGCATAATGAAGGAGGGACCTGTGCGGAAATCATTCCCCCTACTTCATTATGCATTCTGTAACTATAATATTTTGTTCTTCGAACACAAGAAATATTTGGTAATGATTTCCACACAGGTCCCTACTTCATTATGCATGCTGAAGCTGTCTTGTCTGGTGTAATGCACGTGCAAATATCTCTTGTGTTCGAAGAAGGAAATAGTATAGTTACAGAATGCATAATGAAGTAGGGACCTGTGCGGAAATCTTACCAATAGTTGCACGTGCATTACACCAGACAAGACAGCTTCAGCATGCATAATGAAGTAGGGACCTGTACGGAAATCATGCCATTAGTAGGGACCTGTGAGGAAATCTTAGCCTCTTGGAATAAGAGAATAACTATAAATTAAATAAATTGAAAGTGGAAGTGTTACATTACCTTGCCAATAACATCCAGTGTGACCCTAGCAAATTCATCAAGCATTCTAACTTCAGTCTTTCCATCGGCCATTTCTCTCAACTTCTTTACAAACGCATTACAGCTGGTGTTAAAGGCACCCATTAAATTTATCAGGTATTTGCGGTGAAAAGCTGGGTTTAACGTCGACCTTTTACGCTGCCAAACTTCATGGTCTACCTCCGTCAAAATTCCACTGCCGGCAAACCTTGTACCGTAAACATAACCAATAAGAGAGTAAACTCGCGCGGCCTTGGGTAAATTTAGCGTTGCGAGACATTTCTTCACCATTTGTGGGTCGGATAAATGCACGACGGGAATGTGGTCGACCCAAACAACGAAAACCGGACCGTATTTCCGATACAAGTCAAAGTATATTTCCCCTAAACTCTTACCACGTAACTTTTTCTCCTTTACAAAGAACGGTCGGTTGCCTGAGAAGAAACTATCTCTAGCCGGTCCAGGGATATGTCGATAAATCCAGTGTATGTACGCGATGTAGACCGTAAACGAGAGAAACAAAACGAGAAGAATACAAAACAAAACTAAAGAAGCTAGAATCACGAGCTTGAAGGCCATTCTCACCCACTTCAGACAGAAATCATTTTTAACCCTGGGTAATGCACCTATCAATGTTAAGCCCCAGGGTGGCGGGGGCGAGCTACCCACGGGAAATTGACTGAGAGCGGCCTCCCCTGGGTAGGGATTTTGACATGGCCGCCATCTTGGAAGACCGATAGAAACTGGAAATGAGTGACCTGCCATCTTGGTAATACCCAGAAGTCACCAGAGGTAAATGACCTCTGCTTTTCTTCAAAGTATCAAGAGAAAGAAAGGTAAGGAAATCTGATAATGCCCAAGAACAAGTCCTGTGGATACAATGTGACACATGTGACATGTGGTACCATCAAGTTTGTGTTAGAGCATCTTGGCCACCTTTATTATCCCCTGCAGAGGATGACATTTTCTGACACTGCCTCTCTTCCCTTGTGTTGTGGTGAACACTATGTGAAGTTGTAAAAGACATATCCTTTCCAACCTGTTACCCCGGATGCGGGAAATTGACATTTAGTAGGTGCCTGGGCAGTGGGGAATTTGACTCTGGCTTCTATTAAAATGTCAAATTCCTCTTCGTAAGGTCTCCAGTTTATTCTTTCCATATGGTCTGTAGTTTCTACGGTGGCCCACAAGTGCCACGGTGAAAACCACGAGTCACGGCACAACACAGCCAACTCACGGCACAACACAGCCGAAACTCACGGCACAACACAGCCGAAACTCACGGCACAACACAGCCGAAACTCACGGCACAACACAGCCGAAACTCACGGCACAACACAGCCGAAACTCACGGCACAACACAGCCGAAACTCACGGCACAACACAGCCGAAACTCACGGCACAACACAGCCGAAACTCACGGCACAACACAGCCGAAACTCACGGCACAACACAGCCGAAACTCACGGCACAACACAGCCGAAACTCACGGCACAACACAGCCGAAACTCACGGCACAACACAGCCGAAACTCACGGCACAACACAGCCGAAACTCACGGCGGAAGTGAAACTTCTCGGGTGAATTAAAAGCACCACTGAGGTCTTGGTAACCTACCGTGGCCCATATAGGACATGAGCAATTTTTTTTTCGATTGAAATTTTAACTCAAATTTCAGTTACAAAAATTCGTATTGTGTTATTGTCTAAGCGTACAACTCGGATTTATACTAAAAAATCTTAGTTGTAAACATCGTTCAATGTACAACTCGGATTTTTGTGTTAAAAATCCGAGTTGTGTTTTTGGAAATTTAACAACTCGGATTTTTGTGTTAAAAATCCGAGTTGTGTTTTTGGAAATTTCACAACTCGGATTTTTGCAGTAAAAATCCGAGTTATGTTTTTGGAAATTTAACAACTCGGATTTTTGCGGTAAAAATCCGAGTTGCAAATTCTGAAATGTTCACAACTCGGATTTTTGCAGTAAAAATCCGAGTTGTGTTTTTGGAAATTTAACAACTCGGATTTTTGCGGTAAAAATCCGAGTTATGTTTTTGGAAATTTAACAACTCGGATTTTTGCGGTAAAAATCCGAGTTGTGTTTTTGGAAATTTAACAACTCGGATTTTTGCGGTAAAAATCCGAGTTGTACATTGAACGATGTTTACAACTAAGATTTTTTAGTATAAATCCGAGTTGTACGCTTAGACAATTACACAATACGAATTTTTGTAACTGAAATTTGAGTTAAAATTTCAATCGAAAAAAAAAATTGCTCATGTCCTATATGGGCCACGGTAGTAACCAAACGAAATCAAAGTGCTCTGTGAGCGACGTCATCCGATTTTATCTATGACGTCATTGTCTTAGCGTGAGATCAGGTTAAAATCATAGATTTTACCACTGTGATACATATCATTGACAGTAACCGGGCTCCTGCAGTAACATATCATTCCGTATGAAAATAATAGCTTTTCATTGCTACCTGGGAAGCAAAGATAATTTAAAGAAAAGCCAAATGATGATTTGCGTTCCATGAAACATGAAGACGATGCATCATGCATCATGAAAAGAAAAATTGATTGAACTGCTACCCAGGGTATTAAAACAGTAACCTCTCACTAGAAATGAAAAGTCGCAGAAAAAATCCATACCCCCGCTGAGGACCCCAGTTTCAGTTCCCACCATGGAATTTTATAGTCCCACATGGAATTCCAGTGAATTTCTTTATAACCACCCTGGAATTTATATGATAAATAGAGGTAAAATGGCAATAAAAAAGAAAGAAACTTAGTCCTCTTCATCAAACTGACACTAAAAAGGAAGTAAGAAATAAAAAGAGAGGAAACTGTCCTCGGCGGGACTGGAACTTGTGCCGTCCACCTCACAGTGAAAGCCTGGGAATGATCATCGCTACACTACTAGTACTGAGCAAATCACTTACGAAAGTAACAAATTAAGTTTTTAAAGTGTTATTGTGAGCGAGCTTTTGATTGCGGTCGATGTTTCGACTGTGCGTAGAGTCAGTTCGTCTTGCCTAATAATTTTTTAATCTTTTCCGAAATCAAGCACAGCTTACCTTTTTCGGACGAGAAGGAAAAAACCTATCTTGAACTCTGTTGTATTATACATTGTAAAGCAGATAAGCAATTTTTCCTCTAGCAGAGCGGTCTTCGCGGTCTGTCTCAAATCAGCAAGTCCTTGCCGATCACAAATGAATTAGGAATAACTCATTTACGTCCAATTACGTCTACTAGTACGCAAACGGTATTTTGAAAAAACTTATATTTCCAGAAAATGCCGTAGACATTCGACCAGCTGAGAACGAATAAACCTAAATCCTTCCTTTTGTCACTAGCAAATTTCGGCTCATCCTCGGTGTAAAAACCTCTGTGTTACATTCACGAACGACGTAAAACAAAGAAAACAAAAGAGAAAAAACAATAGATACTAGGAAAATAATAGTGAAGAAACAAAGAAAAACTTCACAGGTTTTTACACCGAGGTAAACCCCAAATTTCACCGGACCGCCTAAGCAATGAAAGAACACGATTGGTCCGGACAATAAATATTAAACATTTCCCGGAATGCATCAGGTTAGGTTTAGGTTTTCAAAGTTCAGTTGATAGCTCAGTTGATGGTTCAGTTGCTCTAGCGTCGGTCATTAGTCAATTCACGTCGAACAATAAATTAATTTTCAAGCTAAGGAGATCCACTCTTCAGGTATAATATTTTCTCTTTATTTGTTTCAACTTGTACGATGATTTCTCGTTTGTTTTTCGAATTCCTTCATTATTTACATTCCTTTGTTTATTAGCATCTAGCGTAGCAAAACCCCTTTTATTTCAGAATCTTTTCCAATAAAGATTAAAAGAAATCTCCTTGGCTTGGAGTGCGTTATTTCCCTCGTTACCAAAATTTCTGAAGAGTAGAAAGCCTTGGAATACAAGTGCCGAGGGAAATAACGCACTCCAAGCCAAGGAGATTTCTTTTAATCTTTATTGGAAAAGATTCTGAAATAAAAGGGGTTTTGCTACGCTAGAAGTAGGGGGAAAATGACAGTTCTGGGACAGCACTTCAAGACCAAAAACACAAAAATCCTGCACGCGTGCAGTATCCAAAATGCGATCAAAATCGTCTTAAAGTAATGACCTTGCACATCCAAACACTCATCATGCCCAATCAACGTCAAACCGTCAAAGAGCTCCGCGCCATTGCCAAGGATCGCAAGATAGCCAAATATTACAAGATGCACCGGGGAGAGCTACTGGAGGCGCTGGGGATGGAAGAGGTACCTAGTGGTGGAAAATGTAACCATGGCAGGCGTAAGGTTCAGTGTAAGGATTGTATGGGATCACAAATATGTCCTCACCTAAGACAGAAAGCATGTTGCAAAGAATGTGGTGGTAAGGGCATATGTACTCATGGTAGAGTAAAGTACTCTTGCAAAGATTGTGGTGGTTCCCAAGTATGTTCTCATGGTAGAACTAGGTACAGATGTAAAGACTGTGGGGGAAAGGGCATATGCGTTCATCACAAACGTAAAGATCGTTGTAAAGATTGCCTCGATCTTATGAAGTCACAGTAATATAGTGTGCATTTTTGTAACGTGGTTCGCGTTACAAAAAAAAAATCATGGCGAGTAATTTCAAAAAGATGAAAAAAAATATTTTCTAAGTTACAGTGATTGGTATGTTTTTGGAGAATGAATCCAAAGAAGTTGAAGAAATTAAATTCTGTTAAGTTGAGGCTTATAAACAAAGAAAAGTTGAAGACTAAAGATTTCATTGAAAGGAATAAGGTTGAGATTTTATCCTTATTCAAAAAGTATGGAAACTTTATAGGTGAAGTCAGTGAATTCAGAATTAAATTTAATAATCATAAAAATCATGTTTGTATTAAGAATGATTTACCAATCGATGAAATTTGGACTAAAATAGATGGAGCTAACTCTTATAGAAATATTTTCGGAATGTTAATTCGTATAGGGAGTACTCATGTTGATGAATTAGTTCTTATTATACATACTGATCCAAATAAAAGATTACATAAATACAGGTTTGATTATTTGTGTGAAGAATTAATAGCTGTGGCATGGGGACCAAGTAGGGTTGTAGATTGGTGTCTTGATTTTGAGGAGTCAAAGGCTTTGAAAGAGCGTTGGGGGATTGATTGATAAGTTATAATAATATAGTGTGCATCTTTGTAACGCGAACCACGTTACAAAAATTATATCGAGTCCATCAACGGAATAAAGCCCAACCCAATCCACCAACTACGATTATCAATGCAAACAAATTATATTCATGTTGTGTGTTTTCAGGCCCTTTGATTTCAGGTTTAACATCCATGATTGGTGTTTTCACCTGTACAGTTTCGGTTCTGGTAGCTGCATGTGGTAACTTAACTTTCGAAGAGCCCAAGTTATGGCTTATCCCTACAGTCTTGGTCTCGAGGTTTACATTTGAGTTGACACCAAACTTCATGTCACCCGTGGCCTTCATTAGGTTGTTGTTGTACCCAACCACACTCTCCGTGTTTATGATCATGTTACTGGGCATTAGCCAAACTCCAGGTGCAATTGCCAGATCCAATCTCAACTTCGCTTCCTGGGTTGCGAGTTGGTACCTTTGTACTGAACTTGATATGTCGTTCTCAATCACACTGCTTTCAAACAGAGCCAAGAACTCTTGTTGTGTCTCAATTGCCCCACCACCCGTGCCCACAATCGAGTTTCGTGTATTGACTTGCGATCCCAGCACACAGTAAACGAAGGCCTCAGCAGATCGATTCAGTCTGCCCAGCCCAGCCTTGGTGAGCCCATAACCACTCGTTGGAATGAACCAAGCATACTTGTACTCAGCAAAGTCATCATTGCGAATGAATGAGATGAGGTTACCTTTTTCTTTCTTACCACCATCATCTGAGAATTCACCACCATCACCAGGCCACTGGTTTGCGTCTTCATCATAGTTTCGAATCAAATGTACATTTTGAAACCCTCCACCTCTTCCTTGGTAACCAGCACCATAGTCAAGGAATATGTCACCAAGACCATGGTTTCGCCCGCCTTTCCATCTGAAATCAGAACCATTAGCGATGCCGAATTCAGCGCATAATCTTTGGTAAGCAACCTTACTGTAAGGGTTGTTAGCTATGGCAAATGGTTGTTCATCTGGAAGTGGCACATTCAATTCGTACAGTATTCGCCTTATGGTGAAATACACGTGAAACTTTACAAAGCCAGCCACCACTTTGGGGTAGTTCAAACTTTCAAAGGGGCTGACACCACAGCCAGAGGTTGCACACCACACTGCAAAGTTCAGCTGTTGAGGCCAGTAGTTCATGTCGGGCGCGTTCAACCACTTTCGACTTTGCTTACCAAACTTGAAAGTTACAACTTGGGAGGTAAATATGTTACGCATCTTAGCGGTGAATTTTTTCGTGTTGGACACGTATATGTCCAATGACGTCAGCATGTTTGTGGTGTTACTTGTGGGTTCGTCAAAATCAATGGCTGGAATTGGGTAGGAGCGATTTGTCATGGTCAGGCTCTTTGGGAATGGGCTTGATGTATCATCGAGTCCCAAATCAATCCATAGTAGTAGTTTGAGACCTGGTCGGAGGCCATCAGTCCATGTCTTGCCAGTGGGGTCATCATAGGACATGATTGTCATTCCGTTATGTTTCCATATAATGTAACCTCCACATTGATCAGCTATGAATTTGAATCGGTCAAGGTCAGCTTTTGGGTACTTATTTTTGAAGTCGTTTAGTAAGCCCATCTTCTATCCAGAATTTGGATAGAAGAGTGCATGATTTTAAGTCATTATGTGACATAGTAATATATAGCACTAGCCAAACCAAGGGTCCAGTGTATTGCAGAACATACAACAACCACATACAATCTTTTGTTCGATTCCATGATCGTTTCATCATCAATAGCATTGAAGTTTACAACGGTTTCATTACTACTGAACTTATTTCTGAGCATGTTAAATCCCTCATCAATCAAATCGCTGAAAGCATTTTGAAAGGATTTGTATTCCTTTGTTTTCGCAATATTCAGACTAGCACGTTCAAAGGACTGGAATTTCTCTTCAACGGATTGAGTGGTCATGGTTATGTTACTAACGTATCAATCTTTAAGCCTATTTGGACTAGTAGATGTTTTGTTCATAAACTATAGTTATGGTCCGCCTTTTAGTTCTTTTAGGATTTCGTTGCGCACTCTCTGCCTCAATACCAATGGGTCCTCCCCACTCACATTTTTTTGAGCCTTTGCCCGTATCTCAGCCTTGAGCTTTTCGAATTTCTTGAGTTCTTCCATGATCAACGAGAATTCTGAGTCAGAGATCGTATTGTCACGAAGGGCTTTGGACACCAGGTCTTCAATGGTGTTTATCTTGGATCTGGCCAGTGTGATGGTGTTTTGATGCTTCACAGCTTTCTGGGACAGTCTCTTGGATATTTGTTGCAAAGCTATGGATGCACACACAAATACGCCACTTACCACAACCAATGGTACAGATGCGACGATTCCGACACCACTAAGCGATGTCCCCAATCCACCAGCCGCCAAGACGCCAGATAGTATACCACAGGTCGAGCTTACATTCATGAGTGCGCCTTTGGATCGGTTGTATTTTTTTAGTACTGTCTCGTAGTGGTTTAATTCAGACTTTAGCTTGTTCAAAGCATCGCAACATTGTTGCAATCTGAAAGTATCGCCATCAGGAGGAGGCGCCGTCGCAGGCAAGTTGGGGTAGATTCCTTTGTACTCACCCATCTTTGGTTACAGTTCTCACGTACTTTTAAATGTTATCTGAAACGCAAACTGAAGGTGATTGGAGACCCATTCAGATTCAGTTTGTTCCATTCAATGTCGAGGATGCTCAGATCGAAGTGATTTACGGGGGTTTTGGATTTGTGAACGGGAATGACTGGATAATCCTGTGATGGTATGTTGGCAAGGAGTTGTGAGGGTGAGATCTTCACAGGGCCTGTAAATCGAGCATTGTTCATATAGGATGACTGGTTGTTCACTAGACTGCACATAAGTCTCAGGGGCTCCTTGATCTGGAGATTGGTGGGGTACAACTTACCGGGCGTTATGACTTCGGGTAGACCCAGAGCAACTTGCAGTCCTCTCGTAAGTTTGATGTTGGAGTTCTTGTTGGAGTACAAATAGTCAACAGTGTCAGTCTCAATGATCGATAGCTTGGCCTTATCCGTATCATTGAGGAATATCGCGTGTATACCACGCAGAGAGTATGTACCGGGCTGGATTATTATGAGGGGCCGATTTTCCTCATTGAGTATGCCCTGGCGATCCTTGAAGTTCACCAATCGTTTGGGTATACTACAACCCAGAAGTTGTATCTCCCGAACCTTGTCCAGGGGAGGGTCCAAGTACACCCTGGTTTCAGACTCGTACATTGTAACGCTCAACATTTACATCAACGACGCCTCTTTTTTAATTCGTCTACAAAGTACACTACAACAGCGAGGATCAACAGCCAAGCGTTCTTACCCAGGAATGAAATGACCTCCCCAGCGGTCTTGAACAGGAAACTCACGATCGCCCCCACCATACCGGGCAATAACTCACCAAGTTTCTTACCGATGTTCTTCAGCCCGTCCCCCACACCTTTGCCCAATCTGGATAGGCCCTTGGAAAGATTAGACACGATAACGCCAATGACCACACCAACGGCGCTCACAACGGCAAATACCGTGAAACCATATTTTTTGAAGATCGCTTTCACCCGGTCTCGCAATGACATTCGCTCCTGGATTTGCTCATTCTCCACTTCCAAGTTAGCTATCTCTTGCTCTTGTTCAGCAATTTGTCCCTCGATGTTCTCTATTTGACTTACTTCTTCCGGGGTTTTCAATGCCTTTTCTCGATGGAATCTTACCTTCTCCTTCAATTCACTAACTAACCCTTTTCTCTTGGTTATCTCACCATCATTGGCTTCCACAATTTCTTCCGCGCTTGGACCTAGCTCTTTTGTAATTGTTTTGGGTAATCCTTTGTTCACATCACCATACTCATCGAATAATGGATGCCATACGTTTTTGCCTGGATGTCTACTACTGATTTTGACAACGATTCTACCCCATTCATCGTAATTGAAAAGGAACTTGGCTTTGGCATCTGGGAACTTGTCTACAATCTTGGCCCAGATTGCATCTTTGTTTTCTTCCATAGCCTCCATCTCTATCTCTTCACGTGGTAATCGAACATACCCTGATTTACGTCTTGCACCCTTAGTCGTGGATGTTTCCAAGACTTTGTCTGGTGTTGGAGGCTGCCTACCAAGTAGCGGGGTATCTTCGAAATCATCGGGATCTTCTTGTTTGTTTTCTTGCCCCAACCCGAAAGGATCGTTCTCTTCTTCTTCAGGATAAGCAGTTGCCATATTTGATGTCGAATATGGGAACTTCTAAGTTAGTTTATCGCACCCACTTGCTAACTATATATACCAGGATTAACATCCCAACCGCGACAAAGACCATCTGAGCCATTCTTTGGTCTTCATTCGGTCGGTAGTAGTCGGAGAACTTGGGAGGATCGCCTATTTGATTGTACAACCTCATTGCTTCATCCGTCTCCGATATGTTCTCGGATGCCTGGTCAGCATCACTCTTCCTCTTGTTCATAAAGTCAATATACGCCAAGCGCCTCTTTTCATGCGCAGCGTAATCTTTTTGGTACTCCTCCATTGCTTTGTCATGCCTTTTCCTTTCCTTTTCGAGTTCTTCGGGTGATGATCCAGTGAGGATATGTGTTATGTAGGTACTAAGACCGAGGGCAGCTGCATTCACGAATGCACCTCCGATAACGATCGCTATAGTCGCCATTACTCAAAGCTTATTTGGTAAGATCTTTTGATCTTCTAAATAAGTTTTTAGGTACATACTCGCGGACAAAACAGCGACCCATTTGACATAATTCATGAAATTGGACGATGGATCGCCAATGAACGATTCTTTCAGGGCCTTCTTACCCACATAGCCCACAGCAGCGGCGAGTCCCACGAGAACTGCAGAATCTGTAAAAGTCTTCACAAGCTTGTTGTTTGACATTTTGTTTATTACATCAGCTCGTCATTTAAGCTGGTTTCTATCTTTGGGGGTGTTTTGACCTCATTCATGTCCTTGACAGGAGGTGGTTCGAAGTTTACAGAAGGTACGAAGTTGGGTATTCTGTCTTTGTATCTCTCGTATAAAAAATAACCAATCCCTCCTATTATGGAACCACCGATTAACAAATTCTTGAAGGATAGGCTGGGTATCCTGGCATCATCCTTTTTCACCAATGCATCTTGCTGCGGCTGCTCCTTTTCTTTCTGACTATCTGCATCCCGTTGCTCTTTTTCCTTCAATGCATCCTTCAATGAAGAAAATTGAACTGATTTCTTCAACTGATTTCTTCCCGGCCTCCACCTTCTTGGGATCCTTCACTCTATCCTTGACATCGGGTTCTCTTGTGATTTGCTCAACAGTTTGCTCAGACATGTTTGTATCTCTGTTGTCACTAACCTTTAACTCTCCTAATAGGTTGCCTATTAGGAGATTTTTTTTTTTTTGAACCAACATCTACCAGAAGTAACTACGACGATTTCTATACAACCAATATGCTGCAAATCCTAACACCACACCTTTCAAAGATAAACATACTTCATTAACGGACTTCTCAAACTCGACTCTTTCCGCATTTTTATTTTCTCGTATTATTCCCCGACATTGTCTATTGATATTTTCTCTACAGTACTCTTCACAATATTCTTTCACAGTCGCTCTATCAACAACTTCTGTGTTTGCCATGTTTGTATCCTTGTTTTCACTTACCTTTAACTCTCCTAATAAGTTGTCTATTAGGAGAAGTACGTCTTAATTAACAATATTCCAACACATACTCATCTTCATCTTCTGATTCTTGTGGCTCAGCACCATTGGGAGCCAACATACGAGGTTCCGATTCTTGCGCTGTGGCATTATTGGAGGGTAACAGGCTAGATTCTGGTTCTTGTGGTATGGCATTATTGGAGGGTAACATTCGAAAACTAGTCATGCTGTTGAACTCACTTGGAGTGAAATTCATCTCAGTGACACGAAGACGGGCTGAGGCACCGTACCCGGTCTGCCCGTGGGATCCCCAGAATATACCATCCCAACGGACAACAGGATGACCAAAACCGCTTACATACTTGTCGGGTTGCCACATGTATTCAAGTGGGTTAACCACTTGATCATCTGGACCGTATACACAAGTTGTGGATAGGATGTTGCCACCCTTACCCCAGGTTATGAACTTGAGGTAGGCACGTTGTGGTCTGCTTGTGTCCTTTGTCTTCTCACCCGTTTGTTGGTCTGTGGTGTTTGTGTAATCGTATATCGGTTTCACAGCAAAAGACCAATCATTTTCACTCTTGGCAGTGATGTATGCATTGAAAGTTGCGGGTGGAACGGACCTATCTGATCTTGGTTTGTTGCAAAACTTTTTGAGTGCATTCAATGTGATCTTCACTACATTGTCAAGTGCTTTTCGAGTCTTGATCTCTTCGGTTGTTGGGCAATCCATGGTACCAATCGATGTCATTGGGTATGAAATTTGGAAGCCCTCCAGAGTCTCAAGTCTGCGACTGTCTTTGTCGGTTCCAAATGGCCACACCCCCGATATACCCGAAAAGAATTGCTTGGTCAATTCAATGAAGATTGGTCGCTTCTCACCGTTGGGACCTTTTACGTAAACATCTGAACTAACCCATTGGTTTTGTGGTTTACTTTGGCCTTTGTTGAAGGATTTACTCTTGGGTTCAGAAACAACAATGGTGTTCCAGTCAAAATCAGAGTCAAGTGCAATGAAGATTGGTTCACTCATGTTTCAACACTTTACCTTTCGGTTATGCCATAGTGCATGGCTCTCTTTAAGTCACTTTGTATGTTACCACTAAGTGGCTAACAAGTGGTTATTTAGTCCTAAAAGTTGTGTTAGGGCTTTGCTGCGTAGGTCTCTTAGTAGGTCATCTACTAAGAGGCTCAAAATCGGTTCTTACATATTCCATCGTTTTTTCATGTCTCTCAATTCCTCTTGTTCAAGACACCAGTCTAGCAATCGATCGGGATGCCATGCTACAGCCACTAATTCATCAAGAACACTTTTGAATTCTACTTTGTGGTATTGCTTGTCAAAGCTCAACGTTGCTGCAGGGATTAGTTTATCGAAAACGCGTTTGAATTCTAGTCTATGGATTTCCTTGTCATGGTTCAACATTTTGACTCTAATGTGTGAAAGGTTAGACTCCATTCCTTTTGCAACATGATTAACAATGGGTCTAGACAGACTAGGGTTTTCTAAAACATCCTCTAGATCCCAATCCCAATCCCAATCCCAATAACACCAAATCTCATCATCATCATCATCATAATCGAGTACAAATGTGTCACAGTCATCAAAATTTTCATCAAGAAACATTTGGAGTCCCTCCATCAAAGCATTCCTAATCTTGGATCTCAAAACTCTCACAATACGATTGATTGTGTCATCCATGGAATTAACATCATCATCGTAATGGTCTACTATCATCTCTTTCTTTTTGTTTTGTAGCTCAAAATGAAACTCAAGTCTTGTATATCTAGGGTTGATTTTCTCGAAGCAATCAAGAACCTCTGGTCCTACTCTGTTGAAGAATGCATCAAAGTCAGAGTCATTCTCGTTGGCATATACAGTGAATATGTCGAAACGTGTTTCTGTGGTTTTCATGATGGGGTGCTTTGCCTTTGGCATAAACAGTCTTGAAGACACTTTTCCTAGAACACAGTATCATATCCAAGTTCTGTTGGAGTGGTACTTGGGTCTTGCTCAAGTTGTGTTGGATTGGTGCTTAGGTCCTGCTCAAGTTGTGTTGGGTCCTGCTCAAGTTGTGTTGGATTGGTGCTTAGGTACTGCTCAAGTTGTCTTGGGTATCCATCCTCTCTCAACTTGAAGTGATTTGCAAAATGAACAAATGCCGAAAGTAATGCTGTGACTCTTCCACCTTTGAGTACAAGTGAACCAGATAGATTTGAGATCTCCTTCATTATCAATTCATCTTTCTTACAATCTTTCACAAGAGCCTCTTTGTCATCTATACTTCCGTAATTTCTCAAACCGTGATCCACAGCCTTAGCCATCAATTGAAAAGAAGAGTCCGCCAAGCCATCGGCAATCTTCTTGCCCGACCTAACTTGGTACCTTTTGTAATACTTTTCCACATCCTTGTTCGATAGCTTGGTTACTTCGTGGAGGTCCATGACCACACCCGTGTATTCTTTTGTCGAACCTAGACAAGCCAGGATTGAAAGAGATTCCCTCTTTGACTCCAAATCATCGATTGGTGATGGTGTTGTATCAACTGATGCTGCACCGTTCAGTATCTCTTCAGGGTTAGCCATGTTTGGCCCCGGACGCGGGTATCTCTAAGTATTTTTCAAACGGGTGACGCAGTGAAAAGCAAAGTCTGGCGTACTTTTCAGTCTCGAGTAGCTTCTTGTACTTCTTGCGTTTTTCAGCATCTAATGCACCACCATATTCCTCAAATAACATTTTCATCGCGGTTTCAGACGGGTTGTAAAACGACACCACGCATGCGACATTCTCTCTGAATGGTTTCGAGATCGATGTGAGCTGTTGGGTGAGAACCCACACCGATATGCCAATGTGCCTCCCGGAGAAGGCCAGATTGATGAATTTGTTTGTCCGGTTCTTCAAGTCTTTCGAAACAGCGCAATCGTCCAGTATTATGAGTGTGTTCTCACCCGAGAATAACGTTGAACAAAGCGCTAGCAAATAGTCAATCTCGTCCTCATTACTGGAGTCTGGTGAGAATACCCAAAATCTCTTGTCCCCCTTTGCAAAGCCTCTGTAAGTCTTGTTATGGATGTAAGTGGGGCAGATCAAGACAATGTGGTCGAACACGCCCCTAAAGTGTCCTCGAAGCTGGTCCACTATGTATTGAGTCTTTCCACAATTCGTAGGTCCAGTAATGATACAGTTGAATGGGATTTTGTCCACTAACTCATTCATCTTTCAATTGTGTTCTAGTACACTATCTTTTTTAAACTTGAGTTCATAATCTCCATAGCAGCGTCAGCAACCACGAACATGTAACAGGTAAGGACCCTGCCTCCTCTCTTCTCCCTGTTAATCTCGAGTCTTATGCCATCTCGAGTACTGGTTAGCTCCAAACCGTTCCCATGAACATCGTTGTCGGGGTAACTCCTCAGATCGATCCACAAAGCAAACTTGTTCGTATAGAACTCAGACTCCTTGATGGAATCATCGATACCAACTCGTTTAATTATGGCCTGCCATAAATCAGTTGGTAACATGCCTTTCGAATAAAGTTTGTTTGGTACCCCATCTTTGTCAATCTTGACCGATGTGATCTTTGGGTTCACAAAAATCTCAGAGTCCCTAGCACCTGCTGCATATGGGGCTGTGAAAATACATAGTATCCCAGTCATGGACTTCCTGGGCACGTTAATATGCTCATTGATCACACCATCATTGTTCTCAGAGATTGGGAACGTTTTGTGAAGAAGTATCTTCTCATACAAGAAAACCCTTCCATTCTGGTACGAGGCAATGGCTTGACTGGCTAATCGGTCACTTGATATGCATTGATACTCCAGCTCCATGTTTGTTAGTTTGTAATCAGGTGGTGTTTCAGCGTTTGAGTAAACGACGACATCAGAGACTGAAGCTAGAGTTATTTCGAATTTGAGTGGATGTGGTAAGGCTTTTGGATAGAAGATTCCATGATCTTTCAGTATCGTGTGGTCCAATGGTATTTCGTACCTGGTGTTATGGACTGCACCTAGAGTATTTTCTGCTGCATTTGAGGTAACTTTGTCACCGGCATTGGTTCTGATTTTCCTTACATTCTCAGATGATATGCCCTGTCTCAATCTGTTATTGCGATCGGTCTCTGACAAAAACAAATCGTGGTAAGTCTTGAACAAATCAAACCTGTCAAGGTCCTCTATGATTTCACCCCCGAATAGAACCTTGTATCGTGAAACGAGGTTCCTTCCCAAGTTGTTGACAAGTGTGTTGTTCTTGTGTCCTGTCACATTCATATCGAAGGTGATGTACACACTGCCAGGCACAATCACCAGGTTGTCAGCCAGTTTTGGTATTTCAATGTATAATGTCTCGCCAGGATTGGCTGATGAGGGGTTTAGCGTGATCCGATTCAATGAGGTCTCGGCCCTCAAACCTTTACGCATCCTGGGAACACGATCAGTCTCAAGAATGTATGATATTCCAGCCATTTAAGTGCACTGAATCTTGTTGTAAATGTCTAGTGACGATGGTTTAAGTCGATTATACTACTCTACCGATGGATACTGGAAAGGGTACTCGGCCATAGCAAAGTTGGCGAGTGCGGCCAAAGTGACCGAAAGTGTTGCTAGAGATTGGTTGGAGAAGCAAGCATTGTGGCAGATTTATGTTCCTCCACCAAGGTACATACCCAGACCACATTGGGTCGTTGGCAAACCAAATCAAATTCATCAAGCGGACTTGCTGTTTCTTCCTCACGATACAGTGAGAAGAAAAACATACCGCTATGCGCTGGTTGTGGTTGATGTCGCGTCTAGGTACAAAGATGCTGAGGCACTGACCTCCAAAGATAGTGGTGAAGTGGCCAGGGCGTTTGAGAGGATTTATGCTCGGAGGCTAAAGTGGCCAAAGACATTAATGGTGGATCCCGGTAGAGAATTCATGGGTAGTGTCACTCACTTGATGGATAAGCATCAAGTAGACGTACAGCGAAGTAAAGCTGGTAATCATCGAGCGCAGGCTTTTGTAGAGAGGGCTAACAGAACGCTTGGTGAGAAATTGTTTAGCCATCAATACGCGCAGGAGATGGTGAGTGATGTTAGGTCCTGGGTTTGGGTGAAAAGGCTGCCCGCCATCATGAAGACTTTGAATTCTGAACCCACACGCATCACAGGTAAAGAGCCTGATGAAGCTTTGGAATTGAAAGAGGTTGATGCCAAACCTATGGAATACAATAGAGCTGTGGGTTTGAATGAGAAGAGGTTGCCCCCGGGAGTCAAGGTTAGGTATTTGTATTCGCCCGGTGAAGATGAAGGTGGTGAGAAACGAAGAGCCACTGATCCTGTGTGGAGCCTTGAGGTTTACGACATAGCGAGAACGGTAATTTCACCAGATCAGCCAGTGGTGTACTATTTGGATGGAGTACCGAAGCGAGGGTTTGTGCGCGAGGAACTCCAAGTTGTCCCCGATGATACTGAATTACCACCCTCTAGGGTACTTAAGTGACGTTGTTGAGATGTCAGCCATTTCACGAACTATCTTGATCAATGCAATGTCCGAAATTTCAAGTTTGGCGGCAAAGATCTTCTTCGTCATGCCTATTTGATTTTTATACTCCTGGTTCATACACAAGTAAAAGAATACAATACCCGCTGCAACTACACCGCTAGTACAGCGCTTAAGAATCTGTGATGTTCCTCGAAAGTACTTGGCAATGGACAAAATACGTCTTTGATGAGATTCATCAACCCCAGTAACTCTCATTACCCAGGGAATAAGTTTCTCTGGTGTAATGTTGTTGGTTCTCGCCTCTGGGAATGCTTCCAAGTACATTTCTAAACCACGTGTCATGGCTCTTTTCTTGATGCCAAAAAAATTCATAATGTAATCTAACGTACGATACTCACCAAATTCTTGGTAAGTGTAAAACAAGCATGCAGCCACCAAAGACGTACGAATCTGACCGCGATTTTTACACTTGGACTTTACGATCTCTTGATACTTGGCTTCTACGATATCGATCATCATAGAAGACACATTCAAGTTATGTCTCTCGAATACAGTACGAACTCCCTTTGGTTTTGATCTACGAAGATCATACGAAATGTCTGATGGGTTGTACGTCCATTGTAGTTTGGAATAGTCCATCCGTTCTAGTTCAGTCTTACAGAGGCTACAAAGAACAATCCCTGTCTCATCCCTATACACACTTTCATGCTCACAGACCTGTTCGTCCTCTTCATCAGCTTTCTTGAACATAGACTGAAAATGATCGACAAGGCTGTGGTAAGGTTCATCCAAATCGTAATCCATACCTACTTTGTCTGGTTGGGTAATATGTATAGTTAAATCTTTAGGTTTTTACCGAAATCAGAGTCCTAAAGTGACCATATGCGTATGTGTGTATCCCATCCTCCCTTACCAGCCTTTTGTCATCTTCGCATGATAGTGCCACCTTGTTCACAGTCTCTGTGTACACGTCGTGCAGGTGACTCCTGATGATATTCATAGTCCTCCTCTTTGATTTTTGATTGAAGAGGCAATCCTTGTAGTCTTTGAAGCTTATGCTCTTTTTCACCACAGCCTTCTTCACACCCTTGCACTTCTTTTCCTCCTTTCCCTCATCCATCATATATGAATATAGCTTGGCCCGGAGACCCACGAATTCTATGATCTGTTGGCCACCCGCTTCATCCTTGAACATGCCCCCGACTTTCTTGTTCACGCCCACCTCAATGCCGGATGGATGGTCTTCAGGGTAGTTGCTGGTGTCGAACCTGTCCCTCACATCTGGGCTAATGTCCTTGTAGAAGTCATCCGTCTCCACCTCGTATGCCAGTGAATCTGTGTCTGTAAACAACAACTTGGCCTTGTCACCGTACTTGGGCTTGATGTAGTTGTAGTGAAAGTCGTACATTATGGTCTTGCTTATTTCCAGGACTGAAAAGCCTAGGTAAATGGGTTTGTCCAGCACCAACGTTGTCTTTTTCATTTGTACTGCAACCAGATTCTCGCAAAAGATCGTGCTGTGGTGGTAATTCGGCTTCGATACCAACTTCTTGGCTTTTGACTCTTCAGTGACCAAACGAACGTCCACCCTGTTCCTCACGTTCTCCATCGTTTTCCCAAAGACTGAGTTGTTCATCAACTTGAAAAAGTCCTTCTCGAAGTCGTTTGTTGCTTTGGTCCTTAGTTCGGTGTTCAGGTCAATATAGGGCTTCAGCCACGCGGACTCTTTGAATGTGATGCCTCTGTGTATCTTGTAGAGTTTCAACCCGAGACTCAAATACTGTTTCAGTGTCTCGTGGTGAATGATGTATTTTCGTTTGTCCCTTAGGTTTGGAATTAGCTTATCCACACCATTTACCGTAACTCTCTCTGGTGCTAATGGATAGTCATTGTGCAGTTTGTGAAGGTGCTTTGGGTACATTAGATTAACCTCTAGTATGCATGGTAGATCTTTCCACTTCAATACAAGCTCTTCTTCAGTCAACCATCGAAAGTCATGTGTTGGTAAAGGTTTACTCATTGCACATCCGTACAAACCGTTTGCATCCATGTATGTGATGTACTTTGTGGGTAATGATGGGTCATAATCTTTCATGTATGGATTGTTGGCTTTGCCATATCTAGTTGAGATCATGGAGATGCCCCCTCGGATGCCCTCCTCAAACATAAGAAGCATGTCAGGGTCATTCAAAAGTTCCAATCTCACATTGGTCATTTTCAGGGCCGCGTCCCACGCCAATCCAGGTGCAGTGTAGTACCAAGCTGGATCTAAGTCATAGTTCTTCCTACAAACTTCCCTGAAGTTCTCGAAGACATCAGCTAACAACAAGACATCCAGTTCAAGGTAAAGGTCGTGGTATTCCCTGAAGTTCTCAATCCCAAAGACTTTCCACACGTTTTGAGCATGCTGGTAATCCTCATCCGATATTTCGGCATCGTAGAGCTTCGAGTAGAACTCATCCTTTGTTGGGAGATGGGTTTCACTGAGCTTATCAAACCCATCAAACCAATCGTACGGAAATACCCCCTTCCTAGTCAGTAACTGCAGGTCTGTGCCATCTTCTTCCTCAAGGTAATCGTGTATTTCTTTTTGAAGGATTCCGTCCACAAAGGCTCTGATTTCCTTCCTACTCATTACAGCCTCACGATCCAATCGATGATAAAACTCTTCCATGACCATACGCATTGTTACAACATCTGAATCAGCATTTCCTACGATGTTGCGAATGATTCTCTCTTCATGCTTGAGTTTCTCCTTTTGTGACATCACCCTTTCAAACCAACTCTTTACATTCACCATAGAAGATTGTGGTAGGTTGTCTGACAACCTTCTGAGGCCCGCTGCCATAAACCGAAAGCTGTCAATGAACCTGATTCCCCGTTTAATCTCAACCATTTTCCCTTCCTTATTCTTGTAAGAGTCGACAACAATCTCCTTCGTGAACGAAATGTATTTTTCATCGTTGACTGGTATGCAATTCAGCTTACCTTTCGATTCCCCTATGTTCCTCACAAATAAATGGCCATCGTATCCGGATAGGTTATGGAATATAACTGGTATGAAATTAGGCACCTTGTAATTCAAGTTGCAGTCTTGGTGCGCGGCGCCTCTGTACTTTCCACTAAGATGACAATGGTCCAACACCTTGTCATGGCCAAGCGTCGATCCGCAGATGTGACAATGTGTGGCATTTTCATAGGCTATTCTCTCATTCTGACTGACATGAGGATTTTTGGGTAGCTTGAACCTATCATAGACTTGTTTGACATCCGACTCCAAGCTCTCCATAAACATCTTGGGTACATCTTCGTCTGGTGACTCAGCTGTGTGCCTCACAAGTTTGGGTTCGAATATAGCGTTATCAAAGCACTTGATCAGGTAACAGAAACCTGATGGTTTATGCTTTTGATATCTATTGGTGAAGCTCCTACCCTCATCTTGGTAACAAGTATACATCTTTTCAGTGTAGCACTCAAAATCTGCATACACAACAAACGGTACCTCCATCATCCTGTTGTGATTCTTGAAACGGAAGAACTGCGGGCTCCCATCTAAGTTCATGGGGACTGTCGTCTTGACTGCTTGATGATTGCTGCAAAACTCTAGATGCTTGTCCAGTGAGGATTGTGTATTGAATGGGTTAAGACATCTGTGGCAAAAGTATTTTCTACCATCGTGTTTATCAACTTGTGATGACAAGAGCCTACTCAAGTTCTTAATCCAACAGTAGTGATTCGTTTCATCTTTGTGTAACAAAAGTAAGTTTATCACTGTCACCTCTCGCCTCTTACTGATTCTCAAAACGTTCACATCAGACTCGTATCCATATACGTTAATGGCGTAAGGATTTTGCTTTTCAAACTTGGTAATGTCCCTTAGTGTAACAGGGAACTCCATTCCCGTCCAGTCAAACTTCTCAGAGTTCTTTCTCATCTCAGCATTCAGTCTTTCACCGTGATCCTCTTTGGGAAATACAGCAGATGTCACCGCCCACTTGAAACACTCATGGTCATTCTCATTCTTGACATTGATTACGGCCTTCTTGTCAGCCAGAGCCTTTGGTAGAGGTATGTAACTAGTCCCAGAAATGGGCTCAAACGGATTAATGTGTATATCAAAGTACTCAACTCTATCAAATTGCCACCCAGACTGTTCACCTTCAAACTTGGCGACATTTTCAAGTTGTAATCCCGTCATTGCATCGAATAAGTTGTTTGTGTCAGTTGATTCCGTTACTATCTCAAGTGTGGTATGAAAGTAACCCTCGGTGTATTCAACATTACCAGTAACAAGATCTTCTTTTACGAATCTACATGTTAGTATAAACTTCACCTTGATGGGTTTCCTTCTGGTATAAAGCAACTCCAAAACCTTTGGTTTTACTTTGTTGATGAACTCTCCAGGACCGTACCCCCTCTTACCATCGATCCGATAGGTCTTGAAGAACCCTTTCATTGCAGTTTCCTTTTCTTTTACACTGAACGGCTCCTTTGCAGCCCAGATGCTCCTTATTTCCTCCTTCAACTTCCTGAGTTTCTTGCTCACAGGCTTTTTGATTCTCTTTGGTACATAATTCAAAATCCAATTCGCAAACTTGTTTATTTTCTTTTGTACATCTTTGTTATACGCCGAACGAAGTGTTCTATACCGACTGGGAGGTACATATCTTGTGGGTCTAAGAATCGGGACATTTATTTCTGGGACAGGCTCATCGAGAATATGCGTTGTTCCACCACCACCACCACCACCACTAGGTACCTCTTCCATCCCCAGCGCCTCCAGTAGCTCTCCCCGGTGCATCTTGTAATATTTGGCTATCTTGCGATCCTTGGCAATGGCGCGGAGCTCTTTGACGGTTTGACGTTGATTGGGCATGATGAGTGTTTGGATGTGCAAGGTCATTACTTTAAGACGATTTTGATCGCATTTTGGATACTGCACGCGTGCAGGATTTTTGTGTTTTTGGTCTTGAAGTGCTGTCCCAGAACTGTCATTTTCCCCCTACTCTAGATGCTAATAAACAAAGGAATGTAAATAATGAAGGAATTCGAAAAACAAACGAGAAATCATCGTACAAGTTGAAACAAATAAAGAGAAAATATTATACCTGAAGAGTGGATCTCCTTAGCTTGAAAATTAATTTATTGTTCGACGTGAATTGACTAATGACCGACGCTAGAGCAACTGAACCATCAACTGAGCTATCAACTGAACTTTGAAAACCTAAACCTAACCTGATGCATTCCGGGAAATGTTTAATATTTATTGTCCGGACCAAACCCTCGGGGGCCTGGCTTAATTGGCCTGTTCAATCAGTGGGCAACACTTCTGGACGGATCTCTTGTACTCTCCTTTGCTTGATTTCACTCGAACATTGCGGACAACTCCATCTGAACCCGGGAATACTTCTATTATTTTTGCTATGTCCCATTTCGCTCTTGGTGCGTTGTAATCAACTACCAATACGATGTCCCCGACCTTACGTTGTCTTGTCTTGAGCTGCCATTTCGCCCTTCTCATCAATGTGGGAAAGTACTCGCGTAGGAAGCGTTTCCAAAAGTGGCTGACAAGCATCTGGACGAACTCAAAGCGTTTGTGAATGTTTCTTGTCTCCTCAAAAGGACCTTGAGGCACTGCTGTTGTTGCTCGGCCAAGGAGGAGATGGTTGGGAGTCAAAGGCTGTGGGTCGTTAGGATCGTTAGATGGATATCCTAGCGGTCTGCTATTGATAAGGCACTCTACTTCAGCGAAGATAGTAGACATCTCTTTTCCAATAAAGATTAAAAGAAATCTCCTTGGCTTGGAGTGCGTTATTTCCCTCGTTACCAACGATCGAGAAATAAATACAAACTAATACCACTTAGGACAAAATGTGGCAAAAGTAGTTTATTTTGTGTATTTTTACCGTTTATTTGGGCATAAAGATACTAAGGTTCGGCTAAATCCGGTGCATTAAACTTGCAACATAGCAGAATCCATCCTGGGTACATTTGCGTTCTTGATCGAGTTTACACCTGAGTGAGGGAGTAAGTGACAAATCGTTCCCTCACAATAAGTCATCCTGCATTAACATGCACGGATGACATAAAAAATATGGCGCACGTGAAAAGGAAGAAGGGTTACGAAGAAGTAATTGAATAATTATTTTGTCCAAACGTTTTTCAATTTCTAACATTGTCTTACATACCGATGACATAGTGGCTACTAGCCTTCGTAGCCACACAAACGGTAGTTACGGAAAAGGACAAAAACGGGAAACAAAAGAACTGTAAAATGGTAGCGTTCACAAGGGCAGACTTTCATCAAATGTCATACAAAGGGAAAAGCGTTTGACATACGACGAAATTAAGGGCTCGAAATTAAGAAAATTACATGGACGCATAATTTTAGTGGCAAAATGAAAACGTTAGTGGAAAAATTTGGTTCTGTACTCACATACCGGTACATGAGGAATAACCATTGTATTTTCTTTTTTTAGAAGACACTGCTTAGCTCTAATGCAGTGTTTGGTCTTTTGTACCGGCTCTTGTGTACCGGTACACGAGGGCAGAACCAAAAATTTAGACCAACGCAGACTTGGCGAAGGTCAAAGTCCAGTAGCCTTAGCACAATATGTAGTCGCATTTTTGAAACGAACGCGAATTTTTTGTCGCAAAACAGAAAAATCTAGTCGCTTTTGCGACAGGATTGGTCGCAATTTCGAGCACTGCCACAGGTGACAGACAAAACACGAACCCCCAGTCCATATTCTACCCAAATTCATTGTTCCAGTATAATTATTACATATGGCTGCTGAAGGCCATGCAGAACGACGTGTGACGTTTTGAATAATTATACCGGAACAATTAATTTGCTAAGTCCATTGGGGTAGTCCATGAACTGCGGGTCAGTGTTTTGTCCATTGCCCCTGCCACATGGTAAAAAAGTGGGGCCTTTTAAATAATGAATAATTTATATTTGAACAGAAATGTCCTTTATTGACCCAGTATTTGAAACGCAGTTATTGCAAAACTTAAGTACAAACTTTAAATAATTTGTTTATAAAACAGCAATAAATGTGAAAAAATTCATAAGCAAATTAGCAACCTCGTTCCCAGGGCTTTTCCCTAGAAAGAAAAATGACGGACGGGAAAAGCGAAAAGCCCTGGGAACTAGCTATTATTTTTATTGGATTTCAAAATGTGGCTCTCCAAGGAAGATAACCGCTAAATTTATAACAGGGGAGTGGGTTATGTCCCCGTATACCGGTACACGAGGGAATAACCATTGTATTTTCTATGTGTAGAAGCAGGATTGGGCCCCAAGTGATTGCTCTAATGTATTGTTTGGTCTTTTGTATCGTACTGTTACTGCAAACGTGCTTACCAATTTGCACGTCCATTACACCGTGCATCTTTCAGGGGCACCCAACGAATGATTTCGGTAAAATATCTGTTCGAATGTAAGGTCGCCTAAATTTTTCGGAAAATTTCTCCTCAAGGGAAAGAACACGTTGTCTTGATTTTCGGAAAAAAAAATTGCCCTAGAATTTGCGTAATTTAGGTGGTCGAGAAAAAGTTGTCCAAGACTTTTCGTAAATAGATAGTCAACAGAAAGTTACCCTAGAATTTTCGTTCGAGTTACAACTCGCAATTTTTGGACGTCGTCCGCAAGTTAGGGATGTATAACGCATGGGTGCAGAAAATCGAAGCAAGATTTATCTGAGAAGGCAGTTCAAATTCACCAAATCAGAACGTCTTTGTTTAACGTTGTACTCTCGTACTGACTTGAACGACCTGGTAAGCTTAATTCTCACAGTCTTTATGCTGTTGACCGACCATTCCGACGCGATAAAACTTAGGTCATCCTCATATTTTTTTTTTCGTTTAGCGTCGAATGCGTTTTCTGATATTGGGTCGGTCGGTCGGATTGAAAAAAAAAAGAAAGTTAAAAAAAAAAAGTGATAAGAATTATTTCAAGTGAAAAATGGTCCAACTACGTACTGAGTTACTTTTTTTTAAATGCCAAAAATTTGGGTAGGTCGGACGACGCTAAACGGAGAAAAAAAATAGGATGGCCTTAACGCTTATGGATAAGCTGGATATGTTTATACTAGATTTGTTTTCTCCTTGTTTAAAACGCTTTTCCGCCGCGATCAAATTTAAAACTGGAAATTTTATCGGTTTCAAACATGTATAGGTAATAATAATAAACATTCACCTTACATCTAACTGATCTAAGTGATCTGAATGCTTTATTTTTCTAAGTTATGGAAGATATGGTCGACGGTAATGTCGGCTTCTTTGTCTCTGTTCAGTAGCGTGTGATTTCTTCCCCTAATACTTTCGAATAAAAAAGTTACTCCCCTGCAATCTTCGGATGCGCGTTACGGTTTGCCTAAAGTTTTCGGAATCTCTTCATAGACGCAAGCTTTTACAAAAAGGTCTCCTAAAAATTTCTAACGACAGCAATGCTAGCACGAGTTCTTCATTTATCGAACACACCTATAAAGGTAGCTAAAACTTTCGGATGAGCCAAAAAGGCCGCCTAGTATTTTCGAGACGAACACAGTTCCCCTAAGAAATCCGAACAGATAGATAGTTTTTAGGGCAGCTCCAAATTAATGAAACGGGCTTCTAAAGCATAGAAAATTCCATTTAAGGCACTTCTGAGGTATTTGGAAAAATTTGGTCGTTGGGTGCCCCTGATCTTTTCATCCATAGTAGCAGTATTTGCCTAATCTGGCGTCGTTTAGGCTGGTAACTTAATTCTTTGTTTTCAGCCACTTAGCTCGATTAGCCTTAGCTATTTCTAAGTGGCTGTACTCTGTTTTTTATTGTTATTTCTTCATATTGCACGTATTTATCTTTATTGTAAAATTTTTCTGGGCACGAAAATAAAGATTATTGTTGTTCTTGTTGTTTCAACGACCATAACAGCGGGTAAAAATCAAGGTTATTTAAAAATTGAAGCATAACCTAGCGTAAGCCTACCTCCTGTGCAGAAACAACGTTTTTAAGTATTGAGAGCAAATGTTACCATCGGTCAAACATTTCGTGGCAACAGCTCAAAATTCAATTTGGTCCATGTTCTCAGGTTAGGTAGACCTTGATGTAAAACAAATCGCTGCATAGTTCGTTTGGCTAAATATCGATTAGTTTTCGAGAAAATCAATAATAACCGAATCCTGAGAATTTGCCACGTTTTGAGCGTACAATTTAGGTCGAAAAAGAATGCTTCGCGTAACGAAATAACACACTCTAGAGAGATAAAATCTTCTAAATCTTGTAGAATGATACCAAAATATGTGTTAAAAGCAAATTGAGCAATTCTTTTCTTTTCACTTTGAAAATATAATTACATTTCGCGAACACTCTTCTATCAAGATGAAAAAGTAACAAGAAATAACCTTTAATCTAAGTATGTGGTACTAAATCAAATACGTCGAAAAATCTGGATTTCGAAAGCCGAATAATCGTTCTTTTACATATCCAAAGGATTTTTGGGGGAAATGATTTAGCGCGAAGAAATTCAATTTTAAAGTTGGATACAATGCCTTGTTTTAACCGACCTTCCAATTTATGTAGTAAACACACAGAAATACAAGTTTTCAACGAGGAGGGGGGTCTCACAAAATTGTTTTGCCTGGTAAGGGGGGCCTTAAAAGAACAGAATTGTTTTAATGTAAATTCAGTTTTTTCCTGGTTAAATCAGGTTGTTGGAATGGTGAATGTAGGGGGGTCTCGGAAACATACGTAAACAAAATTATGGGGGCCTTGCAAAAATTACAGTCCATGGAGGGGGGAGGGGATTTTTTTGATACAAAATTTATCTTTTTCGTAAAACTGCATGGCTGATGCAAATTGAATTACTACAACATGAACTTGAAACCTGTGGATAAACTGAAAATAGAGGAGAAACTAGAAACTTTGAGTTCACAGTGGCACCAAGAGATATACTCAGCACAGCAAGGGAAAACTGAGCCTTGGTCCAAAAGGACTAAGATCCAACAGCTGATGTTTGTAGTGTACCAAAACAAAGTTCATATTCTTTTGTGCCTAAATTTTGTGTTCCAGTTCAATAAAAACCGGTATATTGTTGAATATCCCAAGGTGGAGAGCCAATCAGGTTGCTTGAAATGCCAAGGTTGCTGAATTGGTATATACTAAACAGGCTTATTCTGTAGAAAACTTGGACGTGACAGATGAGGGTCATTTAATGTAGGTCATTCTCTAGCTTCTGTAGTCTATCAATGTACGTCAACCATTCTGTAAAACTTGAAGATCATTTACTATTGATAAAAACGATGAGAACTATTAAAATCAATGTTCTTTCTATTTCCTTGGTAGAATGGTACACACTACACCATCCCTTGGTCTCCTTGTCAAACATTCTTCAGTCTTGGCCGTCTGTCCTGGCAAGAGCTCAAATTTAAATTCTTGTAAGAGACGTGCCATAAGAACTTTAGCTTCAAACTGGGCAAGTGTCTTGCCAATACAACTTCTCGGTCCAAGAGAAAATGGAAAATACATCGACTGAGATATTGCATCTTTCTGTGACAGTGAAAACCTCTCGGGATCAAACTCCTCTGGCCTGTCCCAAAATTCGGCAGAACCATGAATATTGACACACGAGATGTTCACAAAAGATTTGGACGGAATTTGGTAGCCTCCGAAGTGTTCTTCTTGTTGAAGGACTCGTTGTGTGGAGCCTATAGGGGGGTGCATTCTCAGACTTTCCTTCAGGGTTTGTCCAAGGAACTCAAGGTTTCCTAGATCATGGTAATCCACAAACTGGTGACTACCCAGAACATTGTCCACTTCCTCAACGACCCTGTTAAGATACAAAAATAGGTTTGATTCTCTCCATTATTTTATAACTATCACCAAGACAACTTACTTTTAAGACAGGACAAGACAATCTATTTTTTCAGATCTTCTACAGAATCATGTGCATATTTATGAAATTTAATGGATTGTCACATCAAACAATCTTGACAGACTAAGCTCAGTTAATAATGCTGGGGATGCTCAGACCAACAGGCAGGCTAGCATGAGTAACAATGACAGAGCATTTTTCCTGCTCAGGCAACCAATCACAGCAACCTCAATTGCAGGGTTCTTTTCTAACTTTGGTGAGTAGGAAAAGTGTCCTGGAATTGTAGTTGTTAGGATTTGGTCCTGCTTCTCTGTTCACCCAGCCAAGCATACAGTAGTCTCCTTCAAAGCTCATCACACACAACTCCTCCTCACAATAACTTGGAGTGGAGTGGAGTGTGGCCTGACAAGACAGACGGCTGCTAATGACACTATACAGATGTACACTGTACATACGAGGGTAAATAGAGCAATTTCTCACCTCCAGGAATGGCAGCTCCCATATGTAGCATCTTACAAAATAAAATAGAAAATTATTAATTTAAAATTTATCTCCAAATTACCTCTCCTCAATGTGTGGATGCCTCAGAATTTCATACAGTGTAAATGACAACTGATTTGATGTAGTCTCTTGACCTGGAAAAGCAAAAATCATAAAATATTATTATTATCATTATTATTATTATTATAATTATTGTTAACAATATTAAATAACATCAATAGTCAATAATTTTATTAATTATAATAATCATTATTACTATGATGAAAATTATTTTTTTAAAATTGTAATAAATGAAATTTAAAGTTACCCACATCCATCAGTAATCAGTATAAACAGACAGTGGCTCAGCCTTTCTATAATAATAATAACAATAACAATAACAATAACAATAACAAGAGTACTTTGAGAGTGCAGACCTCAGCCAGTGCATTGGACCCCTTACCGCTAGCAAGGGTACTGATGTTGCTGCATCATGTGACATGTGGGCAGATGCACACTTGAAAGATACACATTTCAGTTTTGGTTTGAAGTTGATATGATGATTCTAGTGCAATTTATTGAGAAATAATAATTTTTTCGTTTTTCCGTGACCTTGACCTTTGACCTAGATACCCCAAAATTAAATCAGTTCTAAGTCAGACCATAGCCAATGTTTTGACCAAGTTTGGTGATGATTGGTTGAGCGATGTGGACGCTAGGCTGCTAACATACAAACAAAAAAAACAAATGCACGTGAAAACATAACCTGAATACAACTCAGTTGGCAGAGGTAATAAGGCGAGCGTTTTCACCACCTTGCCAACCTTACTCTGGTATAAACAGGTACTCTAGAAGATAGATACAGCTTTATTAATCATGAAACTACATAATCTTAGACTCACAAGTAGGCATGGAACCCCTAAAAGCACAAGCCTGGGAAATTGATTTTTTGGCCTTGGTATAAAATCATGCTAAGTGCATTTTGATGCTATTGTATTTCATAGCCCTACAGTCCTAAAAACTAATGAGTAATGCACCTATCAATGTTAATCCGGCGGGGGTTGTCAGGGCATGGGGTGGGGATTTGACATTTTTGAAAAATTTTCCGTCAAATTCTCTGCCAACGGGCAAATCATTCCAGTCAAATGCAACCAAATGTCCCCACCCAGGGCTGCACATCGCTGTCAAATATCCCAAGGCTGGCAAAGAAAGATTCAAATATTCCCTCCCCCGGGAGAACAAGGTCAGTCAAATGCCCTACCCCAGGGCCAACAAAGACAATCAAATCCCCACCCCATGCCCTGACTCCCCCCCGGCCGGCTTAACATTGATAGGTGCATAACAGCATGTAGAGGTCAAATTAAGTTAAGGGTGCTATCAATGGTATCAGTGACATTACTTCCTTATATCTATTATAACTATATTTTGAATGAAAAAACCAACCTGCAACAAATATTGTCACGAAATCATCAATCAAGTCTTCCATAGTTATTTCAGGGTTTTGTCCAGCTTCTTTCAGAATGTGCTCCAAAATATCTTTGGGTGTGTCATCTCCATTTTGGATTGCTCTAATTCGTTCTTCAATAACCCTCTTGGCAAAGCCACGAATAAATTTTACCGCTTCAATGACACAATTTTGGAAAGGAAATGTTGAAACCTTAAAACTCCAAAATGGATTCTGAAATGACTCTTGGACTCCTAGCAAGCTCTTAGACACAGCTGTTGGAAAAGCTGAGTCAGGATTTTCAATCGTGTCAAGATTAATTGAAAAGCCAACCTGGAATGAAAAGAGAATTTTCCACTAAGTTCTATAAAGTGCTGTATATTTCAATTTCACTCACGATCTTGGTTTGTTTACTATTCAGATTAATATTGACCAATCAGCTTCCTTGGTTCCCATGGTAGACAAACCATTATAGTTAATTGAGGGGAAATGCCTTTTGCAGGTAAACACTCAATTAGCTGCTGAATATTGTGGCTTATAACCCTTGCTTTGGTGATTTCATTGAGCCAATCATTCCTCCATTTCTTGTAAGCATTGTTCTTCAGCAATTTAAACTTGGTAACTGCTTTAGAGCACGAGGTGCTAGTTTGATCAAGCTAGAGATTTAAAGATCATTGATCCCACACTTCATTATGCACAATATGGCATAGCTGCACTCATCTATTTTGTTCTTTACAAATGAAAACCTGTGCTATGGGCATTTTGGAAATTGAGATAACAGATAACTCTAACCAGTCACAGATACTTTACAGATTTAAGACTAGATCCTTCAGACAATCATTTTGAACCCTTTAAGCACCAATATCAATATTCATTTTCTCCTATTACTGTCCTCATATATTTGTTATATGGTACTTGTGAGGAGAATTTGTTCAAACAACAATGCAACTATTAAGGAATGGGTTGTTGTTCATCATGGAAAATGTGATAATAATACAAATTCTTCTTTTGTCAGATAATGATTATGTAGTCACTGGATGTTCATCACGCACAAGCCGCTTTGGAAAGAAGTTAAGTTTATTGATCATGATAACCACTGGTACACAAGGAAGGTGAAAGAGGCAATTCACATAAAACTGCACCCTAATAACATCAACAGGGATAACGGAATTGAAATTACCCTTACCCTCTTGGAATAAGAGAATAACTATAAATTAAATAAATTGAAAGGGTAAGTGTTACATTACCTTGCCAATAACATCCAGTGTGACCCTAGCAAATTCATCAAGCATTCTAACTTCAGTCTTTCCATCGGCCATTTCTCTCAACTTCATTACAAACGCATTACAGCTGGTGTTAAAGGCACCCATCAAATTTATCAGGTATTTGCGGTGAAAAGCTGGGTTTAACGTCGACCTTTTACGCTGCCAAACGTCATGGTTTACCTCCGTCAAAATTCCTCTGCCGGCAAATCTTGTACCGTAAACATAACCTATAAGAGAGTAAACTCGTGCGGCCTTGGGTGAATTTAGCGTTGTGAGGCATTTCTTCGCCATTTGTGGGTCGGATAAATGCACGATGGGAATGTGGTAGACCCAAACAACGAAAACCGGACCGTATTTCCGATACAAGTCAAACCATATTTCCCCTAAACTCTTACCACGTAACTTTTTCTCCTTTACAAAGAACGGTCGGTTGCCTGAGAAGAAACTATCTCTAGTCGGTCCAGGGATATGTCGGTAAATCCAGTGTATGTACGCGATGTAGGCCGTAAACGAGAGAAACAAGACGAGAAGAATACAAAACAAAACTAAAGAAGCTAGAATCACGAGCGTGAAGGTCATTCTCACCCGCTTCGGACAGAAATCATGTTTAAGTAATGCACCTATCAATGTTAGGCCCCAGGGTGGCGGGGGCGTACGGTGGCCCACAACTGCCACGGCAATATTGCTTTTATTGTTTTTGCCGTGTGGAATTTGTTATTAATAACAAATACCACACGGCAAAAACAAAAGTGTCACGGCAATATCAAATTCCCCACTGCAAAACCAAAATGCTCACGGCAATAACAAATACCTCAGTGCGGCAAAACCAAAAAGCTCACGACAAAACCAAAAACTCACGGCAAAACCAAACGGCTCACGGCAAAACCAAAAACTCACTGCCGAAAACAAAAGATAATGACAGGCCTACACCTGGGCCTACACGGACTCGATCCCCTCGTGAGTTGTGGTAGCGATGCATTTTAGCCTTCAGTCAAATCTTCGCTCTAACGATCGAGCGTAATTATCTTAAAGAGATTTGCCTCTCTTGTATGATATAATCGGAGGCTTTGTATAGATGCTTTTCAGCAACGGCTGGTTTTGTATGACAACCCAGTGTTCCATTAAACTACTGGGTGATATGTCGTGACAAATGGCAAAACTCTCGTTTTAGTGTTTTTTCTTTGTTGGAGAGCCAACTTTCCACTAAGGTGCGGGATTGCAGAATATCAAAATATCAAATAAACTGTGAGATTTTGATATTATCATGATAACTATATCAAAATATCAAATTAACTGTGACATTTAATAATATCAGAATATCATGATAATATCAAAATATCGATACCGATATCATCATATCATATGTTGGCCTAGATGTGACTAAGTGTGGAGTGGCTTGATATTCTGATATTATCATGATATTCTGATATTATCATGATATATCAAAATATCAAGCCCTTCTACACGTAGTCACATCTAGGCCAACATTTGATACTATGATATCTGTATCGATAATTTGATATTATCATGATAATCTGATATTATCATGATATACAAAATATCAAGCCCCTCCACACTTGGTCACATCTAGGCCAACATTTGATATCGGTGATATTTTGATATTATCATGATATTTTGATATTTTGCAATGTCGATATTATCATGATATTTTGATATTATCAAATGCTTGTTGATATATCTTTCGTATGCCATCTCACGGTGATATTTTGATATTATCATGATATTTTGATTTATCAAAATATCAAATTAACTGTGACATTTTGGTTATATTAATATCATCATATTTACATAAAAACCATAATCATCACAAATGTGTGCTGCCTCGTTCTTTAAGCGTGCGGAGCATAACTCACGGTCTTAAAGCCTGTTGCACTAGAAATGCGATCACAAATCCAGATCAACGATAGCGCGGCACGTAAACAGAGAACAGAACGAAACCAACACAATGCCTTTCAGCGTTTACCTCAAAGAAAGTGATAACACGTGAATATACCTCCCTCTTTAATAGCGCAGTGTGCAAAAAGCAACAACAGGTCTGTTAAGAATGTCCTTTTATTTTCACTTCGCACGCATAATAACACATAACAATTACTATTCCAATGATTTCAATAAAACTACTACAGAAAATGTCCCTGTTTACAACAACTTCTTTCGATCGTTTTAACTCTGCCTCTAAGTCAGTATTGAAGCGTTGGTTGACAAACCAGAACAACAGGTTCCTCTTAAACTGAGTCATCTTACGAGTAAGGTCAAAGTACTGTTTTAATCTCTTAAACCCCTGTTCGCAAGATTCAGTATTCACACCCCTGATTTCATGAAACTTCAACAGATGCGGGTGAAAAAGACAATTCGGATTTTCAGGTGGCATACAAACATCTTCAGTGTGTTTGGAGACATGAAAAATGTCTACTAGAAATTGGACATTATCTATTAACAACTTTGCCCCTGCACTACCATTTTGAGCTTGATTTTTCAAAAAAGGCATCAAACCACAAGCCCTATCGTACCCTAGGTACCTGAGTCTCTTGAAATGCTCCAAATTGCTACAAAATGTTCTAAGGATAAAAAGAAATACCTGGGTGTAAGATTCGCTTGAAAACATTTCGGTCATACTTACAACAATGCCACAAGGCCTTATAAGAGCAAGCCTGCCCGCAGTTGTTTGGTAGAATAGCAAAATGTTTTCTTTCCTTTTACATCCCTTGGCACTCTGCTGTGCCAAACATTCTTCTTCAGATAACAGACCCGCCTCCACTCTCGCGGTATTAAATTCCAGCGGAACAGTAAATACTTCTGCTGATGTTTCTGCAGTCAGCGACAGGTGACTTCTACAGAATTTTGATGGCTTTTGGCTCTTTCCCCCGGGAAGTGGTTAATTCGGCCACACTTAGTCACATCTAGGCCAACATTTGATGTTATGATATCCGTATCGATATTTTGATATTATCATGATATTCTGATATTATCACGATATATCAAAATATCAAGCCCTTCCACACTTAGTCACCTCTAGGCCAACATTTGATATTATGAAATCCGTATCGATATTTTGATATTATCATGATATTCTGATATTATCATGATATATCAACCAATCTTGTTATTTTGATATTAGCATGATATATCATGCCATTTAGCAGTGGGAATATCAAAATATCATAGCCCCTTATCAAAAATGATATATCATGATATTATCACTAAAAACTGCTAGAAATGTATGACAATATATTTGATATATCAAAAGTGATAGCAATGCTTGATATAATGATATTCTGCAATATCGCACCTCACTCCAACTTTCTGTCTTCGAAGCAGACTCCTGTTAGGGACCTCTCGATGAAGGTATTAGGGTATCCTCGCGTTTTGACGCGTAGTTTGAAGTTTGAGAGGCACTCTTCAAATGTGGTCTGTGTCGACGCCTTGGATAAAACCTCGTTTTACACCCGGAAGGTGACATGAGGTGAAATGCATGTATTGAAAGGTTTCTGTTGGCTTATAGTGGCAACAATCATCATGAATAAAACAGGCTAAATAAAGGAGGCCCAAGTTCAACTCGACAACAGAGAGCACTACAAGCCCTTAAAACAACCTTGGTGAAAGACACGCAACAAAGAGTGAATCAAATTATCACTCAGCTCCACCAAGGTAACCAGCACATAGATGACATGACGGCTAAATGGCTTTCACAAACTCCTAGTCCGCCTAGAATGCCTATCTTCTATACCCTAACAAAAATCCACAAGCCTAAACCAGTCGGGAGACCGATCATATCCGGGTGTGAAGGCCCAACAGAGAGAATATCATCATTTGTGGATAGACTGCTCCAGCCAGTTGCTCAAAGGCAAAAATCCTACATTAAGGATACTACAGACTTTATTAACTTTGTTGAAAAAACTAAAATACACCAAGACACTATCCTAGTGTCCATGGATGTCACAAGCTTGTCCACAAATAATACCACAGGAGGAGGGAATAAGAACATTTTGCCGGGCATACGACATATTTCACAATAACAACCCTCCAATCCCGACAAACTACCTTAGGGAAATGCTTGTTTTAATATTTAAGGAAAACTCATTCCAATTCAATGGCGAAAACTATCTGTAAACCCATGGTACTGCTATGGGTACTAAGATGGCAGTTGCATTTGCAACATCTTCGAATTCAGTGGCAGAAATTGAAACTGAACTCATTCGCCAGAGCAAAATCAAGCCAATTAAAAATTGGAAACGTTACATTTGTGATGACGTTTTCTCCTTGTGCGAACCAAAACAAGCAAGACATCGATTTATTCATTGAACAAGCTTAAACCAGTTCCACCCTAACCGGATCAAATTCACAGCTGAGATTTCAGAGAGGGAAATCACTTTCCTCGACACAATAGTATACAAAGGGGATAGATTTCAAACTGACTCTATCCTGGATATCAGGACCCACTACAAGCCGACAGAGACCTTCCAATACACGCATTTCACCTCATGTCACCCTCCGGGTGTAAAACGAGGTTTTATCAAAAGGTCTCAAAGGCGAAGCAACACGACACCTCAGAACAAACTCTTCACAGACTACATTTGAAGAGTGCCTCTCAAACTTCAAACTACGCCTCAAAACGCGCGGATACCCTAATAACTTCATCGAGAGGTCCCTAACAGGAGTCTGCTTCGAAGACAGGGTTGTAGGTCGATTAGCCCCCAAGTCGATTAGCCCCTAGTCGATTAGCCCCCAAGCTAAGAGTGATTAGCCATCAAACAAATTATCTATTATCAAACACACTCGCGATCTAACTTACTACATGGACATTCTAACAAACCTGGGATGGTCCACGAATCAAACTTTTTAATGTAGTTAACCAGTGCGGTCGAGACAAATCGGTTGATCTGATGGATTAGATCTGTATCTTGTAAATTTGTGGCTATTAATTATTTTGAAATAATAAAGAGTAAAGGAAGGAAACCCGGTCACGTTCAACTAACGAACAAACGAACGATCTTAAACTTACTGACTTCAATCCCATGTATGAGTAAAATGAAGAGAAACCTGTAGCGAAAGAGTAATCTACTAAGTCAGGCGGCTGACTAAGTCGAAAACAGATCTCCGTCAAAGGGGCTAATTGACGTCTTAATTGTTTGGGGGCTAATCGACTTACTGGGGGCTAATCGACTTATTGCTAATCGACTGGGGGTTAATCGACTTGGGGGCTAATCGACCGGATACCGAAGACAGAAGGTTGGCTCTCCAACAAAGAAAAAAGACTCAAACGAGAGTTTTACCATTTGTCTCGACATATCACCCTGCAATGCGTGACCTGACAAAGATCAATCAAAGGATTGGAATGATAAAGAGAATACGACATCTTTTGCCTCTACATGCTAAGTTAACACTATACAATTGTTTAATCATCCCACTGTTTGACTATGGAGATACAGTGTGGGGTGATAAAAATAACGACACGCTTATGGGTCAGCTGCAAGTTCTTCAAAACAAGGCAGCCAAGGTCCTGCTTAATTTATCACCAAGAAGTTCATCAACCGAGGCACTAGATCGTCTGGGCCTAAAGACCCTCTTAAAGAGACGACACTTCCATCGCTGTGTTATGATGCAAAAATATCTGTTGGGGGAAATTGATTTTGAATTTGACGTTAGACGCAATAGTAGTTTTCATTCTTATCCAACTCGTAGAAGTAATGATTTACACCTTCCTCGCGTGCGTACCAATTGGGGCAAGCAAACTTTCATTTACCAAGTCTCTAAGGACTGGAACAACTTAGACAATGACATTAAAAACTGCAAATCATTGTCCGTTTTTAAAGCAAAGCTTAAATGTTTGTGAATGATGCACTCTCTGATTGTTTAGCTATTTTTAAATTCGTTTGATATTGTGAAAGCATTTTTTAGGTAATTTTGTTTTATTTTTAATTTGCAGGGCCCCACTGAAAACCGCCAAGGCGAGTGGGCTCCCTGGATAAATATCATTATTATTATTACTATTATTATTATTACCTAAAGAATTTTAATGGAAAACTGGGTTGTCATACAAAACCAGCCGTTGCTGAAAAGCATCTATACAAAGCCTCCGATTATGTCATACAGGAGAGGCAAATCTCTTAAAGATACGCTCGTTAGAGCGAAAATTTGACTGAAGGCTAAAATGCATCGCTACCACAACTCACGAGGGGATCGAGTCCGTGTAGGCCTGTCATTATCTTTTGTTTTCAGCCGTGAGTTTTTGCTTTTGCCGCGAGCCTTTTGCTTCTGCAGTGAATTTTTGATTTTGCCGTGAATTTTTGGTTTTGCCGAGAGGTTTTGGTTTTGCCGTGAGTTTTTGGTTTTGCCGTGAGTTTTTGGTTTTGCCGTGAGCCTTTTGGTTTTCCGTGCGCTTTTTTGGTTTTGCCGTGAGCTTTTTTGGTTTTGCCGTGAGCTTTTTTGGTTTTGCCGTGCGCTTTTTTGGTTTTGCCGTGAGCTTTTTGGTTTTGCCGTGAGCTTTTTTGGTTTTGCCGTGAGCTTTTTTGGTTTTGCCGTGCGCTTTTTTGGTTTTGCCGTGAGCTTTTTTGGTTTTGTCGTGAGCTTTTTTGGTTTTGCCGTGAGCTTTTTGGTTTTGCCGTGAGCTTTTTTGGTTTTGTCGTGAGCTTTTTTGGTTTTGCCGTGAGCTTTTTGGTTTTGCCGTGAGCTTTTTTGGTTTTGCCGTGCGCATTTTGGTTTTGCCGTGGGGAATTTGATATTGCCGTGACACTTTTGTTTTTGCCGTGAGGTATTTGTTATTGCCGTGGCAGTTGTGGGCCACCATAGGGGCGGGCTACCCACGGGAAATTGACTGAGAGTGACCTACCCTGGGTAGGGATTTTGACATTTAAGCGGTGCCCTAGGGTCGGGAATTTGACATGGCCGCCATCTTGGAAGACCGAGAGAAACTGGAAATGAGTGACCTGCCATCTTGGTAATACCCAGAAGTCACAGTCACCAGAGGTAAATGACCTCTGCTTTTCTTCAAAGTATCAAGACAACATGAGCGAAAGAAAGGTAAGGAAATCTGATAATGCCCAAGAACAAGTCCTGTGGATACAATGTGACACATGTGACATGTGGTACCATCAAGTTTGTGTTAGAGCATCTTGGCCCCCTGTATTATGCCCTGCAAAGGATGACATTTTCTGACACTGCCTCTCTTGTTTTGCGGTGAACAATATGTGAGGTTGTAAAAGACATATCCTTTCCAACCTGTTACTCCGGAGGCGGGAAATTGACATTTAGAAGGTGCCTGGGGGTGGGGAATTTGACTCTGGCTTCCATTAAAATGTCAAATTCCCCTGGGTCTGCCCCCCCCCCCACCACCCTGGGGCTTAACATTGATAGGTGCATAACTAGCTTCACATGTTGCACAACCCGCAAACGAACGTGACAAGAGTTAAGCCAAGTTGGGCTCATGTGATATTTGCGTGGATTCTCAGTTTAAAAACGTTCAAATACTTCCGGTGTCCCCTGTGACTCTACACAGGAAAAATAGTCGTCTCTGGAAAAATTAGCGCTAGAATTTTGCCACTTGTCGACAACTTGGCGATAAATACAGTGTATGTAGTGTAGTGGCAATCACCTTACTTACTTATACTTTGGCCCAAGTGTGAAATTCTTTAGGTCACGTAATCCACGGTAGTTCACATGGTGATGGACAAAACACTGACCCCCAGCAGGAGCCCATCAATACGCTCCTGCCCCCAGTCCGTACCCCAATGGACTAGTCAAATTCATTGCTCCATTATAATTATTCAAAATGGCGCGCATCGTTCCACAAGGCCTTCAGCCCCCATTTTGAATAATTATACTGGAACAATGAATTTTGGCAGTCCATTGGGGTAGTCTCTGGACTGGAGGCAGAGATTGCAACCCCTTTTGAAGGAAAATAGGGAGACTCTTTTGGCACCGAAGGCGCCAGTCTCTATGGGGTCCGGGGGCATGCCCCCAGGGAAATTTTGCAAATTTAGGTTCTCCCAAATGCCTTTCCCTGCGTAAGGTCTCTAGTTTATTCTTGCATAAGGTCTCTAGTTTATTCTTATCACAGACATCTCTGGGCTGTTCTTTACTGTTGTTAATCCATCTTTTCAGAATCAAACGGAGATTTCTTTTAACATTTTTACACCATGGCCAAATCGAAAATTCATGAATGATTAATCTGTAAATGTCCACAAGGCATAAATGCATTCAGCGGGATGCCACACTGTTATATTCTCGGGCATGCTTGGGCATATAATTCATGGTAGGCCACCATATATAGTGTTTACGGGGGTATATAAGGGTTTACAAAAGTATATCCTTGTAAACCCTTGTATACCCCTGTAAACACTATATATGGTGACTATGTCTTAGTACCATGAATTACATGGCCATGCTTGTCTGCCATTTTTGGACCTCCAAATAGAGTAAGACTGCTGGCCTGATGAGTCTGCACAACACGAGGTGAGAGACTGCAGGGTGAGATATAATACGAGAAGAAAGTGTACTACACCGCCAAAAAATATTTAAGATTTTCATTTTTTCCTCTTTTTTCAGAATTTTATGATAAATCGGGAGACTTTGATTAGAATCGGGAGAGCGGATAGCAACACATCAAATCGGGAGGGTTGGAATCCCTGTGGAGGTCAGTGTTTTGTCCATCACCAGTCCACATAACGAAGACCGACTACCGAAGATCGAAGACCCAAAACAGCTGTTTAATCAAACACGGTTTAAAATTGTTTCCTTCGTAAAAGCTGTTTACTGACGTTGTCGACTAAAAATTTAGCGCAAATGGAAAGAACATGTCAAAGTTTAAATCCTGTGTAAAACGCCGTTTTCCAGTGAATTAGGTCACCTGTTTTCACGTTTTAAAACCTGGTTTAACTAAACATGTTTAGTTGGTGTGAATGGGGCATAGGACTACATGCGGCTACATCAACTTAGTAAATTTTATACGCTGTGCACTTTATTGCCCCCGCAGGGTTTTGGCCCAGAGGCCAAAACCCGAGGAGGCATCATTGTAGTCTGCGCGTATATAGAGTATATATATAATATACCAGACAAAATCTCGAGTTGGCCAAAGTGCGACCGCAAGTAGTATCGGTAGGTGTGATAAAATGCCCGCAAGTAGTATCGGTAGGTGTGATAAATTTGCCTGTACGGTGATTGGTCAATGATGACTAAGATAAACGACAGATGACAACAAGTCAACAAACTACGCTAGCAAACGTTGACTGAAGTTTTTTGCAGTTGCTTTCGAAGTTTAACTTTCGCAATTGATTTCATCAAAAGCAAGAATAGTACGTATTGGTCAAGAAATTTCTGTTGTTAGCGTGTTGCGAACTGCTGTGGTTCGCTTGCGGGATTGCGTAGAGCCTTCGTTCGGTTGCAGGATTTGAGAAGAGCTCTCGTTCGCTCGCAGGATTGACAGACTCAATCCGAAATCGAGATTTGTCAGACATAATAGACTCAAGCCAGAACCAAGATAAGTTAGCACCTGAGATAACTTCAAAAAGAGTTAAAGAAGGAAAATTTTTGAAAATATCACGAGCAGTGAAACTCGACTAGCGCGCCAGCTGTCGATCGTGTGATTTCGGCTTTTTCAGTGGGGGACACTTTCTATTAAAATCATTTATAACATTTTTTCACAAATCAGAGGACAAAATCAATACAGACAATTACTTATACAGAAGTTTCAATATTACTTTACTCCCAGCAGAAAAAGCAATTACTATCAACCTCATTCCTTCCCTTGCCACCTCCAAACTTCCTCTTTCAAATCATGCAAAGTTGTCATTTATCACCAAATATCAAAAGACAAACAGATACAAGTACTCAAGGTCAATTAGAGCGGGGGCAGCTTAAGTGTTAACTATTCCTAGTTCTATAGCAAGATTTGTCAAGTCATAATGCACCACGTTTTTCAATTTCTAACATTGTCTTACATACCGAAGACATAGTGGCTACTAGCCTTCGTAGCCACACAAACAGTAGTTACGGAAAAAGACAAAAACGGGAATGAAAAGAACTGTAAAATGGTAGCGTTCACAAGGGCAGACTTTCATCAAATGTCATACAAAGGGAAAAGCGTTTGACATACGACGAAATTAAGGGCTCGAAATTAAGAAAATTACGTGGACGCAGAATTTTAGTGGCAAAATGAAAAAGTTAGTGGAAAAATTTGGTTCTGTCCTCGCATACCGGTACATGAGGAATAACCATTGTATTTTCTTTCTTTAGAAGACATTGCTTAGCTCTAATGCATTGTTTGGTCTTTTGTACCGGCTCTTGTGTACCGGTACACGAGGGCAGAAGCAAACATTTTGACCAACGTTAATTGCGAAGACTTGGCGAAGGTCAAAGTCCAATAGCCTTAGCATAATATGTAGTCGCATTTTTGAAACGAACGCGAATTTTTTGTCGCAAAACAGAAAAATCTAGTCGCTTTTGCGACAGTATTGGTCGCAATTTCGAGCCCTGCCGCAGGTGACAGACAAAACACGAACCCCCAGTCCATAGTCTACCCAAATTCATTGTTCCAGTATAATTATTCAATATGGCGGCTGAAGGCCATGCTGAACGACGTATGACATTTTGAATAATTATACCGGAACAATGAATTTGCTTAGTCCATTGGGGTGGTCCATGAACTGCGGGTCAGTGTTTTGTCCATTGCCCCTGCCACATGATAAAAAAGTGGGGCCTTTTAAATAATGAATAATTTATATTCGAACAGAGATGTCCTTTATTGACCCAGTATTTGAAACGCAGTAACTACTATACTTAAGTACAAACTTTAAATAATTTGTTTATGAAACAGCAATAAATGTGAAAAAATTCATAAGCAAATTAGCAACCTCGTTCTCAGGGCTTTTCCCTAGAAAGAAAAATGACGGACGGGAAAAGCCCTGGGAACTAGCTATTATTTTTATTGCATTTCAAAATGTGGCTCTCCAAGGAAGATAACTGCTAAATTTATAACAGGGGAGTGGGTTATGTCCCCGTATACCGGTACACGAGCGAATAACCATTGTATTTTCTATGTGTAGAAGTGATTGCTCTAATGTATTGTTTGGTCTTTTGTATCGTACTGTTACTGCAAACGTGCTTACCAATTTGCACGTCCATTACACCGTGCATCTTTCCATCCATAGTAGCAGTATTTGCCTAATCTGGCGTCGTTTAGGCTGGTAACTTAATTCTTTGTTTCATTTTTCAGCCACTTAGCTCGATTAGCCTTAGCTATTTCTAAGTGGCTGTGCTCTGTTTTTTATTGTTATTTCTTCATATTGCACGTATTTATCTTTATTGTAAAATTTTTCTGGGCACGAAATAAAGATTGTTGTTGTTGTTGTTTCAACGACCATAACAGCGGGTACAAATCAAGGTTATTTAAAAATTGAAGCATAACCTAGCGTAAGCCTACCTACTGTACAGAAACAACGTTTGTAAGTATTAATTTGTCGTCTTATTTCGCTTAGCCTTCTGTTTATTTCCTATTGATTTATTTATTGTGATACTTAGCCGTAACACGTATTTGCTTTCGCTTTCATTTCTTAACTCGTAGAAAGACATGAGCGCCTTGGAATTGTTTCGATTATGCATTGTTTATATCGGCTCTTGTGTACCGATACAAAAGGACAGAACCGAGGAGGGAGCGAAAGACGAAAAGCTTAAAGGCCCCAATACTATCATAATATTCATTTTCTTCTAACTGTTCCCATTTACTTGTTATGATACTAAAGACGCACACGAGCCAAAGGCCCACAGGGCCGGAGCTTATCCCGGTTTCTGTAGCATGAAGCACCTGGGAGTATTACTACTCCCCCCTGGATGGGATGCTGGTCCATCGTAGGGTCACCCCCAGCATTATATCAGTGGTACCCATTTATACACCTGGGTGGAGAGAGACAGTGTAGAGTTGGGTCTTGTCTCAGGAAACAACACAGTGCCAGCACCAGGGCTCAAACTCCAAACCTCCTGCTCGGAAATCCGGCACAATAACCACTACACTACTGTGCCTCCACTGCTATGATACTAGTGAGGAGAATTTGTTTAAATATCAATACCACTCTTTTTTGGTGACCAATTTCATTATTCTCATAGCCTGAATGGTCGATAGACAGTAGATATTGTAATAAGAAATTGGATGATGGTCACCGCTGGGACTTTAAAAGGGTTAAGAAGAATTCAAGGTGTGGACACTGGGGATTTCACTAAATGTGAAAAGTTTATGTAACCCCTTTTGGAGCAACACAGTTCATTTACAGACTGAATAACATACATGAAAAAATTACTGGATTCTGATTGACTGACAGCAGTGCAGTTCAAGTGTAACACCAGTGAAAAAGTGTAACACCAGTGCAAATTACTCATTGAAATTCTGGATTATGTTTGGCTAGAAGTGAGTAGGAAATTTTTTTAAGCCAATGGTATCACGTAAAATGACTTCCTGAGTGAGAAAAAATGGCTACATAAATCAAGGAAGGTTTTCTCTGGCCAATATTCTTTTTTCATGTTTAGGTATATTATTAATATTTAAATAAGTAATCATACGGTTTTTCTTGTTAAATTTGGAATTAATTTGCACTTGCAAGTTTTTCAAAAAGCTGAAATTGCACTCATCATAACGGCTCGTGCAATGCCAGCTTTTAGCAAAACTCACTCATGCAAATCAATCCCAAATTGAACTTGAAACTGTGCGATTACTGTTACGAATACATCGTTTAGAGACAGTACCATCTTAAAGTTGGGTAACACAGTTACCCAACAAGAAACCACTCCTGCCAAAGGTTGCTTAAACTATGATATGCAGGGAACAAAGCAAGGGAAAAAGAGAGCCAAAAATCACAATCAGTGGGATTCTCCCACAAATGAAGGGTGGCAAATTTACCACCCATGCAGTTTTTTGTCTAATGAAAGATTGAGACTGTAGAGAATCAACCTGTAGCATCCCCAAAACCCACTGCAATAAACAACTGAACCACATTTAAGCCACTCAGTCATCTACACAACAATGATGCTAACAAAAAATATATATATATATATAAAAAACAGAAATATGACCAAACACCAGACACCTTCAAAATGTTACAAAAGACTGCAAGTAACTAACAACAGATAACTTCACATACTTCACATTGCTCAAGCAAGGGTTGTAATTTTTTTTCTACCACATTGTGTATGTGAGAAGGTAAGCAGGATATGCCATGTCTAGCTTGTAAATAATGTACACCTTAGTGTTATTGGTTGTACCACTCACGCTGTCATAACGTAAGTTAGATCCTGGTTTCTGGGGAGGCATTCTTAGCCGTATGTCTGGTGGTAGCGTCACACTATCCCCTGTCAAAACATGGGCCAGGAAGACCTGGTAGCATTGCTTCTGTGGGTCGTAAAATGTAAAACCCTGGTGACAGTACAAGGCCTGCTGGGCAAAGTATGAGCCTCGTCCCCAGAAGCCATCTGCAGAATAGCGCATGTCAAATCCATCTTCACCTTTCCAAATAAAGGCTGGATTTGTGGTTTTTGTTCCATGGAACAACTCCATTTCATTGATACAAGTTGGTCCTGTAAGAAAACAATATTTTATGTCAAAAATATTATGATCTAAAGTAGTTTTTGTCAAGAGCCCTTGTACATAGAGGATGGAAAAATGACATGACCTTTAGATTATATTTATGAATACATCATTTGAATTCTCTTTAAGTGATGTAAGGAATGAACCGTCCAATGGCTATGCAATCATAGATCTACAATCTGAAAGGTTAGTCTAGTAATACTACTAGTAGTGCACAGAGGTGAAAAACAGTCAGAAAGATTTGTTGATAAATAGGTAGAAGCAATCTCACAAGGCTATGTTACTCAACAACAAACAGGAATCCATAAGACTTGAAACATGCAGCTGCCTTTGAATGTCTTCAACCACAGCTTTTTCACATTCAATCTACCAAGTAACATTATTTGTATGTAATCAGAAACTGATAATACTTGAAACATGCAACTGCCTTTGAATGTCTTCAACCACAGCTTGCCAACATTCAATCTACCAAGTACCATTAGTGTAGGTAATCAGAAACTCATAATACTTGAAACATGCAACTGCCTTTGAATGTCTTCAACCACAGCTTGCCAACATTCAATCTACCAAGTACCCTTATTTGTGTATGTAATCAGAAACTTGCGACATAATACTTGAAACATGCAACTGCCTTTGAATGTCTTCAACCTCAGCTTGTCCACATTCAACCTACCAAGTATATAGTACCATTATTTGTGTATGTAATCATAACTATAACAAAATTCTCAAATCTGATTGGCTATCAACTGCCCTGATTTCAGCCATAATAGGACAGTCAAATAGGACAGTACGCGTCATGCCTGAGTAATTGGACAGTACGCGCCATCATGCACGCGCTTAAATGGCTTTTTTTTTTCACTGCTAGCAAAACAAATCTTGGAATTTCACGTGTTTTGATTAAGAAAAAAATAAGTTTACATATAAAAAAATTTTGTTAAAGTTATGATTAATTGGTAATAAGACTTCGTGTCGTCCAATTCGGTCTGCAATCATACTCGTGATTAAACAAATCGGACTCCCGCTACGCGGTCGTCCGATTTTGTTAATCACTCGTATGATTACAGACTGAATTGGACTCCACTCAGTCCTATTACCATTACTAATCAGAAATTCAATACTTGAAACTCAATATCATATGTGGAAAATCATGAGAAACAGAATGAACCAAGAAAATTGGCTTCAGCAGTTACATTCTTTCCAGGAAATACCCACCTCTGTTGAACACATGGTGGATGCGTAATTTTTTCAAATGCATGTTGTTTACAACACACCAAACAAAAGAAACAGAAACTGGGGCAAGCAGTTTTCTAATATGGTAGTTCAGGGCTTGCAATAAGATTTGAAGTAGGCGTCTGCCCATATCACAGTAGGTGGCTGTGAAAATTTGGTGGCCGAAGGCCACCTTTTCTAGGGGGGATCTTGGGTTATGCTCTCCCAGAAAATTTTTATATTTAGAAGCTCGGAAATGTGATTTCCATCTATCGTGAGATGAAAAAGCAAAGTTAATGACGAATATTTATCATTAATATAAATATATATCTTATATTTTTGAAGTATTTGTTGACAAATATGGTCAAGTACACAGTGACTCTATGACTCACAGCCAATGGAGCTCTGGTGGTATAGCTGGCTTCTAATGAAAGCCCTGTAGTTTGGAAATATTTAATCTGGACAAGCTGACGTGAATGCATGTTACAAGTTTCAAATCCTATGGGTTTCTCAGTGCTTTCAATAAGATTTGAAGCAGGTGGCTACCTCATGTAAGCATGCGGTGGAGTTGACTAAAGTTCCTTCATATTATTTGTTCATAAGCACATTAATGCAAGACATATAGCTGGCAATTTGGAAGAGAGCACTAGCTGGAGTTTCCGCGGGAGCCCAGTCTTATTGACAGCACTGGTTTCTAGAAACAAACCATTTTTGTCTTTCAAAAGGTGTCTCTGTATAGCATATTTCTTGTAGAGCCAACTGTTCTGAACACGCTGAATGTTGGTGACACGCGCTAGCTTCAGGCTTCTTTTGAGACTGTGCTCAATGTGATCCCATTCAGCCGATCCTGGACGCACACTGATCAACTCCGTGCTGTTACTCTGCTGCTGCTGCTGCCAATATTTGGGTACAGCCAGTTCCTCTTTTGTAATGAGGTTTATGCCCCTGTTCAGGCAGCAATTGAAAATTATTATTCAATTATAAAACCTTTCCTTTTAATAAGAAGGAACAGGGCATCAATAGATATAATATAGTACTAATGAATAAAAATTCTAGCGGTGAGACGTTTTTCAAATGGGTGTCAACATTATCTGTAAATTACTTTGGTTCTGATTTTATAGCAAAAATGAAAATCTGCTCTCATTTATCATCTAAAAATAGAGCTACATCATCATGATACATCAGGCGTACCTGATTTCTGCTCTAGAGCCTGGATCGTCATTATCCCAAGGGACCCTGAATATTGCCGATTCCTTCCCTCGGCCATCATGCAAAACCATTTTATAGAAGTTTACCAATGAAGGTTTTGATGAACCTGGCAAGCTAAGCTGATATGGCTGATGGCTTTGGCTCTTGTTAAATTCCTTCTCCAAAACATTGCATTCTGGTTCAGTGAATGGCACCATTTTGCCATCCTCTGCTTCCCAAAACCATGTAACTACTACACTTGGTGTCTTCTTTATGACCACACCCTGAGTCAAAATGTTGGGGCTCTTTCCAAGCTCTCTTCCAACAACAGCCACACAGTTTTCTTCATCTGCATGTCGTTCCAACAAGGAGCTGATATATTCAGGGTTGGCATCTGGGAACACCTTTCTCAAAATTTCTAAATCACTGAGAACAGAAGCACAAATTTGCCTCTTACTTTCTAGGTTATGAAAACATCCTTTGGGTTTGCCTTCAACAGCAGTGTTTAACATTTCAGCTGTATCTGACTCATAGGAATCTTTTGATAATAAAGTCTTTGTCTTGGCTGTCTGAATACCAGATGTACTTGGGCCGAGATCAGAAAATGTGTTATTACCTGCACTAGACAGAGTTGTTGTTGAAGTATGTGTAGACGCTACGATGGTAGACAATTGTTTATCACATGACCATTTTGGAAACAGAGAACCATTACGTTTTCCTGGACTTGATGGTTGTTTATGGCAATGGAAAGATGAGTCTGAATTGCCTACAGATCTCCTGCCCTGGCCACACTCAGTTGTATACCTTTGTATTTTTCTAGGTGACATTCCAGAATCACTCCAACATCTGCTGTAAGAGTTTTTTGTATCAGAGTCCTTACGTTTCAACGGGAAATGAACTGATTCCTTGCTCCTGGTGTAATCTCGTTTTCTCATACTGCAAACATCTGACACTGCTCTCAAGTCTGGGCAGCTTTCATTACAAGCATACTTGTCAGCATTTTTACAATCAGCAGCATCACCATCACATGAATCAAGGTTCTTCTGCTTGTAACCAGATGTACCTTTGCTATTTGAACCCTTACAGCTTAAAGTACTTTCCATAAAGTTGAGATTGGAATCAAGATATAGCATTGGTACAGTCTCACTTGATGAACAGCTAATGTTGCTTACCAGATTTTTAGTAGGCCTTGTTCCACTGACTAAAGATGGTGCTTTAGGTGAGAATTCCTTGATTGTGCTGTCTGCTTGTGTATACTTGATTGTGGTACTCGTTAGTGTATAACTTTTCTTATAATTTAATGAGTTCATTGAGTTCTGGCTTTCAAGAAGAACTGAAACAGTCTCTGACATACAATTTGCACGGTCAGTAAACATTCTCAAATGGTTCTTTAAGACAGCTCAGTCAACAAATGGAAAAATTTCACAAAGCATGTCAAGATTCTCTTTAAATCTCTTTGAATCATTTACACTGCTTGCAGGACTAGAGTCAGATGATAAATCCACAATTTCATGATCAGCTTGCTGCATCTTGCTATAACAAATAAAGAAAATACTTCATTGGACAATGTCACGTGGATATGACAAAGGAAGTCACCTCACAGGTTAAAACATTAAATGTTGATTTTGGGATTATTATGAATTTTGATCTTGCTGACAATGAAGAATCAGCCAGGAGATTTGGGCCAATAAGAATAAATATTTTCAATTAGTCTTAACCACATGAATATGGGTGGACCCCAGGGCTGGTTTGTTCAAAGCAGGGTTAAGGTAGCTAGCCCAGGTTTAGTGCCAAATTTAAATGCAGATATGAGAGCTAAAAAAGCACATTCAGTATAATTCTATTCGAATACAATTTGATGATTGTATGCTCTGAATTAAATAGAGAAAGTTATCGGAGAAAATGCTTTTTAAAAAGAGGAAAAGAAACCCGGGTTAAAATTTAACCCTGGGTTAGCGCCAATGGGCCTTCGAACAACCGGCCCCAGATCTACTGACTTATACCATACTCTTGGTATGACATTCCCTTGTCTGGTTCTGGTTAACGTGGGCCCCCATGGATACCAGTCTTTGAGCTGAACGGGCTACCCTGTTTAAATAAAGTTTTACTTAACTTTACTTTACTTTAACGTAAAAAACTACAAGTTTATGTTGTAAACGGAGTAAAAAGCTCTTCACAGTTCCACAGATTTCTAGCGCGACTGACACGAAGACGCAAGCTATGAGCACGATTGTCTAGTTCAATCCTGTTGGTTGGGCGGAACCTATAAAAGGGTTCGTGTTCACTTTCACGTCTACCGCAACGCCTTTTTGACCACATCGTCATAATTATCTCTGTTCTTTATTTATAATTACGTAATTTAGGTAAAGTATGACGAAATCTAACTTCGGGATGCAGCAAGTTAGCCTAATGTCTGCGTGTAAATTTCAAAACAAGTCTTACATGAACAATTCAAGGACAATAATTCACGAGTGAATACACACAGAATGTAGATGGGCCTATGTATCCATTGCTCATGAGTTGCTAACAACAAAAGCACAAGATTAAATGGACAAAACAAAGACAAATACTGATCGATGATAATAAGCTTACCAGGTCAGGTCCTGAGATGAAGAAGGGTCCCATATGACGAAGTTCCTGAAGAAGACTGTATGACCTGAATTCCCATTGGCTGATAGCAAGCCAATCCAATGGGACGATAGAGTCTGTATTCTTGTTTAATAATGGCTGCGCTCGGTAGCTAACGTAAACAACTCGTTTTTTTCTCGGTCTGGAAAATGATAAAGCATAAAGTAACGGTGAGGTTTGGTCCTTATATGTCGTGTGGCTTGTTAGAGCACCGTACTGCGCGACTGGAAGGACTTCAAGGTGAAAATTCGGACCCTTTTACCTGTTGTATATCGTTATGATTATGTGATGCCCTGAAAGTTAAGTTGAGAATTGAACTCCGACGACCATTTTGCTGTCTTATTTCGAACAGCCCTGTTAAGAAACGAGGGACATACAGTGGAGTTCGTTAAAACTCCAGACAGAGACGATGTCGAGTTGGTGGTTCACGGGGAGACCATCTATCGCTGTAAAATTCAGGATCTTCAGTACGGTACGCTGGTAACGTACTCAACGTCGTCGACTTTACGATTTGAGTTTATGAACTAAGCGTGCGTTCCTTTGGTATGATCAGGGTCTGGATTTGTTATCCGAGATAACACGGATCATGGAGCATCAAAGGAACCGATGAATGATTTGTCGGTTCTTCTGATGCTCAATGAAACTGAATGATCTCGGATCACAAATCCAGAACCGGATCAGACCAAAGGAACGCAGCCAAAGTAATACAGTGATTATTTATACTGCAGATCAGCAATTCCACTGCAATTTCATATTGTCGGGCCAGAATACCGTTTCAGTCATTTTTTTTATTAATTTTTATTATTATTATTTTTATTGTTTTTATAACACAGTGCACATTTCAGGCACTGGAAGATTGTGAAGCTCGGATCACTTCCCGTGATCCAAGACTTCCACAACTGAGTGGAAAGTCGAGATCCAGAGGGTAATTTTATCTACTCCACAATAGCTTTATCCCTCTATTATTATTATTATTATTATTATTATTATTATTATTGTTTTTATAACACAGTGCACATTTCAGGCACTGGAAGATTGTGAAGCACGGATCACTTCCCGTGATCCAAGACTTCCACAACTGAGTGGAAAGTCGAGATCCAGAGGGTAATTTTATCTACTCCACAATAGCTTTATCCCTCTATTATTATTATTATTATTATTATTATTATTATTATTATTATTATTATTATTATTGTTTTTATAACACAGTGCACATTTCAGGCACTGGAAGATTGTGAAGCTCGGATCACTTCCCGTGATCCAAGACTTCCACAACTGAGTGGAAAGTCGGGATCCAGAGGGTAATTTTATCTACTCCACAATAGCTTTATCCCTCTATTATTATTATTATTATTATTATTATTATTATTGTTTTTATAACACAGTGCACATTTCAGGCATTAGAAGTTTGTGAGGGTGGGATCACTTCCCGTGATCTAAGACGTCCACAACTGAGTGGAAAGTCGAGATCCAGAGGGTAATTTTATCTACTCCACAATAGCTTTATCCCTCTATTATTATTATTATTATTATTATTATTATTATTATTATTATTGTTTTTATAACACAGTGCACATTTCAGGCATTAGAAGTTTGTGAGGGTGGGATCACTTCCCGTGATCTAAGACGTCCACAACTGAGTGGAAAGTCGAGATCCAGAGGGTTATTTCATCTACTTCACATTAGCTTTATCCGTCTAGGTATCAAGCACTTTTCGTATGATTCTTGCTGTACCGAGGAGGGAAGCCTTCTGCAGCATGTCAAACGAGGGCATAAGATCTAGAGCGTTGAGCCCTCTTACAATGTGTGATTCCAGAAAATATCCATACCCCCCCCCCCTCCACGGATGGTTCATGGAAATTCCTAGGGGGTGGGGGGACTAAAGGGTAGAAATTTCCGAGGGGTATGGGGGATGCCCACAAGAGGAATTTTCCACAGGGTTGTAAAAGATGCGATCGATCGTACGAGGTACTTACGTGGATTATTTTGATTTGTAGCACAACAAAAATTAGAAATAAATGCCTTTTCGAGAAAAAATTTAGAGATGTTTGTCTCAAAACGTTTTTTTCCTTTGCTGGGCGTTCACTATCATCTCTCCGACGACGAACGGTCACTTCAATTTGGCTCGCACTGTACTGTGTTTACACGTGAAAAATCAAGATGGCTGACCGTAGCATATTAATACCCAGACCCCAGGTTCTCTCTGCCTACCGGAAAAAAACATAATTCTACAACGGAAGTTCATTCATTCGTTCTTTATTTCCCATAAAGTTGATCTATAAACTAGACCTTTAAACGCGCAAAATTATAGAGAAAGCAACGACTTTAAAAAATTTACGAAAGGCCATGAAAAAGAAAATAGGAAATTCCTGGGGGGTGGGGGGGGGGTATACATGACCCCTCTGGAACGGAAATTCCTAGGGGGTGGGGGGTCTAATCGGAAGAACCATCCGTGGGGGGGGGGGGGGTATGGATATTTTCTGGAATCACACAATAATAATAATGATAATAGAAGTTTATCACCTTTCTTGCAGTAAAAATACACTGAATTAACAAGGCAAGAAAAATAGAGTAACAATTAAAAATTAAGATTCTAACTAAACTAACTAATCAAAGGTATCTCTTAGTAAAAAAGGCCATGCATCTTTTAGTTATGGCGGGAGGTCGACTGGCTTTTGTTCGACCTGATCTCTTTATAAGAGATGGGATCATGTTCATCAATTTTCGTTAAGAAGGCGAGTGGATGTTCAGGTCTTTTCATGTGTCTTATAAATCTTTTGCATAGATAGACCCGTCTGTCTGCAAGTGCTTCTTCCTTTGCCAGTGTTAGGGTGCGGTCGTAAGAATTGTCAGGGAAAATTATCTTGAATGCCCTTTTTTGAATGGATTCAATGTTATCACTAAGGTAATTGTTTTGCCACGCCTGCACTGCAAACTCAAGAATTGGTCTCATATTAGCGGAGCTCCACAGCGGCTCGAAGAGCCGCAGAGCGGAGCCCCATAACTACCGTGCGAGGATAGAAATTGAGAAAACCATGCGTTTGAGTTTTCATGGTCATCGTGGCTAGCGGCATGGCTCGCGGGCGCGTGCGCCTAGCGACGACGACGACGACGACGACGATGTTGCCCCAACATGGCGGCCATAGTCATCCGGAATATTTAGAACGTCTTAAACCGAAACGAGGCTTTGTTTTTCGCGCGCTTTTCGCGGCTTGCCGCGGCTACACAACCTACAGCCAGCAGTCTACAATGTTTTGCTGAAGAAACGGATTATTCATAGCGGTTTTGGAGGAAAAATTTTCTTCCTACAAGTTTTCAAGCGTTTTTGGAGGGACATAAGCATAAAGCTGAGTTCTTTCTACAAGTTTTCAAGCATTTTTGGAGGGACTGTGTGAGGAGCTCCGCTTTTAGGTTTGCCTAAATCTATTTATACTTTTATACACTCTCAATAGGTCAGAACTATGGACACCTGCTCTTTTCAGTAGCTGAAGGGCATTAAGTCTCTTGGACGCTTTGCTGACCATGTGGTCTACGTGGTCATTCCATTTTAGATCTTCCTTAATAATTACACCCAGCAACTTATATGATGAGACATGCTCAATCATACAATTGCCAACAGACAAGGGTCTCATAACAATGTTAGGGTTTACCATAAAATTCACTACCATTTCCTTGCACTTTATAGGATTGAGTTTCATACTATGATCTATACAATAGTCATGCAGGTCCCTAACTGTAAGGTCTAATAAGCTAATAGAATTGCGAGGAATTATCTCAAAGATAGTTGTATCGTCAACATATTTACATCGAAGACGCCAATCAGCAAGGAGCCTGTTGATTACAAGGCCTGTTCGTACTGTGCCAAGGGCTCCGATGACAATGGGCAGTATTTATTATTATATAAAATTAAGCACAGGGTTTTTCCCTGGGGAGAAATATCCAATCAAGTCTTGTCCCAAGACCTCAAACTTCCAGCACTTTTCTGAGGATATGTGCCAATCCAAGGAGTGGCGACTTTTGCATTGTTCTTGTTCGATCTTTAATTCCTAGTTTCTCCAAGTGGCATGCCAGCTTCTTCGACACTGAACCCAATGCACCTACTACCACTGGCAACGCTTTTGTCCTTGATATCCAGATCCTTTGAATCTCTCTTGCCAGGTCTGGGTACCTTTCATACTTTTCAGTTTCTTTCTGTAGTACATTGCTATCTCCAGGAACAGCTATGTCCACAATGATTTTTTCCTTTGCCTTCTTTTTCTGAATTACAATGTCTGGCCTCATGTGATGGAGTACACGGTCTGTTTGGATGGTAACGTCCCACAACAGTTTTACTTCCTCATTCTCTTCAACGCTTTTGGGGGAATGCTCATACCATTTGTCACTGCAGTCAACTTCATATTCCTTGCACAACTCCCAATATATGACCCACCCAACAACAACATGTCTCTTTATATTTTGTCTGCGCAAGCTTGGGGCAACTACACAAAATATGCTGCACAGTTTCATCGTGACTACCACACATTGTGCATTTGGATGATACATTATTATTATTATTATTATTACTATTATTACCGTCTTGGGGCTTAATCACAACTTATAAAAGCGTTCTAGGTTTTTGGGTACTTGTTTAATTACGGTATTCTCTGTTCTGTTCATTTTCTCAGGAGGAGATGGAAAATTGGATCCTATATGTAAGGAAGCCCTTCAAGCAGTTAACAAAGCTTATTAAATTTACATTATTAGAACAAGTTCCTGTCCCAAAAACCGAATTTGCAATGTTTTTAAGTTGTGCTTTATTGATTATTTTGACAATAAAATTGTTACAATGAATACAGAGGTGATCTGTAGCTGTTTTTGGAGGAAAATTATAAGCTAATTCGTACTCTATATTTTTCTATTAAGTAAAAATGTGTTCCCCCTCCCACATGTTTAACTGCCTTTCAAAAATGTACCCCCTAACGATTCTACACCCCCGCTCCACCTCTCTCTTCTTAGGCCGTGGTTAACAATGGTCCATAAAGGGATACCAATAAAAAAATTCAGAAAAGACGACATTGTTCTAAATTATTGTCTTCCTATGATCTGTTTCAAAAAACGGAATCAAAGCTGATTCCCCACCCTCCCCCCCCCCCCCGCATTAAGTTGTCCAGTGAAAAGATAACAGAAACAAGTATAACACTGACTGTAGGGGAAGGGGGGGAGAGGGGAAGGGAAGAAGGCAACTCGCGCGTGCAGCAAAACCGCTAAATCTCTACACCGAAAAGCGAACATTCTAGAAGTTCATTGTACTGTCTCTTATCTGGCTTCTACCCAGGAACCTAAAAAAATGAAGAAAACTGGGCGAAAGCCCTTGAAAGTCTCCATCTCTTTATTTGTGCATTTAGGTGACCGCAAAATTTGATTAAAAACATCCTGTATACTAACAGATTTAATAAGTATCCCTGCCCGACTGACAAACCTCTGGACTAAGGAAAGTGTGTGCATTCACAGTTATAAAATCCTACATGGTCGTCTTGAAATCATAATGTATCGAACACTAAAAACACTGAAACATTCTATATTTCCTGGTCTCTTTTGAGACAATTTCATCCAAGTAATTTTAGTTTTGAAGCCACACTGCTGTTTGGCTGCGCAATGCACATAAAGGAAAATAGTTCAACAGTCTGGACTATGATCTTGGAAGTGTGATACCAAAGTTTATTCCAGGGCTTTGTTGATGAGGTTCTCTTGTTCAGAGTTGTGGTGATGTTTGTTTCCAGTCGCTGTTGACGCAGATGGCGCGCGGCCCGCATAGCTACAAAATAGAATTGGTCATCAGATTGTAGTTATACCCAAACTGAAGTGCTGAGAAACAGAATAGAAGATCAGAAGGTGGTACAGAGCTGAACTTTCTATCTTAGGGAGTGGGGGGAGGGGGAGAATAAGAAATTTTTTACTCGAAAAATTAATTTTTAAACACCAGCCTACTCCTGATAATCACTGCACAGTGCCTGACTATAGGGTGTGGCATTTAGAAAGCTACTGAGTAGCACTGTACTGTGGTACTGTTTGTTTTACTATACAGTGTGGTTCTAACTTTTTCATCTTTGGATCAAACCATGCAGTGTGGCCATTCTTTGGAAAGCTACTGAACAGTACTGTACTGTGGTACTATTTGTTTTACCACACCGTGTGGTTGTAACTTTTTCATCTGTGGATCAAACCGTGCAATGTGACCATTCTTTGGAAAGCTACTGAACAGTACTGTTCTGTGCTACTGTGCGTTTTATTACACAGTGTGGTTCAAACTATTTCATCGACAGATAAAAGCCATTACCTAGTTTTAACTGATTTTCCTACAGCAGAAACAATCCTTGGACTGACGTAAGTCCAGTATCCCATGTTCATTGGTTCTTCTTGTGCCCAAACAACCTCAGCATTGTCGTATTTGTGCTGCTCAGCTTTGATCAAATCAAACGGGAAAGGACTTATCTGAAAATAGCAGAACAGCAGTTGATGTACATAAGAAAGAACACTAAAGGACTGATAGGAATCTTTCAAAGCCATGAATTAAGTGTTTGATAGTGTAACGACCACGCCAAAACGTCTTCGAATGTACGACAAGCCGTCTTCTGTTGAGCCATTTTAATTCTTTCGCTATAGGGCAAAACCATGAAACAGAATCTCCCTATGTTATCCACAGCTCCTCTATTATCCTCAGTTTTTGACAAATCAACTATAGGTTTAGTCATCAGTTAAAACAGGAAATCATGTTTTCTTAGAAGCTTACCTTCTTATCAATAAGGTTGAATATTCTTCATCTAAGAGCTAATTGTACATTATATAGTCACTTGTTTCACTCTTCCTTGAGGAAATAATTCGGCATTCAGCTATCTGTAGCCCAACCTATATTTTCTATGTCTTTACAGAACTTTCATTGAATTTCCTTATCTTTCTTGCTTTCCCTCTTTCATAGGGATCCCCTAAACAGAGCTAACTGAAACTGATTCTGAATCCCAACAAAACTTCGGCGGAATCGCAGTTGTTTAAAAATCACGGCTAGTCTGCGAGGCTCAATCTTCAATTTCAAACCTATTGTGTTGGTCATCTTGTTTTCAAAGAGACCTCTACGTCAAGAACCAGAGATCAAATTTCTCTGCAAAATAAATAACATAGAAGCTCCTTCTACAAAGGTTAGCAATGGCATAAACAGAACGCACGAAGACACGAACTTTTATTTACAGAAAACAGCATGCCAGGGAGAAAGCTACAAGGAAACAGCACTTAGTTCTGATGGTTAAATCGTTGCTATATATGTAATCTGTGTAAAACTGTCCAATCCTTCAAAGTTGATTGGCCTAGAAAATGTCTGACAGGGGGGAACCAGACTCTCTGTGCATTGAAAACTGTTTGTGATCCTAACACGAAAAAATTAGTATCAAAGTTCTTTCATAAGCACATACAGTGTGCAGACATCAGCAGCTCTAAAATGGTTTTTATGCAAATACATGATATGTTTACCTGTTCCACACGTGTTATGGCAATGTCTTCTTCCAAGCCGCGCTTGTTTCGCTCCTACAGAGAAACAGAGATAGTTTCCAAAAATGACCAAAATATAGCAAAGAATTAAGGGGTTAGTTAATGAGTTACTTATATGTACATGTAAATGGTACTGTAATTAAACAGGAAAGAGGTACAGAATTGTCAATCACTGCTTACCTTGAGAAGTTCGTAGTAAACCTTGCCGGTGCACAAAAGAAGTTTGCGGACTTTTTCTGGGTTATTGGAGGCCGGCCCAGAGTCTGGGATAACACGTTTGAAGGTGGTACCTGTGCGTAAATTAGCATAACGAAAACCTTCTAATAAGCCATCCTCTAAAATAGGCCACTCCCATCTAATAAGCCACTCCCATCTATTAAGCCACTCCCATTTAATAAGCCACTCCCATCTAGTAAGCCACTCCCATCTCTACAAGAAGAAATTGATCTGACGGGTGACGAAACTCCCGAAACCAGAGATAAAGGGTTTTTTTAGAACTTCCCAAATCACAAAAAAGCTATTCCTCTCTATAAAGCGCCCCCACCCCCCACCCCAGCGGTGGTTTAATAGAGGATTTACAGTAACCAGAAACAAAATGAGTGCCACCTTATCATCCTGAGTCATGTACTGGTATTGTCATCTACAGGGATGGAAATAAGGGAAAAGAGACTAACAGGTGATTTTTTTGATTCATGTGAAATTTTATTATTTTATTTCATTTTTGGTAGGCAAATATGATTGGTAATTACCGATCACAGGGTGTTATTTCCATCTCTGCATCTATTTTTTTTCTCCTTACCTTCTGTCATTTCATCCAGATGAGACCTGGCAGCTTCCAGTCGAAGAAGGCTCTTTGGTGTCAGAAGAACAAGCTAAAAAAAATAGGCATAACAATATCAATTTGCAAACAAGAGTTATAAGTGAGAAGTGTGGTCTTAGAGGAGGTGGGTCAGCAAAGGAAGGCAATACAAGTCTGCAGTCTGGTCTTAAAGTCTGCTAAACTGTTTTTTTTAATATGCCAAGAGGTGAAGTTCTTCAAATGTATCATTTTTCCTACATGCAGGCAAACAAACATTAGTTTAATATTGATTACTGTTTAATACCTATGCCCTTCTTCCCTGAAATGTTAGCCAGCAAACCATTGAAGAGAACTCAGTTCACTATCAGCTTAGGGATTAAGACTCCGTTTACGTGTTTGTACTAACAGTGTAAACCAGGGCTTTCAATCAGATTTGAAGTACAGTAGGCCTCTGCCCATATCATAGTAGGCGGCTGTGACAATTTGGTGGCCGAAGGCCACCTTTTCTAGTGGAGGATCTGGGGGCATGCTCTCCCAGAAAATGTTTTAATTTGGAAGCTCGGAAATGAGATTTCCAGCTTTATTGGCATGAAAAAGTAAAGTTAATGACGAATATTTATCATTAAAAGAAATATATACCGTATTTACTCGTGTATAAGTCGACCTTTTATGACCAAAAAATCATCCCAAAAAATCGCCCTCGACTTATACACGAGTCATACACAAAGACCTGACCAAGCAATCCAAGAAATTAGCATAACAATTGCCCGAAGTCCGTTACGAAAACCGAGTTTACAAAACCAGTTCTCGAGTTTTGTCAGTTTTCAGCACATTTTTCGTCAACAAAAAAGTGTGAAACTCTAAATGTTAAGTGGTTTAAACGCAGCCCTCTTGGAGATGAATTGTATTGTGTCTTTTGATCTGTAGAGTAGACATTTTTCTTAAAGCTTCGCTGGTGTTTACGGTGCTGAACTTTCGTTTTCATCGAACGATTACGGTAGCTTAGTGACCTGGCAAATGCTGGCAAACACCGCCATCTTATCCAAGATGGCGGTGTTTTCATCAAGCGATCCTTCGAAGTTCCTCGGCATTCCTCTGGTCTTCTAAATCTCCTTTCAAACTCAACATTCAGATAAAGGCTAGTTAAATGCAATGCGATTTACAGGTACTTCCAAATACTGTAAAAGAATTCTCTAGAAAATCGAAGTACTCGAGTGTGCTTAAATCGTGATGATATAAGTCCTAATAAACTTCAAAGCACATGATTTCATTTCGCTCTGCCTTTTTTAATTTACCGTATTTTCAGTATATTCTTAGGAAGAAAAGATTAACTTTCTTGGGAAATTTCTATTGGACTGAATTTCACTACTTTAACCAGAAATGACGAAAAATCCGATTTTCACCTTGAGAATGGGGGGTCGACTTATACACGAGTTCGACTTATACACGAGTAAATACGGTATATTATTTTTTGGAAGTATTTGCTGACAAACATGGTTAAATAGCCGGTGACTTGATGACTCACAGCCGCCGGAGCTTCAGCGGTATCCGGCTTCTAATAAAAGCCCTGGTAAACACACTCGGCAAACACTCAAAAACGTATTCTGCCCAATCACAACAGATGCGCGCGGTCCAGTTAACCAATCAGAACTCACCTCGTGAGCGCAAAGTGCGGGAAAATCTGTGTGCACAAGCTACAATTAATTGTAGTTGCACTTATAATGAGGTTGAGAAAGTGGCGTGAGCCTTTTCTAGGCAATCATTATTCGTATCAATTCAAAACCAAAGCAGTTGGGCAATTATTTTTGAGAGTCAACTGGATTAAACCACTATACACAACAATTCATAAACAGCCGAATCCTTATCTAAAACTCACAGGTTTGCGGAAGTTAAGAGCAATCTGCCTTCGGAGAGCGTGGAAAAAATTTGCTGGAGTGCTGCAATTGACCACCTGAAAAAAGGGCAATCCAAACTGTTATTCATTCAACAATAAAGAAAAACATAAAACATAAAGGTAAAAAGATTACGAAGCACACAATTTCAAAGCATTAATTCCAAACGAAGAGAGATTATCCAGGTTCCTGTAACGTAAAGCAACAACAAGTATGATTACCTCCATCCCAACTCTCCCCCTGATCTCAACCCACCCCTCCCCCTCATCTCAACCCACCCCTCCCCCTCATCTCAACCCACCCCTTCCCCCTTATCTCAACCCACCCCTCCCCCTCATCTCAACCCACCCCTTCCCCCTTATCTCAACCCACCGCTTCCTCCTCATCTCAACCAACCCCTTCCCCCTCATCCCAACCCACCCCTTCCCCCTAATCTCAACCCACCCCTTTCTCCTCACCTCAACCCACCCCTTCCCCCTCATCTCAACCCACCCCTTCCTCCTCATCTCAACCCACACTCTCCCCCTCATCTCAACCCACCCCTTCCTCCTCATCTCAACCCACCCCTCCCCCTCATCTCAACCCACACTCTCCCCCTCATCTCAACCCACCCCTTCCTCCTCATCTCAACCCACCCCTCCCCCTCATCTCAACCCACCCCTTCCTCCTCATCTCAACCCACACTCTCCCCCTCATCTCAACCCACCCCTTCCTCCTCATCTCAACCCACCCCTCCCCCTCATCTCAACCAACCCCTTCCCCCTTATCTCAACCCACCGATTCCTCCTCATCTCAACCAACCCTTTCCCCCTCATCCCAACCCACCCCTTCCCCCTAATCTCAACCCACCCCTTTCTCCTCACCTCAACCCACCCCTCCCCCTCATCTCAACCCACCCCTCCTCCTCATCTCAACCCACCCCTTCCCCCTTATCTCAACCCACCGCTTCCTCCTCATCTCAACCCACCCCTCCCCCTCATCCCAACCCACCCCTTCCCCCTAATCTCAACCCACCCCTTCCCCTCATCTCAACCCACCCCTTCACCCTCATCTCAACCCACCCCTTCCCCCTTATCTCAACCCACCCCTTCACCCTCATCTCAACCCACCCCTTCCCCCTTATCTCAACCCACCCCTCCCCCTCATCTCAACCCACCCCTTCACCCTCATCTCAACCCACCCCTTCACCCTCATCAGCCCTGGATAGGATTCTTGACCATCACAGGACAACTGTTTGATTTTCCTACTAAACTAGAAAGATGTTTCCCAAAGACGTAATGGCGTGTATATTTGAAATTGCTACGGTCTTTGCATCACCGCCCCTAGAAGTAGGCTCTTTCAGAGTGTACATTTTCTGTTTTCCACTGACTCAAGGTTTAACCACAAAGCACCATGAATCAAGATGGTCTGAAAAACTACATACAAATCAACTATGGACAGGCTGAAAATTGCAAAAGTTTGTTGGTGCAAATAAACTACACAAAGGATATTTTAGGAGATTTGAGGGTGGGGGTACATCCCCCTTTCCCCGTTCAAAGTCATTTGAAAGGAAGGGGGCGTTACCCACTGCACTTACCTGCCAGTTGGTAGAGTGAAGCTGATTCACCTCAAACAAATCATTCTCTTCCTGGGTAAAGAAATTCAAACGATCCATTACACAGAAAGCATGATATCAGGTAACATGTCTTAAGCACAAAGTCAAAGTAACACACCGGCACACAATGTAGTTACATAGTGTTTGAAGGGTTCTTCTGCAAAAGAAACAGTGGTTCACTAATTGAATTGAAATGAATGGTGCAATGATTTATTTTGAAAGTACTCACAGGGAAAACATCAGGGTTGTCATTACTCATCTGAAGAAATCTTTCAGGCCGAGCGCTGGAGTGCTCAGGACCCTGTAATAAAGGAGAAAAACAGCCAAAAATATAGCAAATGAAATTATATTCATATTTTGACAATGGCTACAGCAATTCGAGCATCCTCAATGGTTGAGGGTTATGGTCCAATAAGGGTTAAGTAGAAACTAATTGAAGTATGATGATGCAATTGGTTAATGTGCTCTTTATCAATTCTATTGCGTACGTAGAAACCAACTTCTGATATATAACGCGAGTCCTGCAATCTGATTGGCCAATATACTGTCCTCTTTAATTATTCTGTGTTACCGAAGAAGCCAGCGCCAGTGCCAATGCTCAGTGGATCATGGGATCAACTCCAATAGAAAGAACTTTCTCCAGATATTTTGACACATCTGTTCTTTAGTGCATTACACTGTGACAAATCTAAGATTCAGGTAGTGGGACTTCTGGAAAAGGATAGGTGGATCTGAATGAATTCAGATGAATGTTCTCCAAGCCCAAAAAGTTTTAAATTTTCAACCTCAGAAATGGAATATCACAAACATCCCAAGTTAAAGTCATAATACAACATGAATTATGCAACTTGAGCACACAGGGTTTCACCAAATCCCTTCACATCAGCCACAGGATAAATTACAATAAGACTGGTAACACACCATTCCTTCGTATCCATGAGGTAACAACAAAACAAGTCCACTCTGTCTGACCCACTTGTCCTGTCCACTGCTGATGAACTGATCTATGATACACTGTGACAAAAAACACATTTAACTGATCTATGATACACTGTGACAAAAAACACATTTAACTGATCTATGATACACTGTGACAAAAAACACATTTAACTGATCTATGATACACTGTGACAAAAAACACATTTAACTGATCTATGATACACTGTGACAAAAAATACAATTAACTGGATATAACTTCTGTTTGTATCACATTTTACCCACCCCACAAAGGAATATAAAAATAAATCTATAAAAATCTACAACCACAACTGGCTTTTCGGCCATTTGCTTCCAGGGTGTAGACTGATTTCATGCAACTCCACAGCATCTGAATTAATACTTGGAACGTGATGGGTTCAGTTCAGTAAGTCCTGCTGAGAGAACCCAGATTTCCTGTTTCTGAGTTTGCCTGAGAAAGTGTTGAAAACACATCTTTCATAATCTTTACAATATAGTTTGAAATTTGCTGTACAAACACCATCATTATTACTTAACATTATATACTGTGCATCTACTGAGACTCCTGGGTTCAAACCATTTAAAGTTTTAAAGATTCATAGAGTACAAACCTGTGCAGTATTGTTAAAGTCACCAAACTGAGCCTCCCAGCAAACCAGAGCAAATGGGTTTGTCATACTGAATCCTAATTCAAATCCTGTGAAACCATAGAAATATAAATAGTTTACAAGGAATGAGTGCAGTAAACTGAGTAACAAGTCTGAAGTACATGATAGCACTTTCTGCTGTTTAACTACCTAACAGCTTGCAATGACAAAGCTATATAATAATAATATTAATAATAATAATAATAATAATAATAATATACTCTATTTCTATTGCACATATTCTATGTACATAATCATATGCGCATTACAACCAGACCAATGACGGCACAAGTCAGCTAGACCAGGACACTGGGAACACGCCTTACTCTTTTCAAACAGTGCCATGGGTTCTTTTACATCCCACGTTAATGAATTAATTATAAAGAGTTGTGAGACGGTTCCTATGGTTTATCGTCCTTATCAGAGAAGACTAGAAAGTCTAACCATTTGCAGATGTCATTACAAAGGCAGCACTTTCTACTCAATTATTTTAAGACCATGAGTGTTGGTCCAGCCTGGATTTGAACCCGCAACCTCCCGCACGCTAGTCCGGTGCTCTACCAACTGAGCTAACCGGTCGGCTAGGAATTCTGAGTACAGTTCATGGAGGTCCAGGTACTTGCTATCTGAGAATTCACAGTGACCAAAGCATAGCAACTAATCCAAGATAAAATAACCCTCACAATAGGACCAACATGTATGTGTATGTATTGGGATGAAAGATCGACACACTGAAGTGCAAGCAATGTTAACAACACTGTACAGATATTAATTAATGAAGGTGAGTAAATATGAAGCCAGGACAGGACAGGACATCTGAATATTTTCCTTACCCAGCACGGCATATTCAGACAGTGAACTGTTACAGACAGTGTAAACAGCTTGGTCTGGGGTGAGGTCATTCAGTGGGCAGTATGTGACTTTGTCCTTGTCTTGGTGATGCAGTATGTGATGACGATGGCTTTAACAAAAAACAGTTTATAATCACACAGATTAGCAGGAACACTATTGAATACTAGTCACTCATTCACTCACGACCACATTATTTTTGTACATCTTTATATTATTTATTTACCACTAAAAGACTGGCACTGTTAAAGGAAAAAAAAAAACTCATGACTGCATTCTTGTAAGAGTATTATTTAAGCAACAGCATATATTTCACTGGCCTTATTATGTGACAAAACAAGATGGATTTTGGGAGACCTTAAAGACAAGCTTCTAAATTATGCAGGCCTTCTGGTAGGGTGCGATACAAAATGCAAATTATGCAAAATTTGCAGGGCAGATTATGCAATTAGAGAGGCCAATTATGCGATGAATAATGAAGATTATGGGATTTTTTTCTGAGCAATTTTAAGCTTGTTTTATAAGGTTTCAGGATAAGAAAAACACTTTTCTGCTGCTCTAAAGACATTTTGAACGCGTTTCTGCTTTCTATGAAACAATTTTATTGTGCAAAACAAAAAGCTAAACTGAAACACGATGCAGACGTCTGTCGACACATGTGCAGTGCAAACCTAACATTGTCTGTGATAAAAAAATAATGTAAGAATACTCAATGCATTAGTGAAATATTCCTAGCTAGCAGTGCCTTAAGTTGTGGAGTATATCCCCATTTCAAGTGATTTTTTAGACCAAGTAGAACCTGAGAAAGGCTCAGAACAATTTTCAAATCGCTCCATCTCTTCAAATTTTGTTACCTAACTATTTTGCATAACTTTCTTTTGTTTTTGTGTGCGGGTTATCTGCAAGTGCGTGTAACCTGACGATACTTTTTTCTCCTTAATTCGGCAAACATCACCCATGAGGGTATATCTGCCGTGCAGGTAAATGGCCGGAAATTACAGCCATTCAGATGGGCTAATCTGAACAGGGGAGCATTTGTGTTACACCAATAGGCAACTCTTTAAGAACGAAACTTAATGTACCAGGTCCTTGATATTCAAAATAACGTCTTAAACTTTGAATGAATACGAAATCGAAGATTGAAAGGTCTTGTTAGCCTTTTTCCAAGGTATTAAAATCATCTTAAAAATGGCGTATTTATGCAGGAATTCCAAGGAAACTTGTTGATTCATGTTTTATTTTATGAATGTTGCACGTTATTTTTTGATTTATGCGATCTTTCGTGAATTGTGCGATCAGATGCAAATTGAGGTCGATTGTGCGAAATCGCACCATCACGTAATATTACCAGAAAGCCTGATTATGAGTCCATAAGCAACTGACCAACAAACATCTCACGCACTTTCCCAACATCCCAATCAATTTCATCACACTATAAAGCCATGACAAAATGGATTCTATTGCTCTTATAACAATCATTTTATGTACACAATTCAAGAGCACTTGAGTTTACCTGAAAGTTCCCCTTTCAACATCTTGTCCACTAAGTCTTACATGAACAGCTTCCATCAGAAGAGAGCCAAATGCCATTGCTTCACCCATGGCCCAGTCAACATAACCCTTCTCCAGTAAATCATGTCGACCTTTCAGGATTCGTCGCAATCCTATGAAATGATGAACAGGTCTATGTAAGACATCTATTGATGCTGAACTGGTTTAGTTAATGTATTTATCAGAAGTCCTTTGCTTCATTTTACCTCCATGAATTTTGAAGTCCCCTCCTGGTGGTGTGCTCATGACATTTCCAATATGTTTAAGTGTGTCAAGGGTAACTCCTGTTGGTCTTATCGGGATTGATGGAGTATAGCCTTTTGGGAAGAAACCTGTAATCCAAAACATAGTTATTGTTTAATACCTCACCTTTGATAAAAACATTTCTTAGCTTTTTTGACATGCCCCATATCTAGTATATAAGAAAATTGAAGATAAACTCAATGAGATGCAACACTGTCTTCGGACAGGGCTGATCAAAAGCAAACAACTGTGCTGACTACAGTATGCCTTGTCCAAATAGAAACAAACAGTGTTTGTGACACAGAGCTGTCCATCCTCTTATTTTGCTAATTCTCTCCTTCCACGTGTATGGATGGAAGCTTCAACCAACAAAGAGTGTCTGCCATTGTTAGCGCTAATTATATTCCTTGCACTGAGACAGTATTTAACACCTGGTACAAGGCTTTTATAAAGTTGCCTATAACATATCTGTGCACCTTTCCAAGGTGAATCTAGCCAATCTTTGTTAAGCAGACGTCGTTTTTCAGACTTTGCCTCAACAAATGCCTCCTCACAGATCTTGTCATAGTTGGCTTTCTCCTCCTGTGAAGTTTACAAATTAGATAAATGATCTGAGGGAGTTCAGTACATACATTGTCAATAGCTATAACACTGAAAGAACTATACAGTTCAACAAATGTGTGGTAACGCTATGGAACTGAATCTTGAACTGTGATTAAATCTGTTGATTCAAGTGGAGTTCGAACTGTCAATTGCCTCGCACCTCGCTACCCCTGTGAGTGCTAAGATTGGAGTTACGCAACTCTAGAATCCTAACGATTACAGGTATACTGTTTCACAACTTGCACCATAAAAGGTACAGTGCAACTTGGGATATTTAATTTGCATGCCCAGTGGTAACTTCCAATGCAATTTATTTTCAAGGTAATAGTGAGAAGAGGGGGTGCAAAACAACATTTACCTACCTGTACCCAATCTTCACTGACCACACCCACCTCCTGCAGCTTCTGAGCATACATATCATTGATAGGAGCCTGTTTGCCAATGCGCTTGTACATGACTGGCTGTGTGAACATAGGGTTATCTCCTTCATTATGGCCATGCCGACGGTAGCAGACCTACAACAACAGGCAGATATAGGCTTAGTACTGCTGCAATGATAAGTTCGAGCATCCTTAAATGTGTTAGCTCCTACAATAATCATTGCTTTAGTTCCGCCCCCATAACAACATTTCAGTTGGCAGATAATCAACAGCTTACTCTTTGGGGAAATGGATGGACACAGGGAAGTAAGTCATAAAAACTAGTACCACTTGTAAAATGATCTACAATCCTGGCCAAAAACTTTGGGACACTAAATGCAAAAGAAGGTAAACCAAAAACAGTATCTACCCCCCTCCCCCACATTCAATGTTGATTTGGCCAGAATTGTCTGAATTTTCCAAACATGTTTGCGGTAATTTCTACACTGATATGCAGTGATATTGTGGTAATTTCTACAGTGATATTTGTTTAAAACGACAGTTTGCTTTTGAACCACGCTAAAACTTTGTGTTTCAGTTGAATAGACTGTGTGCAAAATCACATGTTAATGTGGAGTCACCTTTGTCTTGTAACACAAGAACCTATATGATGACGTAACGTGTTGACATTGCGTTACAGAACCTAAGATTGCTCTTAACAAGGGGATGATTTAACATTTCCTCACCTAGTCAATCTTATACAGTGATGAATAATGGAAAATGAAATTTATACAGCTAGAAATCCTCCATGCATCAACCTTTTCATGTTTTCATGGTCAACCACTGCAGCATGGTCTACCATAATAACAGTAAGAAATATGATGTGTGGTCTGTTTTAAGAAGATTACAATAGTAGACCGTGTAGATTGTGCGTGGGAAATTCCTGTAGTAGTTCTCACTATACTATTTAAGGTCTTATACCAGTGTGCACATAACATTGCTGTTTCATAGTATCATCTAATGAATGACTGGTCTAAATCAGCTCAGCTGAAAGTGATTGGACAGGACTGTATGTCAAGTTGTTTTCACATTAAGATTTCTGATTGAGGCACTTCTCTCCGTGGCAATACTTAAGTGATCAAATTGAATCAATACAAAAGAGGGCGATAAAAATTATTTTTCCTTCTCTGTGCTATGAGGACGCACTTAAGAAATCAGGCTTAATTTTGCTGTGCCAGAGAAGGGAGGATGTGTGCATAACATTTCTCAAGCGAACTTACTCTTCTTCCGACCTACTACGAAGCTTAGTGCCGCGAGTTGCGCACACAAGACCGTATGCCCTTAGAACAGGAGAATCTGTTTCTGTGCCTGTCTCTTCAAGAACTAACAGATTTGGAAATTTTTGCACCATCAAATACCAGAATCACGTTTAAAATAGTGAAATGTGATATGTCTTAACATTAACAGTTATATTTACGTGTCATAATTCTGAGGTATTTGTATGTAATTAATGACCCGCCTTGTAATTCAGTTTATGCTGCAAAAAGGTTGAATAAACGATCATTATTATTATTATTATTATTAAATTATAAGCTTGGTCATATTTCTACTAGCAGTATATTCTGAGTCACTGATTTTATATTTCGTGCTCCAATTCACTGAAGACACTTGTGGGAAATGGCATGTTAGCACGTTTATGGTGCAGCACCAATTACAATTTTTGAACAGTGATCACAATTTTTTCTCCAGAAACTAATGGAAAAATACTAGAGAAAGTGGACATGCCCTAAGGTATCTCTTTCGTTAAGCATATTCCCTTAGAAGTGATTTCTCGCACAGAGGGTGTCCTTGTAAATGGCAACTGATAACAACCACATGTGTTTTCATGTCTTATTGAACTACCTAAAAAACTGTTCATCTCATACGACTAGCGCAAGCTTATTGAGTCATGTATGAAAATATGTATACTTCTTTGAAGTAAATTCTAGGTAGGGAAACTTAAATACATTTATAAGGTGTGTTAAATGTTGAAATGGAGGCAATCTAACCCTTTCACTTCCCAAAATTAGTCTGTTCTCGGAGTTGCCTACAAGGACTAAATTTGGCTCCAATTACGTCACACACCAGGCCACCACAAAATTATTTTTTGGCTGCCATTTTTACTTCGGATCAAATCTGAGCTCGAAATGGTTTTTTTCCCAGACATCACCTAAATTGAAAAATGTACACTGCTTTCCACTTCAATGCACAAACTATTACAATGGTCATACAACAAAAAAGAATTCAGAGAATCCTGGCCAAAACTTTAGGACACTTTGCCAAACAAAGTAACTCAAAAGCAGTATCTCCCCCCTCCCCCACATTCAATGTTGATTTGTTGGCATGTATGATGACAGTGGCTACGTACATTGTTAAGGGGAAGGGGGATGGTTATAATAACAGTAAAAAACAGCAAACAATGTTTTCTAGGCTTATTATTTTAACCACTTTACATATCTGCATCAAAGGCAGGTCATTCCTTTACTGTCCCAGATAGTTTTGGCCAGGATTGTTGCTGTGTTAACAAAAACACTGCTTGCAAAAGTAGCCATTGATCCAATAGGCATCTATTGGATGTTTACCGAGCAGTTAAAGTTAAAAAAGAAGAGATGTAAAGTGGCTTATAGAGTTTCTAATCTGCAGTAAATTAGCAATCACTGAATTGGAAAATGAAGTTTTTACCAAATCAATAACAACATCTGTGCCAAACTCAGCACGCCATTCTGCAGCCACTTTACAAACATGCATTACTGCTTCTGGATCATCAGAATTCACATGAAAGATTGGAGCATCCACAACCTGCAAGGTTTGTTAAATAATTAGCAATTAATGAATGAGGCTGAGTAGGATATGAAGAATTAGCGGGTCGAGGAAGGTGTTATCCACCGAGGCCATAGGCCGAGGTGGATAACACCCTTCCGAGATCCGCATTTTTTACGTCATTTCCTCGTTTAAGTCAAAATTGTTCTAAATTTGGTCATCAGTAACTGGTTATGGTGAATTAAACGTGTGCTTTTAGCCAATCAGAATCGGGGAAATATTTTGAATGAATAATAAACAACGTTAATTATGTACATGGATTGAACATTCTAGAAGAATAATTTATCCTAATACTTTGCGAGGGAGAATGGAAGACTTTTTACAAGGGTTTAGTTCTA